>BSQZ01000003.1:10515000-10555000 GCA_033239005.1 Lamellibrachia satsuma | reverse complement strand
AACATCGCTATGTTGCTGCAGTTGATACATATTAGGATATAACAAATATGTTATGATGAACGAGAAGCCCTAAGAAATGTACATATTCATTTAACGTTTGTAGTCTATAACGCTTGCTTGTCGCACCCATGCATGAACGGGGCCAGTTGTACGAAGGATGGGCGAGTTTTTCGGTGCTCGTGCAGAGAAAATTACGAGGGAAGAACGTGCGAATGTGGGTATTAATTATTACAATAATGTGGATAAAAATATGAAAAAACCAAACGTGCACATGTTTCATTGGATTAACAAATAGCCGTATTGCACAACTTGGTGGCGTATTGCAATCAGTCGATGACGTAATTTACTGGCAGTGTACTACTTGTTACTGTAGGAAACATCAGGGGACGTATGTGGTAATTTAATATCGATTGTTTTAGGAGTCATAGTGTCCGGTTTGTGTATCTTTATTCATAATTGTTTTTAATTAATAATATACAATAATATAAAAATTATATTTATATATATATATAATTGTTTTTAATTAATAATATACAATACTATAAAAATTATATATATATATATATATATATATATATATATATATATATATATATATATATATATAATACGTACATAAAAATGCACATATTTATGTTTATAATCCAAATTTTAATATTACATATTTAAATATATATATTTACATACACACACACATATATATATATATATATATATATATATATATATATATATTTAAATATGTCATATTAAAAGTTTGGATTATAACATAAATATGTGCATTTTTATGTACGTATTATTTCATGGTAAAGCGCAATGATATGTCAAGTGCATGCATATGCGCTATGAAAGAACCGGAAATAACTTATTTATTATAACTCAAAGTAACTTATTTATTATTATAACTCTCCAATACAATCGATTATTTCAAAACGAAGTATTCTTTAGTTTGTATGCTAAAGATTGGATTCATCTTTGCACTTGCAATTAATTAACCCATATTCAAATATATGCAAGATGAAAGACGTTCGAATATATATTTGCATATTTGTAGCCTACAACGCCTGCTTGTCGAATCCATGCAAGAACTGGGCCAGTTGCACAAAAGATGGACGAGGGTTTCAATGCTCATGCAGACGAAATTACATGGGAAAGACCTGTGAATGTGAGTGGTGATTGGTGCGTCAGTGGATTATGTATATAGATTTGTAGTAACATTATTTTATATAAATATTGCCTAAACAATATGACAGCTGTTTCGCAAAAGGCGGGGCTTGTTGCAGGGGGAATTGATTATCACATTTGTTCACCCACGCACGCACGCACGCACGCACGCACACGCATGCATATACATACGCACGCGCGTACACACAAGAACATACATATGTATAATACCTTAAAGTGAAACAAAATCTTTAGAGCAATGTACGAGATAGAGTAAAAAAAACCGCTTCCAACGCAAACTTTCAATCAAGCAAGCTGCAAAGTCAGAACGCTGGAAGTTTAGTAAACAAAGAACAACATATGTCGGATAAGTTGAATTTAAACGCAAACAGAATCACTATATCCTATCGGCAAGCATATGACTAGGTAATTACAAATACATTTAGATTTGGTGAACCAATATTTCCAGACCGCAAGCACTCGTGACGTATGGTTATGTAACAGTAGGAGAGACTGGGGCTTTTTGTAAAAAAAATTAAGTTAAAGTGACATTCTGTGGAAAATTGTTTAGGTACATAATTTCTGTCAACATATGAATTTAATGTATTATTCGTATTAATACAATATACTATACCAATAGTATTCCACATTATTGTTAGGTAGATATGTGAAGTTTCCTAGGCGCGGTCAACTGTAACAACAAGCCCCGTACGCGGGGCAAGTTGTTACATCAAACGGGGTACGTTGTTACAGCAAAGAACGTGTGGAACATGCATGTTACTATTATTACATTAATTAGATTATAACAGGTACACATGATTGAATGATACACGCAGGTAGACTCACGCACGCACGCACGCACGCACGCACACACACACACACACACACGAATATCGACATTTCAATGAATCGTGCAATATTTTTTAATTGCTCCAATAATATTGTGTCATACAGAAGGTTTCCATCCAATGCAGAACAGTACATGGCAAGTAGATAAGGAAGCCACTGGCTTATCGAAAGTTTTAAAAAATGTGCAACTATGTGTAACCCGCCCTTGTGAGATATTTTCGCAAAACGACGCTGTACCAACGTGCCCCTGTATACAAACTATGGTGCGGCCCATGAAATTGAGATTTGTGTTCAACAAGGTTTTCCTAATAAACCACTGGCGTGAAGTTCTTGATTGTAGTTGCAAATGGTTCTGTTTTGGTAACTCTTATAGGAGCATAGATCCAAAATCATTACTTTTATTTCATTTTAATACAGGCGTATTGAAAAAAATAGGTATGTAACATCATTAGAGTAGTAATTTCCTTTTTTATATGACAGTACTCATTTTTGCGTCATGCTATGGAGCTAGTGTTATGGACTCAAATGGAACAACATGTATATTTCGATATTTCTTTTACTACAAAATAAGATCAGTACATAGAGATAATATGAAATACTGAATACGTAAACAGTATATTTCGGTATTGTTTTTTACTACAAAATAAGATCAGTACATAGAGATAATATGAAATGCTGAATACGTAAACAGTATATTTCGGTATTTCTTTTACTACAAAATAAGATCAGTGCATAGAGATAATATGAAATGCTGAATACGTAAACAGTATATTTCGGTATTGTTTTTTACTACAAAATAAGATCGGTACGTAGAGATAATATGAAATGCTGAATACGTAAACAGTATATTTCGGTATTGTTTTTTACTACAAAATAAGATCAGTACATAGAGATAACATGAAATACTGAATACGTAAACAGTATATTTCGGTATTTCTTTTACTACAAAATAAGATCGGTACGTAGAGATAATATGAAATGCTGGATACGTCAACAGTATATTTCGGTATTTCTTTTACTACAAAATAAGATCAGTACGTAGAGATAATATGAAATGCTGAATACGTAAACAGTATATTTCGGTATTTCTTTTACTACAAAATAAGATCAGTACATAGAGATAATATGAAATGCTGAATACGTAAACAGTATATTTCGGTATTTCTTTTACTACAAAATAAGATCAGTACATAGAGATAATATGAAATACTGAATACGTAAAAATATATTTCGGTATTTCTTTTACTATAAAATAAGATCAGTACATAGAGATAATATGAAATAATGAATACGTAAACAGTATATTTCGGTATTTCTTTTACTACAAAACAAGATCAGTATATACAGATAATATGAAATACTGAATACGTAAAGAGTATTTCAGAATATTGTTATAACAAAATAATAATCTAATGCCTGATCTCCATATCAATGGTACATATTACGTTTTTATTCGTGCTGTTCGAATTCGTGCATCAGTGGGGCTTTCGGTAAATATTCGTTCGAAATTAGGATAACTTGACTTTCGGGTGTAAGCAAACATTTAACAAAGCGAAAAGTTGCGCATGTTCCGTTGGTTAAACAAACAGCGCAAGACGTTACAATGTGCATTTTACTTTTGTAGTATATAACTCTTGCTTGTCGAAGGAAGGAAGGACATGCGAATGTTGTTATTATATGTTGTAATAACAGTCGATTGCTCCAGTAATAGATACGTAGACATATGACATGACATGACTATTACCTTTCAAGAAACAGGTTTTCTTGATTCCTAAATGAGCTAAAAATGTATCAGAAAACATTCCGCTTGGGAGCCTTTTTCCTGGATATTTTGCATGCAAGTGGCTTTGCACCCGCGCGGGCATACAATGAGAACGAGGTTTCCATGTTAAGACATAGGAAAAGGGACTTCCAGCTCTCGACGGAAAAAAGTGGCTCATTCGTTCTCTTCTGATTAGCGCCCATAAGGATAAGGATAAATTTTATTTGTCCCAACAGCATAAAAACATAGATAAATTACATTGAGTGGCAATATAAATTATATAGATACATATGATACATACACATACAGAACTGTACAATAACAACTAATAAATCATCAACCAAAGTAATACATTATGCAACAGCCAAACAAAGAAAAAGAAATATATATTTGCTGTGGGACGGGAGACTCCTGCTAAGACCAACACTGGTCGCTATCGTAGGAGACACCTAAATACGCTTGTGCTCTTTCTCAACGATGCTGTGAAATGGTTATTACGCACAACACGTACACATACCACGTTTGCATACCTTGACTAGGTATGCAAATATTTAGTGCAATGTAAAATTTATGTTTTCAGACCTGGCAAAGAAGCTTGCACTTGAAGGGAAGGCATATTTTTATTCTTTCGGTTGGGGGAAGTATCCTTTAGCCACTGATGCTTATTCTGGCAGGACATACTGTAGAATCTGTCGTTTGTGGAGGGCTGAGTTTACAAAGTTGACCATGGTCAAAACTGTACAGATAAAACCTGGTAAGTTAATTTTTAATAAGAAAATATTAAACAAGTTTAAAAAACAAAAACAACAATACCCTTGCTTAGGCAATCAAACGATACCATCAAATGTGTAATCTGTGAACCCCGATGTTGACACAGTTGTTGTTGCTGTCATATTTAGCCTGAAGTCAGGAGTGAGGCTGACACCGATACCGGCCGTCGATTTTAGTCTTCTCTTCTTCTTCGTCAATGATCCAGTTTCACTATCGTCTTCACCAACCGTCTTCACTCCACCATATCCTTCCCTCCCTTTCTCCACTACCCTCCCATTCCCATCTTCATGCAGTCCTCCCATCTCGGCCGCGGTCTTCCTCTTCTCATTCAAACATCCACTTTAAGCGCTTCCGCTCTCTTAGCCACCCATTCCCATTCCATCCTTTCCACGTGACAAGCCCATTTGAGCCGATTCCTCACCAGCTTCCTCATGAGACTTTCTCTCACACCAACATCCTCCCTCAACCCCTCCATTCTTCGCTTGACTGTTCTAAGCACATTTCCTTTTAACTTCCGAGTTATATGTCTATCATCCCTTCCATTTCATCCACGCTTTCGTCCCAGCTAATTTCTGAGGATGTCCGTCTGCATTCTGCCGTCCCCGCCAAACCGCTCCACCCAGGCATACAAAGGTGTCTCATTGTTCCAGTGTCTTCCTTTCCAGTCTTATATGTAAATCTTGTTTCTTCTGCCCGAACCAAAGATCTCCTTCCAATCCACCTATCGTTCTTGCAGGTCTGCTTTAGTGCCCGCGACTATTTAACAATATTTAGCCAGATATAACAAGATTGCCATCCAAGGCAAAAGTCCAGAAGGCAAGTCGACAAGGAAACCATCGGCTTACCGAAATTTCAATATTTTTAATCCATGTGTAGTCCGCCTTCCTGAGATATGTGTCAACCTTTTGTTTTAAGCATATTCACGCTGCTAGCAGTTACACAATCTGTAGATAATTTGTTCCATTCATTTAGTGTCCTCTGTGAGAACGCGTACTTCATAAAAGCCAATCTACACTGATCCTTTACTAACGTTACCTCATGTCCTCTAGTTCTATTATCAGTATTTTCATACCCATCTTAAAAATACTTCAATTTCATCTCCTCTTAACCGCCTTGTCTCTAGAATTGTTAAACAACATTCTTTTAGTCGTTCTTCGTAACTAAGGTCTTTCAATTCTGGAATAATTTTAGTTTCTCTCCTCTGTATTCTTTCACGCGTATCTATATCCTTCTTACTATATGGTTTCCAAGCTTTATAAAACACTCCAAATGAACCATAACTATTGCTTTAGTGAGGTGTAATTTTTTTCTTGTATATTATAATTCTCCTAATCAACCAAAATAAAAATTATTACTCTTTAAACCTGCAATATGACACTGCTCTGAAACTTTCATATCAGCACTTATTGTTACTCATAAGTGCTTTTCTTTTACAGTAGTACCTAGAACAGAATGTTCCATTATATTGTTAACATCAAAGTTCCTGTTTCTTTTATGTAGGCCTTTGCATTTCCCAAAATTTAATAACATCTGCCATGTCTCAGACCATTTAACTAATTTAACTAGATCGTTTTGTAAATGTTGTTTATCACCATCATTGTTAACCCTTCTAAACACTTTCGTGTCATCCGCAAATTTCAGTACGTTTCTTGTTTTATTATCGTCCAAGTCATTGATATATATTAAGAATAATAAAGGTCGTAATACTGATCCTTGTGGTATCCCACTTAAAAGTTATTTCCAGTTTGAAACCTCCCCATCTACTACAAAACGCTGTCTTCTGTCAGTCAGCAATTGTTCTATCCAATCGATTATGCCATCCCGATACCATGGGCTTTTAATTTAAGTAGTAATCTTTGATGTGGCACATTGTCAAAAAGCTTTCTGAAAATATAAATGTATATCAACTGGTGATCCCTCGTCTATCTACTTAGTGATTTCTTCATAAAAACATAACATATTTGTTAAGCATGACCTTGCTTTTAGGAATCCATGTTGATATCAATTTAATAATGTATGTTTAACATGGAAGTCTACCATATGTTCTTTAAATAACCTTTCTAATAATTTACAAATGACTGATGTTAAATTCAATGGTCTGTAATTCTTTGACTCATTTCTCGAACCCTTTTAAATAATGGTATGATATTTATTTCTTTCCCTTCAAAAGGAACCACTCCCTCTTTTAATGACAAGTTGAACACTCTTGCAAGTGGTACACTAATTTGTTCTACAGTTTCCATTTGTTGTCTTGGAGGAACTCCATCCTTATTGTATTACTGCGATGAACAACCGTAGGGTTAGATCATTCCACTGTCTCAGGCCGACGTTCACCCTTCATTCCTCCGATATTCCCTGTCCGCATACTACTATGCCTGCTGTCTTCCAACATCGTGAAATCTGCCTCGGGAATACCCATCCACCTCAACGTAGCCACAGCCATCTATTGTGTAACTGAGTCATACGCCTTTTCGAGATGTATGAATGTCAGAGCCATATTCTTTTGGTCAGTGGTGGAGGGTTGATTTTATTAAATTGATCGAGGTCAAAACTGTACAGATAACCCCTGGTAAGTTTTAATAAAAAAATATTAAACAAGTTTGAAACACAAAAACAACAATATCCAATCAAACGATACCATCAAATATGTAATCTGTGAACCCCGATGTTGACACAGTTGTTGTTGCTGTCATCTTTAGCCTGAAGTCAGGAGTGAGGCTGACACCGATACCGGTCGTCGATTTTAGTCTTCTCTTCTTCTTCTCCTCGCCCACCGTCTCACTTCCTCTTTTCGATGTATATGAAAACCGGAGCCATATTCTCCTGTTCATCCAGCTTCTTTTAACCAGTTGTATCAGGATGAACTTCCCGTCCGCCACGCTCTTCCTCTTCTGAAACCTTGTTGTTCTGCTTACATTTCACACTCCACAATCTTCCTGATCCTTCCATCCATAATTCTCTCTAACACGTGAGAACGTGACTCAGCAACGTGATAGTAACTTGATATATTTTGATAACAGTCTTGCTTCCGTTATTCCAGGTGTACTCTTACTTAGAGACGTCAAAGTTGAAGTTGGTCCTTATAATACAAGATATCAAACGTGCGGAAATCGGAACTTCCATGGACACAGGAACGCTACAAATGTGACATGTTCTCACAGTTTGAAAGGCTACAGCGTGAAGATTACTGTAATTGGAATTGGCGAAATGGAAATATGTAAAGTGGCTGCCTATGGCTCATATGGTAAGTTTACAATGAAATTGTATCACGTATGATGAACACGTGGAAATGGTAGCATATGTTCACACATGTATCCATATCCTTCTCGTAGAAAATAAATAAATTAACATATATCATGAAAATGTGTTAATGTTTAGTAGGAACTGTTGCTGGGCAACGTCGTTTAACACAATATATCTGGACAGGCAAGAGGTAAATTATGGAAACATACCGGATCTTAGCCGAATGCCTAGAGAACGAAAATATTCCGACGAATGTTAAACTACAGATGTAGAGCAATGCGTGTATGTTGTGTATGTACATATGTTATACAACTCTTGCATTTTGTCATGTAAGTTGTTTGATGCAAAGCCTGAGCTTGTAGACTTCGTTGTGAGTTTATTCGTATTTGATGTAGTTCACGAAATCTGCGACTCGTTTCCCTGTTTGAACGGCGGTGAATGCAAGAACGAAGAGAATAGTTACACGTGCATGTGCAAGGGACGTATCACTGGAACTAACTGTGAAAGTAAGTTTTGTGTGGGTGATGTGAGTTATACTATATTTTCAAACGACATATAATCACAGGCAACGTGCTATGCCCAAGAAACCCAGTCGATTACACAAACAACAAATAGTTAGCTAGACGCTGCACTACGCGATGTACATTTACTGAAGCCCACACGCGCGCGCGCGCGCGCACACACACACACACACACACACTCACATCAGCACGCACACACACACACACTGTTCAATGAATATGACGTGTTTCTAATCAACACGAACTGTTCAGGGAATATAACGTGTTGTTTCAGATACAGGGAAGAACTGGGCTATGAGTGGAAGAGCTTCAGTGTATACTAGGTACTTCTATAGCGCTTCAAAAGCTATTGATGGGAATCTTGATGGCATACTCGACCATAAGCACTGTGCAAGAATGACACATTGGTGGAAAGTCATTTTACCCGAACTAGTCATAATAGAAGCGGTGGTTATAACTGACCGTGCTGATTGTTGTGGTGAGTAATTCAAAACATTTTCATTACAGTCAAATGCAATTGTAATTGTAAGAGTAAACGTGGAGGCGAGGATAACGTTCGAATGACATAAAC
The DNA here is from genome assembly GCA_033239005.1 of Lamellibrachia satsuma. Lineage (NCBI taxonomy): Eukaryota > Metazoa > Annelida > Polychaeta > Sabellida > Siboglinidae > Lamellibrachia > Lamellibrachia satsuma. The sequence goes on along the minus strand of BSQZ01000003.1, from coordinate 10,546,119 downwards.
GGTCTCACTCACATTCTACGGTCCTCAATGCCAGGTTGGGAGCTGCACAATTTCACCGTTGTGATCCTTCCTAATACTCACCCTCAGAGGATATGCAACTCTGTTGACGGAGAAATTGGGACTGGCGAGACGAGATACATAGAATGTGTGCACAGCCTGAAAGGACAGGGCGTGATGATCGAGAAATCAGACAGTGGTATTTTCTCCATCTGTGAAGTGGCCGTGTACGGCACGGGAGGTAGGTTTGGGTTTTTTATTTTCGGAGTACGTGCGTATGTTCTCGCGAGTGCACACACGAACGAGTGTGCGTGTGTGTTTCGAATGGTAAAGTTAATTTGTCTTCGTGTGTCATGCTTTTGTCCTGTGTCGTGTTTTCGTGGACCGAATATTTTGAGTATATAGTTATTGAACGAAGACCTTTTTTCCAAAAGGCGGTACATCCATCTGAGTTATATCTTCACAGTGTTTTTAGTTCAGCCTGATTTCATGTTGGATTCCATTCTTCTCTGTTTTTAATGTTAATTATTAAGTCAGAAACTAAAAAAAATCCATAATGTTTCATATATGCTTAAGTTATGCTTTGTTTCTCTTTTATAAGTATATTTATTGTCTTTTGGAGCCAAAATATGCAAAACCAAAACACACTAAGAAGGTAACACAACACAGTGTCATCCAATAACACAATTTTTATCAAAGGTGGATTGAGTCTCCCATGGAGTAATTCTGATTGGTTGACAATTCAACGCGTTATTATCTAATTTGACGCGCAACTATAAACGAGTTCTAATTGTCCGCGGAACTAGAACCTCGTGTATGGCCTGATTACCCTGCCTTGATATGCACACAGATAAATGGAGAACCAAAACTGGAAATGAATATGGCCCGAAATGCAACCATGCCTTGGCGGAAAGTTTAACAGTGTTTTGTAGAGCTCAATGTATGTGCCATCAAGCAGCTGTTTTGGATTGCATTTTGTTTACGGAAGATTTAAAGTATTTGTTTGTGTAGATAACATGTAGATAACATGTTCCTATTGCATACATCCTTCTGCGGCGTATTTATTGCTACGTCTTGGCAGTCATTTTGAAATAAAAAGTGGCTGCCAAATCACAAAATGCTGGTCTCCACAGCTTACGTCTTGGTTCCGAGGTAATGTACACTATTTTTATGGTCACCTTGTTAGATTTCAAGTTAGCTACCACACTGATGTCCTCTTATTTTTGTTGCTTCTGAAAACTGGTTGTTTGTTGCTAAACCAACGTTTTCAGAGGCAATGAATTCACACAGCCGTTATATAGTTGCACCTGCTTAAAATAAAACATGTAATATCGCTAGAACGACAAAATGAAATTACTAACAGTCATCAACTACCGAAGTACTACTGGCAAGGGTATATTGTTACAAAGTTGCAGACTTGTTGTCACAAAGTGGTAAGTCATATCAAGTCTTAAGTCATTGACTTGCAAGTGAAGTTTCAATTCAATGACCTCTAAATCCAAATCAAGTCTCTATTCATCTCTCCGAATTCCAAGTCAAATCCCAAGTCAACAGGGTTCACGGATCGCCACGATTGTTGCGGTTTGTCTGTGGTGTTGTTTAGCGAGAAGTGAGTTTACTATATAATTATAGCATTCAGTGCGGCTTGTCACACCAACGTGACCTTTTCTTGTCACAACAACGTGACCGCTTCTTGTCGCAACAACGTGATCTCTTCTTGTCACAACAACGTGATCTCTTCTTGCGCTTCGAGCCATCAAACTTGTTGGCAAGTCAGAAACTGGGATGTCAAATCAGGTCTCAAGTAAATGATCACCAAGTCCAAGTTAAGTTATGAAAATGTACGAATAGAGTCCGATTCGAGTCAACATCTGCGACTCGGGTAATGTACATATTCTCATATATATATATATATATATATATATATATATATATATATATATATATATATATATATATATATATATATATATATATATATATGAAAATGTGCGACTGGAGTCCGATTCGAGTCAATTTATGCGACAAGGGTAAAGTACTTATTCTAATATATATATATATATATATATATATATATATATATATATATATATATATATATATATATATATATATATATATATATATATGAAAATGTGCGACTGGAGTCCGATTCGAGTCAAGGGTAAAGTACTTATTCTAATATATATATATATATATATATATATATATATATATATATATATATATATATATATATATATATATATATATATATACAGATACTTATATATATATATATATATCTATATATATATAATATATATATATATATATATATATATATATATATATATATATATATATACAGATAATTATATATATATATATATATATATATTATATATACATATATATATATATGCATTTGCTTCGAATATATATATATGTATGTAAATATATATATATATATATACATACACACATATATATATATATATATAATGTATATATATATATATATATATATATATATCCATTTGCCTCCGAACATACACTTGCCTATGTTTATGTTAATATCATAAAGTATGCAACCATTGAACGCACTGTATATGTATATGTATATGTATATGTATATGTATATGTATATGTATATGTATATGTATATATATATATATATATATATATATATATATATATTTATATATATATATATATATATATATATATATATATATATATATATATATATATATATATATATATATATATATATATATACATGATAATACATTTGCATACTTATTTACCCGAGTCACAGAAGTTGACTCGAGTCGGACTCCAGCCGCACATTTTATATATCCATTTGCCTCCGAACACACACTGTTATGTTAATATCATTAAGTATGCAACCATTGATCGCACTGTGATCATATATATTTTCAGACCTGGACAATAATCTGGCACTTGAAGGGAAGGCATATCAGTCTGCACCTGGAGGGTGGAGAAAGGCAAAAGAAACTATCGATGGCAATGTTACACGTGTATCTGCCTGCTCAACTTCGGCTATGACAACCAATCCATGGTGGAGGGTTGATTTTCAAAAACTTATCGAGGTTAAAGCTGTTGAGATAACATCTCGTAAGTTTTAGCAAGCCCCCCCAAAATTATAATTCCCATAGCATTACATATTCAAGATGCTAACGTGTTCAACAATATGTGTACCGCCTTTGTCAGATATACGTCAATGTGTTAACAATGTGTTCGGTATCCATGTCCTTGCTTCCCATTAGTTGTGAAGTGACTTTGAAGATGGTATAACAAGTAATGTATTGATAATCACTTGCGAACGACACAAAAGTGTAATGCTATTCTATGCATAACCATGAAAGACCGACTTGCGAGTAACAACACGTGCCGCCCTGACATTGTCATTAGGTAGATTTTAATGGAGATCAACCAGGCAGTCTCCTGAACTGAGATAATTTAGTTATGACAAAATTAAAATTAAACGCCACGTCAGCTATATGTAGGTTTTTCCCAATGTCTATTTTTAGCTACCACAAAAAATCGATCCACAATTGCTTATTGAAAACGACTTACTAACTAACTACCGAGATAACTTAGTTATAATAAATGCCTAAACAAATGTAGTTTCGCAAACACTAGAAAGTAGGAGATAAAGAGGAGTTCAAATAGACTGTGACATTGGAGTGGTTATAAAATAATAATAACATAATACGTTAACACTTAATTGAACCACACGTTTTCAAAATATCTGACACGACAGAAGTTCAACGAAATAAATTATACACGGCTTGTGTAAACTCTAACAGTGTGAATATGTTTTTTTTATAATATCAGGGTTTAGCTTTGCATGATAATATTCTAAATTGTTGTTAAATGTATTAGGTGCCTGTAGTTCGGCACAGTGATGTTTCTACCCTGTCCGCAAAAAGCGTAACGCCTAAGTTCGACATGAATGAACACACTGCTATTAGAGCCGAACAAAATAAGAACATTTTCCGATGTAACCTCAAAGTAAAGTCATCCCCTTGAATGTAGCTCATCAAGTAGCTCATCCATACTTTCTAATTTGAGTTAAGATTATAACAACGACAATCAAGCTAGACCACAATGTGAATAATGCGGTAAAGCTTATATTATTACTTGGAACATCCTGATCAGAGTTTTGCTTCCGTTAGGTCAACTGTTACAGTCCAACGTCAAAGTGGAAGTCGGTCCATATCATACAAGGTTTCAAATGTGCACAACTCTGTCCGCCGGACGATACCGAAATGACATAACGACCACATGCCAGCGTAGCTTGAGAGGTTACAGCGTTAAGATTACAGCCATTGGGAGAGCTGTACTTTCGCTGTGTGAGGTGGCGGTCTATGGAACACATGGTTAGTTTACGTTGCAGTTGTGTCACGTATGAAAACACGTTCCAATAGAAGATATGTTCACACATTCATCTTAATGCTTGGCTGCCCATGGAACACATGGTTAGTTTACGTTGCAGTTGTGTCACGTATGATAATACGTTCCAATAGAAGATATGTTCACACAATCATTTTAATTCTTAGCTGTCTATGGCTCGTATGGTGAGATCACATTGCAGTTGTGTCACGTATGATAACACGTGTCCATAGAATATATGTTCATACATGCATCTTAATGTTTATCTTAGAACATAAAACGTGCATTTTTATATGATGTAGTTAACGAAAGCTGCGACTCGTTTCCCTGCTTGAACGGCGGTGAATGCAATAATGTTGCGAATGGTTACACGTGCATGTGCAAGGGACATATCAATGGAACTAATTGTGAAAGTAAGTTTTGTTTTGGCGATAAGAGTCACAACCTTCAATAGCTTTTGTTCCATTTGTATATATTTTGTCAAACATTCGCTTTATGAATTTTACATTTTAATGAACTGAGCACTACACTATATTTTTCAAAAAAAAGGACATATAACCGTATTTATATATTGGTGTTATGTTATTTTGCTTCCATGACTACGAGTGTTATGTTGTATTATTGTCAGTACATAAGATTATCTGAGCATATTATTGGTTCACTAAGAGAAAAGTGATAATCATTATATATTATATTATTATTACATTATATTAGTATATTATTATAATTATCATTATATATTATTATTATATTATTATATTATAGCATTGTTATTACATTACTATTATTATAATTATTATAGTATTGTTATTATATTATTATTTTATTATTAGTATTATATTGTTATTAATATAGTATTATTAATATATACAGCGCATATATACAAATATATATATATATATATATATATATATTATTGTTATTATTATATATGTATTGTTATTATTATTTTATTATTATTAGTATATTAATATATTATTTCTTTCAATCTTCCATGTGATGTAATTGTTGCAGATGTTGCAATCATAAGAAACTTCACTGCTACTCTGAGTGAAATGTAATTTCTTCTCGTCTTGTCCAACATATCCCTTTGTTGCTAATGGCCCTTTCGTCTTCATCGTTATCAAGATAAATATTGTTACTTCGTAGTTACCCATTTCAATTATAGTCAGCATGTGAACATTGATATGTTTTAATTAACTTATGAATATAGCATTGTGCTTCAGGCACAGGGATGAATTGGGTGGCCAAATGGAATGTTTTTCTGTTAACTTATTAACGTAACATTGTGTTTTAGACACAGGGAACAATTGGGCGGGCAAAAGGAATGTCTTTGTTAATTAACTTATGAATTAAACATTGTATTTGAGACACAGGGAAGAATTGGGCGGCCAAATGGAATTTTTTTTTAATTAACTTATGAATTTAACATTGTGTTTCACACACAGGGAAGAAATGGCCTGTTAAAGGGAATGTTTTTTTGTTAATTAACTTATGAATTTAACATTGTGTTTCACACACAGGGAAGAAATGGCCTGTTAAAGGGAATGTTTTTTTGTTAATTAACTTATGAATTTAAAATTGTGTTTCACACACAGGGAAGAATTGGCCGGTTAAAGGGAATGTTTTTTTTGTTAATTAACTTATGAATTTAACATTGTGTTTCACGCACAGGTAAGAATTGGCCGATTAAAGGGAATGTTTTTTTTGTTAATTAACTTATGAATTTAACATTGTGTTTCACGCACAGGTAAGAATTGGCTGGTTAAAGGGAATGTTTTTTTTTGCTAATTAACTTATCAATTTAACATTGTGTTTCAGACACAGGCAAGAATTGGGCGGTCGGAGGGGATGCATTTCAGTTGTCTGGCGGAGGTTCCCGCGGGGCGGCTTCACACGCCATAGATGGCAATACTGATGGCATATTCGCCCATAACAGCTGCGCCAGAACTAAAAATTATTGGATGGTTTCATTATTCGATATAGTCGTAGTTGACGCCGTGGTTGTAACGAACCGTGCCGATTGGCGTGGTGAGTAGTTGAGAACATGAAGTCAGTGCATTACGTGCAGGCAAAAAGTAACTGTAGCGGTAAGCGTGCAGGCGATAATAACGGAATACATACTCCCCGCAGTGCCGCCACTCAGCATATCATCACTGCCACAAATGAATTATAAATTAAAAATCAACAGTTGCGGAGTGGTTTAAATGATATGTTGGCTGGACAACGCGATCGTTGTTTATGACTTGTTACGCAATTGCGACTGTGCACTTGAGTATACGTAACATAGTTAAAAAAACGTTATTTTGTTCCTATGAACATATTCAATGGAAACACTACTCACAATCGTATGCAACTGAAATGAAATTGACATATTGACAAGAATTAGGAGTTTACCAAATGAAATAAGGATGCGCAGAATCTGCACATCTAATATAAGTTGTGGCAGTGGTGGAATGGTGAGTGGCGTCTCTGGTGGGGAGTTTGACGGAATGTCATATTGTTAATCGCCAGATGGCGAATACGTCGAATGTCTGCTGTTCCATCAAATATATGTGATTGCCTCGTGGTTTACGTTTCTTTTGAAGTCTTAAAAGGCATGACAATTCGGATTTTTTACCAAGGGTCGTCAGTTAAGATTACGTGTCGTGGTAAATCTTAATCCATTTTAATAAAATTAACAACCATATATGTGTCAATGTGTGCTGAAACGTCAGATGAACCGATTTTTGTGTTCATGTAGTAGCGTTGCGATTTCTGTTCAATGTCCGGGTAAGTAGTCGTTACTGTTAGTTTAGATGTTTTCTTTCCTGATACAACAGTTCAACAAGTTGCATTATTGTGGTTGTCCTGCATACTTCGTTGTTCCGACCCTCTAACTGAAATACAAAATTACGCGTCGTATTTCCGCCAACAATTTCTCTCGAGTTCACCGTTATATTAGTGTTAAATTATGCACCAGGGGCGCCACGTGTATGTAGGGAGCCACTATTACATAAACCGTCGCAATAACGTTCTACTTTCCTTATTGCCAGGGTGGACTTTGCACAATTTCACTGTTGCTGTCCTGCCCAATAAAAACCCACAGAGGATATGCAAAACTATCGACAGAGAAATTGCGACTGGTGAGACCATATACATCGGATGTTTGCGACCTGTACAGGGAAATCAAGTGATGCTCTTCTCCAACAATGAAGATGATGTTTTCACTCTTTGTGAAGTGGCCATTTACGGCAAGCAAGTAAGTTTGTCTTTGAGAAATTGTGGGCGTGCGCGCAGGTGTGCTTGCATGCGTGCGTACGTGCGTGCGTTGAGTGTGCGTATTCATATGTATTGAATCAAATGTGTGCGTGCGGACCTGTGATTTGTGCAGTGCATCCTTATGCGAGTGTGCGTGCGTGCGTGCGTGCGTGCGCGCGTGCGTGCGTGCGTGCGTGTTTTGCTGTAACTATAATGGACCGGCTTTGCCTTGGCGGTGTTTACACCTGCGAATTTTTTAATAAATAAAATGCGTATAGTTTGCAACAATGCTATCAATCAATATATCAATCAATCAACAAGTCAATCAATCATTATTTTTTATTTAAAAAGCATAGATGCAGCGTCCTCACATGTCAATGTGCTACTTGATGTCCATCTTGGAAAACGCCGTGCATATGTATGGGGGCGTACCCTAGCCTATGAGTGAAGGTTTAATTGTGCATAACAATGGGTAGGCCGTGTCTAGCTTAGATGAAAGTACCGACAAAAATGTCACTTTTCCAATTAGTGCATGTATATTATGTCCACGGGACCAGATGACTCAAAGATTCTTTTTGATGTTGAATTGTTTGGTAGAGTCATCATTATTGAATTTATGTTGTAGTAGGTTCGCTATGAGGCTAGTAAAGGGCGAACAAATGTTCTACCAGTCGAGTGTTACCATGCCTTTCACTTTCGTGGCGGTGTTCTTCTTGGGAGATTGTTGAGTACACCATGGCATCCACTACAATGTTGATACTTTGATTGACGGCACGACGATAGTCACTATCTGTCGATACAGTGCAACGTGTTGTTATCCATCTAACAATTGGTAGACTCTAACCAATGTGACATGTCTTCATTAATTGCTGTGTTGATCGTCTTACCGACGTGTTATTCGTGAGATTTGTGGTATCGTTGTGTTTACTGAAAGAATAAAATACATTGACATTTGCTTTAATAAAAGTCTCCCATAAAATGCAAACACGACGAGGCGTTGTTTGTCTAGGCCGATGTGGACGACATTGATAAAATGCAACGTAGTATCGTGTAGAGACACTCCAACAACTGACACATTCACTTACACAGGTTGTAATGCCGCGTTGGTTGTTTCATTACAGTCGCTGGGAGCAGAAACTCCATTTGTGATACATTCACCTATTACTATTCTCAGCCATTGTTGCGGGTGTGTACCATTGTACTTTCAATGCTGTGTTTGGACGTTTATGAATGTATCGCTACGCTGTCATCGCCTATGTATATGCTACTCAAAGTACAACCTGGTTTCACTGGTTTCGAGCAAATGTAATAACACGACTCTGATAAAGGATTGCGTGTATATATATATATATATATATATATATATATATATATATATATATATATATATATATATATATATATATATATATATATATATATATATATATATATATATATTATCTATATAGATTGGAGTATATGAACGTAGTTTATTTAACAAGATTTAACAATATTTGCCATCCAAGCCAAAGGCCCAGATGGCAAGTGGACAAGGAAGCCATTGGCTTATCGAGAGTCCAACAATGTTCACCTACTTATAACCCGCCCTCCTGATATATGTGTCAACCTTGTTTTTGAACATATTCACGCTGCTAGCAGTTACACAATCTGTAGACAGTTTGTTCCATTCATTTATTGTCCTCTGTGAGAACGAGTGCTTCCTGATGTCCAATCTACATTGATCCTTTACTAATTTTACCTCATGTCCTCTAGTTCTGCTATCCTTCTTGAGTGAGTAAAACATATTTCTATCAATATTTTCATACCCATTCAATATCTTAAAAACTTCAATCTGATCTCCTCTTAACCTCCTTGTCTCTAGAGTTGTTAAACCACATTCTTTCAGGCGTTCTTCATAACTAAGGTCTCTAAGTTCTGGAATCATTTTAGTTGCTCTCCTTTGTATGCGTTCAAGCGTATCTATATCCTTCTTACGATATGGTCTCCATGCTTGTATACAGTATTCTAAATGAGGTCTAACTGTTGCTTTATAAAGAGGTATAATTAAGTTTTTTCCCTTGTATGTTATGTTTCTTCTAATCAATCCAAGAATTTGATTACCCTTTGAAGCTGCAATACCACACTGCTCTGAAACTTTCATATCAGCGCTTATTCGTAATGTATTCAAAGACACATTGATGTAAATGGGTGTTGACGAATGATCTTTATTTGTGGCCACATTACTTTATTATGTTGTTATATTGATAGAAGTCATTGCTTTTGCATTGTGATTACAACTGTTTTCCTTGTTACTTTATAATGATAATGTTACAGTAGTAGTGATGTTGGTATGCAACTCTTTGTTTCAATTGCTATATTTCCTCTGGAAGCTTTTATTTCACACATTAAACACTGTCAATACCCAACAGTCGTTCGATGTGGTTACAAGTGGTGCCAGAAGTGGGATATCTGACAGTGTAAGCTTCCAGAGGAAGGATGGAGATGGTGGAAACGCTAAAACGCAACCAGCAGCAGCCTGTCAACGTCACGGTGACCGCTCCTCCGACTCGAAAACTGAGGATGTTCAACGGTCGAACTAGTGAACTTCACTACTGGATCGGGGAAGCAGGAACATCTTACCATCCGTCTCTTCGGCCGATAGACTGTCATTCTTGATCGCGCACCTGGAGGGAGACCGGCCCGGGAAGAAGTAAGGTACGCCCCACGTGATGAGAAGGACTGTATCGATAAGATATTTACGTTACTGGTGTCTGCTTTTGGGGAAAACCGCAGTAACGCACAGCTGAAGAGAGAATTATACGATTGGGTGCAAAGTAGTAGAGAAAGTGTTAGAGAGTTCTCCAGAGCGCTCCTGGAAATTTCTGAAGGATTGACTGATAAGGTTGAAAGTAAGGATACTATGTTGATAGAAGTATTCTGTGAAAACCTGTTAGAACCTCAGATAAAGCGGGAAATAAAGAGACTAGTTCGGACTGACCCAAAAATTTCGTTTGGCGCATTGCGCTCTGAAGCGATTCAACTAGAGGAGGACGGGTCGAGTGGGCCAAATAGGTGTGTGCGTGTGAGGGAAGTTCACGAACCCCGCCACGCCTCCGATGACCCGAGTCCATTGGAACGAATTGCGGCCCAGTTGGAACTACTCGCGACCACTCAGTCGGAAATCGTGTCTTTGGTGCTAGCACAACAGCAGACGGCCGCGGGGGTGGCTGCGAGACCTAGCAGACCGGAACCCCGCAGCAGTACATTGTGAGTACTGCATGCGAAGGGGTCACACCCAGAATACAGAATAATAAGCGGGCAAGCGATATACACCGTACCGATGAACAGTCAGGTGTTCATGCGTACGGGGATCAGTCAGATACCCGTGCAATGCGGGGTGACCCAGTAGCGCGATCTGTGTCGGGTCCTAATGTGCCAGTACCACCCCGGGGTCAACAGTTAAACTAATTCACAACGTTGCCGAGCGTCAGGCAGGCGGGCGTAGTAGCATTGACTGTGTGTTAGTGGACGCTATAGTGGGTAAGACCCCTATAATTTCATGTGAGATAGCAGGCAAAAAACCAGTATGGTTTTAGATATGGGTTCGGAAGTAACTATTTTACAGGAATGGTGGTTCAACGAATACTTAATGGCTTCTGTCGACTGTTTAGAAGATGCGTCGTCATGGTTACGGCTAGAAGCAGCCAACTTTCTAGTGTTCCCATACATTGGGTACTTTACAGCCAATATAAATGTGTTGGGCACTATCGTTAAGAACAAAGGGATTCTAGTGCAGAAAGATCCGCCAGGGCTAAATCACCACAGGCAAACCTCGGGGATACTGGGTATGAATGTTTTGGGTGCAATCCCAGAAATTAGGGAACTACTTCGCACCATAGAGACCCATGATTGTAAACCAAAACGGGAAATAGAGGGAAGAGTGGTGAAAATTGCAGGGGACAAAAGTGTAAATATACCGGCATGGTCCTCGTGTAATGTCACAGTGTCAGGGCCACGTTGCAGCGGTAACGGAATGGTAGAACCATTGGATGAACCCTTAAAGGGAGGTTTACTCCTCCAAGCGGGACTAGTAGGTTCCATTAATGGTTGTTTTGCGGTGACCATCGTCAACCCAACTCCCAACGAGGTGTGGTTGCGTTCCCGTTCCCTGGTAGGGATGATTTATACAGTTGATGTAATCGACAGGGATCCAGAGCACACGGTATCTTTCCAGGAATTGGATGACGGATTGAGAGTAAGCTTGGAACCCAGACAGATGCCAGTTAATACGCGATGGGTAAGCAGCAAACAAAGTCGTGACATACCTGAGTTACCCAGTGATCAGAGTTGGATGCGAGATGTGAGTATTGGTGATATTCCGCCTACTGAAAGAGACCGCCTGACTGAATTGTTGCACTCAAAACAGCAGGTATTTGCGCAAAATGAAAGTGATGTTGGGTTACCCCACACTGTCAAACACCGAATATGCACAACAGAAGACAGCCCGGTCAGAGCGGCTTACCGTCGCATCCCACCTCCTCAATTTGAGGAAGTCAAGGCACACATTAATGATCTAATTCAGCAGGGAATAGTCAGACCTAGTCACTCGGAATACGCCAGCCCAATAGTTATTTGTAAGAAAAAGAACGGGAACATTAGGATGTGCGTGCACTACCGTAGACTCAACATCAAGACCAGGAAGGATGCATTCCCACTCCCACGAGTGGATGAGATTTTTTATCATCTGGCTGGAGCCAAGTATTTCTCGACGACGGTCGATTTGAAATCGGCATACAATCAAGTGGAAATAGACGAGTCTGATCAAAACAAGACAGCGTTCACGACGCCCATGTGATTAATGCTCTCCTAACTTGTGCTCTTTTTAATGTCTGCTTGTTACTGAATACTACGAATTGGGCAAACAAGAGTGATGTAATGGTCTAAATTGTATTTCATGGGTTCATTGATATATACATTGTTAAATAATGTCTTATGTATCGGAATAAGGTGAATATATGTCTTTATTTTGTTCAAAACGTATTTAATGACCATGTTAATTTACCATTTCGACTAAAACAAGTGTAATCCCGGTGAGTCCAGCTCTTCTAGTACACGATTTACGCTACAGACCCACGTGTTCACGCCGACATACATAGCATTGACGAAGGGGAACTAAAATTGTCATAGTAACACCTGAAAACAATTTAAGTTGGTTATCAGAAAACAGTAACGGTCTAATGTTGACACAACGTTGAAATCCAATCAGTTTGCTACATTGTTGCAGTGTTGAAACCTGACGTTGATCCAACTTTCAAATCCAACTACTTTTCAACATTGCAACAACGTTGAAACCCAACGTCGATGCAACGTAGAAACTCGACGTCGATACAACTTTCAAATCCAACTAGTTTTCAACATTGGCGCAACGTGGAAACCCGACGTCGATACATCGTTGAAACCTGACGTAGATACAACTTTCAAATCCAACTAGTTTTCAACATTGTTACGACGTCGATACAACATGGAAACCCGTCGTCAATGCAACTTTCAAATCCAAATAGTTTTCAATATTGGTACAACGTGGAAACCCGACGTCGATACATCGTTGAAACCCGACGTAGATGCAACTTTCAAATCCAACTAGTTTCCAACATTGCTACAACGTGGTATCTGACGTTAAAACAACGTATTTTCAACGTCATTTTGTCTGCTGGGTAGGTTGTTCCAAACTGGGGGAATGTTTTTCTTATTGTAGAGCAATAAATGTAAAGAAAAAACAGTTACTGACTAAAACGTCACAAACTCACAAAAACCCTATGTGAGAAAAAGTACTTTCTCATGTCCAACTTACACTGCTCCTTAGCTAATGCTGCTTGATGTCCTCTGGTTCTACTGCCTTCTTTAAGTTTGAAGAACATATTCCTATCAACATCCTCATAACCGTTCACTATTTTAAACACTTCTATTTGGTCTCCTCTTAGTCTCCTGTTCTCTAGTGTTGTCAAACCATATTGTAATAAGCGACTTTCATAACTAAGGTCTCTCAATTCTGGAATCATTTTAGTTGCTCTTCGTTGTATATCAGATCAACAAAGTTTTTATGTTTTTTAATACAAAAGCACAAAGTACGCACACTTGTGTAGTTGTATTGACACCAGATGGCCTGACAGTCAAATATTTTATGACATTGTGTATGTTTGAGTTATTCCCTTTCTGAATGCAGTGAAGCCACACAAACATGTATTCCAGAGGAAGTATCTTTTCAAGTCGGCAGCCCCGAGTTAAAGTCCACTTAGAGCTTGTGCTAGTTGTTACCAAGTTGGAAACCCTTAGAGTACACAGAGTCTTGGACAGGTGCTAATCCACCCTCTCAGCAAACAATAATTAGCACTGCTACAGTCACAGACACACAGCATGCTTTCCTTTCCAAGACAGATTTTGCAACTACAGGGGGTGAGGCCTTGTGGACATTGTCTAAGCTAAAATCATGTACCCTCTGTTAAGACAAGTACCCAAATCGATTTGAATAGAACTGGTTTGAAAGAGTTTATAAATATAAACAATTATATAAATGTCTACATACCAGATTTAAAAAAATCAAATAAATGAAAAAAATCCGATTTAAATAAAAAAAATCCGATTTAAATATTTTTTTTATAACCATAGACTTTTGCAGACGATGCAATCTTTTTGTTCGCATTTTGAACTGTCCTACTATTACCACGAACAAATAACACACATTTATTTTTAGAACACTCCCTAACTGCAGCCTCAAAATCAGTATAACAGTCATATTCAGCGCCGTTCCGCTGTTCGGCTAACACGCTCTAATCCATATTTGCTCGCTTAAAACACCGGAAGTGAAAATGCAAACACCTGATTGGACGTTAGTAGTTAGGCAATTAACAAATGATGCGGTGTTGTCCGCACAACGGATGGTTGGGCGAATAGCCACTTCGGACCTCGCTTTTAGGAATCCATGTTGATATGAATTTAATAATTTATGCCTAACAAGGGAGCGATTTGTGAGGAATCGGACGACGTTCCGGCTCGTCTGTGTTTCAAAAATGACCTACGTACGACGTATGTCGGTTGCGGATGACGGACGGTTGTGTTCGCCGCTTTACGTAATGTACACCGTGCATGTTCCCGCGAAAACGTTCCCTTTCAAAATACATATTACATTCAAATCGGTCGCCGTTATTTCACAAAAATATGGATAAATGAGATTACGCGCAGTTCGTCTTTAGTGGAGAGGGAAATCATTTGCTTGGCCACATGTAGGTAAGAAGTTTGTTCATGTTAATGTTACGATATTCTTGAAATAATGCAACTTATGTTAACGTTTGTGTGAGCACGGGATCTACATGGATATGGATAACGGGAAGCGTGGGCAGCCCTGTGCGACATATCATCCAATGGAGAAATAACCTTGAAAAGGAGAAATTTATGTTATTGGTTGGACGTACGTAACAACCGGCGATGCTTAAAAACAAACTAACACTTTAAGTTAACTATTCTTATTTTTAAAAGAACGGTTGTGAATATTGCTTCTGGGGAGTCTTGGCACTGCCGCTACTTTTCTGTCCATCATCAATGTATATAACACAAAAAGAAAGCGTTAATGTTATCGTTTCTCAGTGAAGACTAAATAGCCACATAGCCATACCTGTGCGCATTCATAAAAGAACTAAATGTAATATCCGATTGATCGGGCGACACTTCATCGTTTCTTGGAAGCAACAAGAAATGATGTTTGCAATTAGTCGGGCGACACAGTGCCGCCCGATCAATCGGACAACTAATCGTTCGTGTGAACGGGCCTTAGACAAATACGTCAAACCATACATGACTATCAAATTGTACGAAGTTTAGATATGCACAAATCACCCGTTTCATCGTGATGCAGTGTGCTAAAGAACAGAACGTATTGGAAAATATATACCGACAAACAGCCATGTGAATAGCTGTAGGGACCATGTCAAAACAAATTAATTAATAATGATTTATGTTTATCAACACAATTTACGCGCACTTTCCCCCACTGTAAATCGTACTTACTTTACTATAAGGATATTGTAAATGATAAATATTGCAGAATGTGCTTCTCGTCACACGGTCACGTGTACGTGCAGTATTGCACAATAATATCGAATTTATGTACTTATGCTCAGCAAAATGCCATGGAAGATTTGCATTTACTGACAGTCCAATAGAATATGTGGGACTGCCGTTGGTACTCATTTCTGGAGACAGATGATTGGTGCCACTAGAGTTCGACCGCAGCCGACACGAATGTGAAAAACCAAATTACAGCATACATCGCTTAATAGAATCATGGGTAAAAGAAACAGCCATTTAGTTTAATCAAATATATGAGTTTGGGTGGAATTAACTTCCTATTCCTGCTGTATTAAAAGCGCCGCTTAAATTAAAGAGCCGCTTAATAGAATCAAATTGTTGTGGATCCGAAGTAATTCTGCTAAGCGGAGTGCACTGTGCCGCCAATGGCCGTCTTGTTTTTGTAAAGCAAGTATCCCCCATGATCAAATGACTACGTTTCTTTTGTTTCAGGATATCACTCGATCTGCAGCAGAAACATGCACTACACGTTTATTTTACCTATGCTTGGCATAGTATGGATGCATACCCAGGTTTCTCCAACGTCGGCTTCAAATTCAACAGGTACAACACATATAAGCAAGAATGAAATGTTTAACTGCGCTAACCTTCCAAATATTAAGGTGCTTAAAAGACAACTTTGTTTGAAACATCAATGTGCTCAACATTCGTTTTGTTTGTTTTGCCTTTAAAGCTAAGCCACGCAAAGTAACAGGCCTTAAAAGTAAATGTTAGATATTGGTACGTCACCCACGTATATCAGGTTCAGCTTCGACGCATTCTTGGTGGAGGTGATGACTTGATGCTTGAGAGGTTTGCACTGCGCCAAACTCTCTGTGATCTCTGTGCCCTCAATCTGGCGGTCCTGTGGGCAACACTTGTCTACCTACGTTAGAAGCACTTGAATAGTGCTACAGTGGGCCGACGAGATCATCGTAAACGCTCATTGAAGACATCACCGACAATGATATATACCATGTGGTGGCGACAGGAGAGATGCCACAGGGACAGTCCAGCTTCCTCTCGACCAGTATACATAATCAATAGTACGTTCTTCTGTTTGAGGGTATGGTTTCGAAAGACAGTGCCTGAATAAGGTGCAGATTCATCGCTGCTACAACCGTGGTCTTACGGATTCCATTTGGGTGCTTGAGGACACCTAGAAACTGGCGTTCCGGGCCTTTCTTCATCCGGTATGTCTGAAAGGATCTCCCCATCTCGGTGAAGATCAAGCGGCGGTTTTGGGCTCCATCAGTATCTTTTCTGTACGCTCCTTTCTTTCAGTTTGTCTAATCGTGCGAACGCTAATTTAAGAAACGGCCAGCCTACTCACATTGTGTCCGAAGGCTTTTTGATATGGCAGCGAGGGCCCGCACAAGTTTCGGTGGCTGTTATTTACGTCGTGAAACTTCCACTTTCTTTTACTGTCAGGATTTTCCGGGAGTTCTACGGGACTGGGAGAAGGTCTATCCATATCACTTCTCTTTCTGCAGCGTTGATCTGGATAGAGCAAATAAACAAACTAATTACAAAGAAAAACAGGACCTTCTCCAAGTCAATGATGTGAACCAGTTATTCTGCACATGATGATCATACTAAGGAAGTTACGGCGGAAGGTTCTGTGACTGTGGGTATTAATTGTTACAAATAACGTAGTATCGTAGCTAGTAGAATTGTCGAGTATCCATTATCCACACACACACACACACACACACACACACACACACACACACACACACACACACACACACACACACACACACACACACACACACACACACACACACACACACACACACACACACACACACACACACACACACACACACACACACACACACACACACACACACACACACACACACACACACACACACACACACACACACACACACACACACACACACACACACACACACACACACACACACACACACACACACACACACACACACACACACACACACACACACACACACACACACACACACACACACACACACACACACACACACACACACACACACACACACACACACACACACACACACACACACACACACACACACACACACACACACACACACACACACACACACACACACACACACACACACACACACACACACACACACACACACACACACACACACACACACACACACACACACACACACACACACACACACACACACACACACACACACACACACACACACACACACACACACACACACACACACACACACACACACACACACACACACACACACACACACACACACACACACACACACACACACACACACACACACACACACACACACACACACACACACACACACACACACACACACACACACACACACACACACACACACACACACACACACACACACACACACACACACACACACACACACACACACACACACACACACACACACACACACACACACACACACACACACACACACACACACACACACACACACACACACACACACACACACACACACACACACACACACACACACACACACACACACACACACACACACACACACACACACACACACACACACACACACACACACACACACACACACACACACACACACACACACACACACACACACACACACACACACACACACACACACACACACACACACACACACACACACACACACACACACACACACACACACACACACACACACACACACACACACACACACACACACACACACACACACACACACACACACACACACACACACACACACACACACACACACACACACACACACACACACACACACACACACACACACACACACACACACACACACACACACACACACACACACACACACACACACACACACACACACACACACACACACACACACACACACACACACACACACACACACACACACACACACACACACACACACACACACACACACACACACACACACACACACACACACACACACACACACACACACACACACACACACACACACACACACACACACACACACACACACACACACACACACACACACACACACACACACACACACACACACACACACACACACACACACACACACACACACACACACACACACACACACACACACACACACACACACACACACACACACACACACACACATGTTTGTCACAAATTGTGTGACCCGCAGTCAACAGATTAAGTACATTCAGAGGTGCGCCAAAACATATTCATGTTTATATGCGTCTCATTAGGTATGCAAACACTGAATACAATTTAAAGTTCATATTTTCAGGCATGTTTGTCACAACTGTTGTGAACCACAGATTAAGTACATTCATAATAAATCGGCGGTCTTGAAATTAACACCGCAAACCGTTCAACGTGTTATCTATCGCACAAGCTCTTTCATTGGACGGTTGGCCAATACGAGCCGCCAATTTCCTTCCGCAGTATCGGCACACCAGCTCCGGCTGCTGATCTGTTCGATGTGCAAGCGCGAGCGCACGTGCATGGCGGCGTTGTCGTTTGATTTCGGCAGGAGTTGCTCTTTTGGTTTCGGCCGTACGCCACGCACTGCGATCGGGCGCCGTCTCCTTCCAGTGCCCCTTGTGGATATCGGCGGCGTGGAGGTGTCGGTTTGTGCAATCCACGTAGGGTAAGTGTGGTCTTCCAATATTTCGCTTTGCCTGCCATGGCTCGGCAGTCGGGTGTCATTCATCCGTACAACGTGTCCGGTCCAGGTAAGTTGTCGGCTTAGATGCATTGCCTCTATGCTCGGCATATCGGCACGTTGCAGTTCTTCATTGTTGGTCACCCAGTCTGACCACCTGATTCCGGGGATGGCTCGTATGTGGCATAGGTGTATCTGTGACAATCGCTGAATATGACGTTTATACAGCGTGTGTGTCTCTGAACTGTACTGAATGATGGCATGGTAGACTTGGCATTTTGTTACAAGCTTGATGTTGTATTTGTTCCATAATCGTTCTTGTAGTCGGCCGAACGCGACAGAGGCCGACTGAATTCGAGCAGACAGTTGTTTGTCGAGGCTGCAGTCAATTGCGATGGTGTTCCCAAGGTGTGTACGGTGTCCCAGGAGCGGGTTGATGCAAAACCTCAGTTTTTCGAAAATTGATAGAGAGTCCAAAATATGCAGAAGCGGCGGCAAACCTGTCAAGTATTGTTTGCAGATCAACTTCAAAATGTGACACAAAGCTTGTATGGTACCTTCGTCTTCGCTTTGAGGCGGGACACATTGAAAAGCCTTCCGTCTTAGCGTGTCGTTATGTGGTGTGACGATTTAAAAACTTCTGGCACTGCAGCCAAGAAGAGAGTAAACAGTGTTGGCGCTATGAAGCAGCCTTGTTTAACTCCGTGCGTGACAGGAAATGCATCCGTCATCTCACCGTCAATCACCACCTGTGCTCTCGTGAAACGCCAGCAACTTAAAATGAACTTTTCAGGGCAACCAAATTTGGAGAGAAGTTGCCAGAGACAATGGCGACTGATCGAGTCGAACGGTTTTGAAAAATCAACGAATATGATGTGAAGCGGTTTGTTGTGTTCAGCTGCCTTCTCTTGCAACTGTCGTAAGGTGAAAATCATGTCGATCATGATGCGTGATGATCGAAATCCGCACTGTTCTTCTGGAAGGACATAAAATACACGGCAACTTACAGCCTGAAAATGTTACTTGCAGCCTGAGCTTATAGACTTCCTATGATTACGTCGTTGTGAGTTCATTCGTATTTGATGCAGTTCACGAAATCTGCGACTCGTTTCCCTGTTTGAACGGCGGTGAATGCAAGAACGAAGAGAATGGTTACACGTGCTCGTGCAAGGGACATATCAATGGAACTAACTGTGAAAGTAAGTTTTGTGTGGGCGATGTGAGTTACGCTATATTTTCGAACGACACAATCATAGCTTAGCCTAAAAAACCCAGTCGATTACACAAACATCAAATAGTTAGCTAGACGCTGCACTAGGCGATGTACAATTATTGAAGCACACACATACGCTCACACACACACATATATAATATATATATATATATATATATATATATATATATATATATATATATATATATATATATATATATATATATATATATATATATATATATATATATATATATATATATATATATATATATATATATATATATATATATATATATATATATATATATATATATATATATATATATATATATATATATAATAATGTTACCGGAGGTAGGTATAGGATTAATGAACTGATGCACTTGCGCGCGCGATAATTTTATGGAAATGTCCAGTAGTTCATGGCGTGGTCATGATGAGTTAATAACTGAAACATCTCTCTCTCTCTCTCTCTCTCTCTCTCTCTCTCTCTCTCTCTCTCTCTCTCTCTCTCTCTCTCTCTCTCTCTCTCTCTCTCTCTCTCTCTCTCTCTCTCTCTCTCTATATATATATATATATATATATATATATATATATATATATATATATATATATATATATATATATATATATATATATATATGTGTGTGTGTGTGTGTGTGTGTGTGTGTGTGTGTGTGTGAGTGTGTGTGTTTGTGTGCGTGCGTGCGTGCGTGCGTGCGCTAAACGTGTGTTAACGCAAACAGAGTCATTCAGCTAGTGACTGCACCTGAGAGGTCTAGATAATTTCAAAAGTAATTCTGGTTGTTTTCACCATAACACTTGTAAACATAGCCCACGTGATTACTAGGTCATAGTACATAGGTAATCAGGCGGATCATATTGGTGCATAACATCGTAAAGTTGGACATATATATATAATGAGACCATAGCTGGTCTGAACCAATTATTAAGTACAGTAAGTTGATTTTAAAATATACACACACACGCACGCACGCACGCACGCACGCACACCCACACGCACCCACGTTTATATGAGGCTGACTGTTGATGCAACCACTGAGTGTATTAAGAACATATACGTTTTTCAGACCTGGGCAATAATTTGGCACTTGAAGGGAAGGCATATCACTCTACACGTGAAGGGTGGAAAATGGCAAACGAAACTATCGATGGCACTGTAACGCCTGTGTCTGCCTGTTTCTCTTCGGCTATGCCAAGCAATCCATGGTGGAGGGTTGAATTAACAAAGCTTATTGAAGTCAACGCGGTAGATATACTACCTGGTACGTGCGTCGCACTGTTTAGTTTAAAGAAAATAATTCACTGTTATAATCTTACATTTAAGTCTAACATTAGATATCACTGAATAAAACTTCATTTAACTTACGTAATAACTTATTTGCATGTAATTGTCTGACCAGGATTTCAAACTCTTTCGAAACATTATAAAAAATATTACTATCTGTTTTGGTAAACATTTGAAAGCTTTTGCCAGTGATGTGGTAATTCTGTTTCCTTCCGTCTAGCGAGGTGCATATGTCAACGGCAGTAAATTATATTATGATAATTCTTTATTGGTGATGTTGTCATCTTTACCTAAGTGTGGACCCGAAATGACCCGTGACGCCTCAGTTGTATAATACAATACTAATATAGCCGTGAAGTCGCGAGCAATTGCAGATCGAAGCACGACACGTCATTTTGTATTTTGAATGAGAGGGTCTGAACAATGATGTATCAACGACAACAACAACAACAACAAAACAACTATAAGAACACAAATATTTAACTAATTATTTGTGTCAGCAAGGAATCCATCGTACCAACAATAAAGCTTATTGATATTAGGCAGAAATTACAACACTACCGCCAGAATACAACAGTCGGCCGATCTGACGATGTAATGGTACCTATGACGCCAGTTCCCTGAATGTGTTACCTGTTGTTCGAAATATTGAGTCATCCATAGCCACTCTCTCTTTACGTCAGATCTACTACACGCATTACCCTTTGTGTTGCTACTTCACAGAAACTCAGCCATCCTTTCTGTGTCGATTTAAGATTACAACAATGATAACAACAACTACAGCGTAATGTGAATAATAATAGTGATAACCTTTATTTACATAGCATCGTATATCCGGATATAATATCTATTCAGAGGCGCTTAATATACAGCATTGATAAAATACATTATTATAGGAATTCATAAATCAATATAATAATGATGTGTGTGTGTGTATATATATATATATATATATATATATATATATAATATAATACAAAATATAAATATAAATGGCTAAATAACAACAACGTATCTTATACACAGTAGCAGCTAAATACACTAAAACAACTACTGAATAGAAGTTGAATTTAAAACTGGTCGTATGAAAAAAAAACAATAACATTAAATGCATTAAAATATAATAAGAGAAAAAGTGTGTCTGTGACACTATATAACTATAGAAGGTGCTATGATTGATCGGCTAATGCATTCGTAAAAGGATATGTTCTTACTCGGTATTTAAGCAGTTCCAGTGAGCCTGTGATATGGATAAGAATAATAAGAAGTGTAAACGTCGATGTTTATGTAGGTATTTGAAACATTCAGGATCTTGCTTCCGCTAGGTCGACTGTCCAACGTCAAAGTTGAAGTCGGTCCATACTATACAGAGTACCAAACTTGCAGAACTCTGTCCATTCGTCGAGAAAAACATTACACACCTGTCTTATGCCGGCACAGCTTGAGAGGCTACGGCGTGAAGATTACACTCATTGGAAGAGGCATCTTATCCCTGTGTCAGGTGGCTGTATACGGAACACATGGTTAGTACCCGTCTCACGTACACGTGCAATTCATAGCATATTTTCAAATATGCTGGTATTGGGTAATAACCAAATAGCCTATAAAAGTATGTGTATAATCAGTATGAACTATTGCTGCCTAAATATGTTACCTCAGTACTTCTGGCGTGCTGAGAAAGGCCGGCTATTAATGCTCGAAAGGGAGGGAGAGATAGTGTGTGTGTGTGTGTGTGTGTGTGTGTGTGTGTGTGTGTGTGTGTGTGTGTGTTTGTGTGTGCGTGCGTGCGTGCGTGCGTGCGAGCATGCGTGCGTGCGTGCGTGCGTGCGTTCGTGTTATGCACGTAGAAAACCTACCTCGCTGCACGGATGTGTGTCTTACAACAGGCCGGCTATTAATGCTCGAAAGACAGGGAGAGATTGTGTGTGTGTGTGATTGCGTGCGTGCCTGCGTGCGTGCGTGAGTGCGTGCGTGCGAGCGTGCGTGCGTGCGTGCGTGCTTGAGTGTTATGCATTCACTTTAAATTATAGAATATTTGTATGCGATATTAAGTGAATACCATATTATATCCTGCAATTAGCAAGTCGGACTCATTAGTATGTAGAAAGACAAACATATACACGTAGAAAACCTACCTTGCTGCACGGATGTGTGTCTTACAACATACCACAATTACAACATTCCACAATAATGTCGTCGTGATACAGCGCACTTTAATATTTTACGAAGTTCACGAAAGCTGCGACTCGTGGCCATGTTTGAACGGCGGTGAATGCAAGAACAAAGAGAATGGTTACACGTGCATGTGCAAGGGACGCATCAATGGAACTAACTGTGAAAGTAAGTTTTGTGTGGGCGATGTAGGTTTGCTTTCCAAACTATTAGTAGTCTTTGTTTCACTACAGTCGCAATGTTACTTATATTATTATTATTTTGTCAACTATATGGCATATGCTTTTGTTATTTAACGAAATTTGCGCTGCCCAGTATTTCTCGTACAAATGGACACATATCCATATTTTATTTTTAGTTTCATGTTGTATTATTTTCAGAATATACGAGTGGCTGAGCACTTTATTGTGTCACTAAAAGAAAGACGATCATCATTTCATTTATTCTGTGTGCTGTAGTTGTAGCAGATATTGTAGCCGTTTAATCTCACGGCTACTCCTTGTGAACTGTCATTCCTGCATGTATCTTCCAACATATTATCTTGCTAATGTCGCTTTTTTATCTTGTTATCTCTTTGGTCTTATGCACGTGAAAGCCATTTTATACTATAACATATTTGTCAATTAAAATTGAATTGACAAGAGTATCGAAGACTTTAAAAAACTAAAGATACATATTTACTCTTATTTTGTCATTATTTAGTTGAGCAATAATTATATCTAGACATTCAAGTGCAACATATTCAATAGAACGCGAAATCATGTCGAAAACCGTACGCGATGTGAGCAATAAGTCATCGTATGACCCCAAATGCTCATATGTTGTTAATCGTTTTAATGTGAACACATTTAATGTTAACACATTTAATATTTTAAGGCATCACTAGGCAAACGTGTTAACTCATAATCCCACATCCTTTGATTTTTCATAATATAGATTCATGATCCATGTGGATCACTTACGTTTGGGCACCAATACCTTTGACATTTATCTGATTAGGGCATTTATACATAGTTGACAACTTGTGTTGAACTCTCGGTAAGCCAATGGCGTGCTCGTCCACTTGCCATCTTGAGCTCGTAGCTATGGGTGGTGATCTTGTTACATCTTGTTCATAAATTGTGAAAAGGGATATGTTTTTTTCTAAATACTAATGTTCCAGTTAATTAATAAAATTGTGTTTCAGATGCAGGGAAGAATTGGGCGATCGACGGGAGGGCGTTTCAGTTGTCTGGCAGCCATTACGATGGAGCAGCGTCAAAAGCTATAGATGGCAATACTGATGCCATCTTCGCCCACAATAGTTGTGCGAGAACTAAACATTTTTGGGAACTTGCATTCCATAACGTCATCCTAGTTGAAGCAGTGGTTGTAACAAACCGTGCTGATTGTTGTGGTGAGTTGCTGGGTATACATTCAATGGATTCATTGCAGTTCTTGTTAATCTTGTTAAACCAGTACATTACACACACATTCAATGGACTCATTACAAAACGTGCAGTGAAATAGCTACTGTAACGGTCTTCATGCAATACAATACAATACAATACAATACTAGTTTATTTAGACCATTTATCATTTCAACTTTACAAATATACTGGAATACATCAGCAGCATTGTAATATAATTTACATATTACACAACGCAATAGTTATTTGAGAATGCGATATTTTAAAAGTATGACATATATTGCATTGATTGGGTAAAATACATGCAGACAAGTTATAATCAAATTCACGAAACGTGCATTTCCAGTATGGGCCAGTGATACTCCTATTTAGACCAACATCGATGGCTATCATAGGAGCAATCCTAATAATTTAATTGTTACCTCATATATATAATGTGCTTGCGGAAGACATGTATTTTATATTTGTTACAGGTATTGTGCTATATAATGTTCTGTCTGTGTTAATATATCTTATAGTTTGGGTCCATCAGCAATACGTCAGAGACAACAAGTTGCGCATATATGTTCGCATATATAATGACGGGGGATGGGCTGTGTATAATTATTGCATTTGTTGGCAGCTAGCAGTTCAATATCGTGCGTTGTTCTTGATCGTTCTGTAGGTAAAACGACTTAACATAGCTTGTGAATCCTTTTAAACTGTGTGTTTGTATTTTCGTATAATTTCGTATTGGCACAGCAGCATGGTTAATGTTGCATCGTTAGGTTGTCGATCAACACGATTGCTATAGGTCTCGTCGGATAAGCTGGTTGGATCTCGGAGATTCCCCCGCTAAATGCTAACACGAGACAGTGTTGTTGGTCGTGTCAGCATCCGCGTATTGCTGTACCTTCGGTGCAGCATTCGTGCATTGGATGTCCCCATCGTCCTTGCTGTGTTCTGATGCGGTTGGTGGTGGTCCGATGCCTTCGAGGAAGGTAAAACCCTGGACGTTCGGTGGTAGGGTCCGGAACACGATTCTTCGTCCCAAATGTCTATTAATCCCTACTCTCTTCTTCACCTCTGTGTCCTTGTGGCGTATGTTTGTTGTCACGCTAACCGCAAGCGCAGAGGTGACAATTGCGGTAAATGACGTAAACAGTCGCACTAACGTCTCCGCTCCTCACTGCCAGGTTGGGAGCTGCACAATTTCATCGTTGAGGTCCATCCTAATGCGCACCCTCAGAGGATATGCAACACAGTCGACAGAGAACTCGCGACAGGCGAGACCGTATACATCGGATGTACGCGCTTCCTGGCAGGGGATGCAGTGGTGATCCGTTCCAACAATCGTCTCAATATTTTCACCCTGTGTGAAGTTGCTGTTTACGGCAAACCACGTAAGTTTATTGAAATTGTGGGCGTGCATGCGTGCGCGCGCGCGTGCGTGTCGTGTCTCATGTACATGCATATATATATATATATATATATATATATATATATATATATATATATATATATGCATGCGTTGTGTTGTGTTGTTGTAGTTTGCAAGTCGAATCCATGCAAGAATGGGGCAATTTGCACCAAGGAAGAATATGGCTTTCGGTGCATGTGTATGGGTCATTATGAAGGAACGACTTGCGAAAGTAAGGCTCGTTTTATGGATTACGATGAAACTATCATATTGCTTTATTTAACGCGTCTGTTGACAACATTTTTGAGCGTTGTCATCGCTGAGTGGATGCATTGTCACCAGTAGGCATTACGTAGTTTTATCGTACATGTATTTGTTTCACGGTATTTGTTACAGCTATTATAACGTTATATATTAATAATAAAGGTTTACTTCAACATCTGCCTATGTACGATATCTTATAGCTTTGCAAGCGTGATGCCATTTCATAAAACATATTTGGACCCGTACTTACTACTGTGGATCACACATGTTTCGAATTATAAAGATAAAGACATATGTGATATGCATTTTACTTATTAATACCTTGCCTTGTCAAGATTTTAAAATTTCGGATATAAATAGCACGACACTGTGTGATACGTTTACGTCATTGCATTCACAACATCGCTGTGTTGCTGCAGTTGATACATATCAGGATATAACATATATATTATGATGAACGAGAAGTCCTAAGAAATATACATATACATTTAACGTTTGTAGTCTATAACGCTTGCTTGTCGCACCCATGCATGAACGGGGCCAGTTGTACGAAGGATGGGCGAGTTTTTCGGTGCTCGTGCAGAGAAAATTACGAGGGAAGAACTTGCAAATGTGGGTATTAATTATTACAATAATGTGGATAAAATATGAAAAAAAAAACCAAACGTGCACATGTTTCATTGGATTAACAAATAGCCGTATTGCACAACTTGGTGGCGTATTGCAATCAGTCGATGACGTACTTTACTGGCAGTTTACTACTTGTTACTGTAGGAAACATCAGGGAACGCATGTGGTACTTTAATATCGATTGTTTTAGGAGTCATAGTGTCCGGTTTGTGTATCTTTATTCATAATTGTTTTTAATTAATAATATACAATACCATAGAAATTATATATATATATATATATATATATATATATATATATATATATATATATAATATTAAAGTTTGGATTATAAAAATAAATATGTGTATTTTTATGTACGTATTATTTCATTGTAAAGCGCAATGATATGTCAAGTGCATGCATATGCGCTATGGAAGAACCGGAAATAACTTATTTATTATAACTCAAAGTAACTTATTTATTATTATAACTCTCAAATACAATCGATTATTTCAAAACGAAGTATTCGTTAGTTTGTATGCTAAAAGTTGGATTCATATTTGCACTTGCAATTAATTAACCCATATTGAAATATATGCAAGATAAAAGACGTTGGAATATGTATTCGCATTTGTGTAGCCTACAACGCCTGCTTGTCGAGTCCATGCAAGAACGGGGCCAGTTGCACAAAAGATGGACGAGGGTTTCAATGCTCATGCAAAGGAAATTACATGGGAAAGACCTGCGAATGTGAGTGGTTATCATTGCAGCGTCAGTGGATTATGTATATAGATTCGTAGTAACATTACTTTATATAAATATTGCCTAAACAATATGACAGCTGTTTCGCAAAAGGCGGGGTTTGTTGCAGGGGAGAATTGATTATCACATTTGTTCACCCACGCACGCACGCACACGCATGCATATACATACGCACGCGCGCACACACAAGAACATACATATGTATAATACGTTAAAGTGAAACAAAATTCACAGCTTTAGAGCAATGTATGTATGATTCCGGGGATGGCTCGTAAGTGGCATAGGTGTATCTGTGACAATCGCTGAATATGACGTCTATACAGCGTGTATGTCTCTGAACTGTATTGAGTGATGGCATGGTAGACTTGGCATTTTGTTACAGGCTTGATGTTGTATTTGTTCCATAATCGTTCTTGTAGTCGGCCGAACGCGACAGAGGCCGACTGAATTCGAGCAGACAGTTGTTTGTCGAGGCTGCAGGCAATTGCGACGGTGTTCCCAAGGTGTGTACGGTGTCGCAGGAGCGGGTTGATACAAAACCTCAGTTTTTCGAAAATTGATAGAGAGTCCAAAATATGCAGAAGCGGCGGCAAACCTGTCAAGTATTGTTTGCAGATCAACTTCAAAATGTGACACAAAGCCTGTATGGTACCTTCGTCTTCGCTTTGAAGCGGCACACATTGAAAAGCCTTCCGTCTTAGCGTGTCGTTATGTGGTGTGACGATTTAAAAACTTCTGGCACTGCAGCCAAGAAGAGAGTAAACAGTGTTGGCGCTATGAAGCAGCCTTGTTTAACTCCGTGTGTGACAGGAAATGCATCCGTCATCTCACCGTCAATCACCACCTGTGCTCTCGTGAAACGCCAGCAGCTTAACATGAACCTTTCAGGGCAACCAAATTTGGAGAGAAGTTGCCAGAGACAATGGCGACTGATCGAGTCGAACGCTTTTGAAAAATCAACGAATATGATGTTAAGCGGTTTGTTGTGTTCAGCTGCCTTCTCTTGCAACTGTCGTAAGGTGAAAATCATGTCGATCATGATGCGTGATGATCGAAATCCGCACTGTTCTTCTGGAAGGACATCATTTGCAACGACCAGCAGTCGATCAAGCATAATTTTTGCAAATATGTTGCTTGCAATGGCCAGTAGCGAGATTCCGCGATAGTTGCCGCAGTCCTGCCGATCTCCTTTACCTTCATGGATGTTCACAATCAGCGCATCTTTGAAGTGCCGCGGTAGTGCACCAGACTCTCTGTCTAGCAGATTGGCAACGAGGGTGTCACCTCCGTGTTTATACACATCAGCCGGGATCCAGCTGTTTTATTGTTTGCAGTAGACGCAATTGCTTGTTCGATCTCTCGTTTTGTCTGAAATTCATCTCGGGAGGGACACTGTTGGATTGACTCTAGGGTTTGGTCATCGATTTCGGAGGGTCGCGTAGTAGTCCTTCCAGTGGCTCAGGATGTCAGGCTTGCTGGTCAACAGAGTATTTTCATCAGCGGTCAGCATCGGGCTGCTTTTAGGTCGGCGCGGCAAGTACATACTTTTCAGCGACTGAAAGACTCCGCTGGAGTCACCTCGATCAGAACGTGCTTGCACTTCGTTGGCTTTCCCGTCCCACCAGCTGTCTTCCAAGTGTCGTAGTTCACGCTGAAGCTTCGACTTGATTTGTGCATGTTGTTGTATCACAGCTTGCGACTGAGGGTTGCTAAGACGTTCCTGAAATGCAGCGCGGTACATTCACAGGTGTGCCCAAATATACCCCTGTTTATATGCGTTTAACTAAGTATGCAAACACTGAGTGCAATGTATATTTTCAGACTTGGAAAAGAATCTTGCACTTGAAGGGAAGGCATATATGTCTGCATCGGCCGGACGGATGTATAGATTCGCCGATGAAACTCTACCTGGCGTAAAAATACCTGCCTCGAAATGTCCAATTACGGAGATGGCAAACGGTGCATGGTGGAGGGTTGATTTTACAAAGTTGATCGAGGTCAACACTGTAGAGATAACACCTGGTAAGTTTTAATAAGAAAATATTAAATAAGTTTGACACAGTTGTTGTTGCAGTCATCGTTAGCCTGAAGTCAGGAGTGAGGCTGACACCGACACCGGTCGTCGATTTTAGTCTTCTCTTCTTCTTCGTCAATGATCCCGTTTCACTGCCGTCTCCGCCAACCGTCTCACCTCCTCTTTTCGATGTATATGAAAGCCGGGGCCATATTCTCCTGTTCCTCCACCTTCTTTTGACCAGTTGGCTCAGGATGAACTTCCCGTCCGTCGTACTCTTCTTCTTCTGAAACCTTGTTGTTCTGCTTACATTTCACACTCCACAATCCTCCTTATCCTTCATTCCAGAATTGTGTCCAACACTTCAGAACATGACTCAGCAAAGTCATAGTAACTTGATATATTCTGATCACAGTGTTGCTTCCGTTTTTTTAGGTGTACTCTTAACTAGCGACGTCAAAGTTGAAATTGGTCCTTATAATAGAAGGTATCAAATGTGCGGAAATCGGAACTTTCATGG
>BSQZ01000003.1:10400000-10510000 GCA_033239005.1 Lamellibrachia satsuma | reverse complement strand
GGAAATAACTTATTTATTATAACTCAAAGTAACTTATTTATTATTATAACTCTCCAATACAATCGATTATTTCAAAACGAAGTATTCTTTAGTTTGTATGCTAAAGATTGGATTCATCTTTGCACTTGCAATTAATTAACCCATGTTCAAATATATGCAAGATGAAAGACGTTCGAATATATATTTGCATATTTGTAGCCTACAACGCCTGCTTGTCGAATCCATGCAAGAACGGGGCCAGTTGCACAAAAGATGGACGAGGGTTTCAATGCTCATGCAGAAGAAATTACATGGGAAAGACCTGCGAATGTGAGTGGTGATTGGTGCGTCAGTAGATTATGTATATAGATTCGTAGTAACATTACTTTATATAAATATTGCCTAAACAATATGACAGCTGTTTCGCAAAAGGCGGGGCTTGTTGCAGGGGAGAATTGATTACCACATTTGTTCACCCACGCACGCACGCACGCACGCACGCACACGCATGCATATACATACGCACGCGCGTACACACAAGAACATACATATGTATAATACCTTAAAGTGAAACAAAATTCACATCTTTAGAGCAATGTACGAGATAGAGTAAAAAAACCGCTTCCAACGCAAACTTTCAATCAAGCAAGCTGCAAAGTCAGAACGCTGGAAGTTTAGTAAACAAAGAACAACATATGTCGGATAAGTTGAATTTAAACGCAAACAGAATCACTATATCCTATCGGCAAGCATATGACTAGGTAATTACAAATACATTTAGATTTGGTGAACCAATATTTCCAGACCGCAAGCACTCGTGACGTATGGTTATGTAACAGTAGGGGAGACTGGGGCTTTTTGTAAAAAAATTCAGTGAAAGTGACATTCTGTGGAAAATTGTTTAGGTACATTATTTCTGTCAACATATGCATTTAATGTATTATTCGTATTAATACAATATGCTATACCAATAGTTTCCTAGGCGCGGTCAACTCTAACAACTAGCCCAGTACGCGGGGCAAGTTGTTACATCAAACGGGGTACGTTGTTACAGCAAAGAACGTGTGGAACATGCATGTTACTATTATTACATTAATTAGATTATAACAGTTACACATGATTGAATGATACACGCAGGTTGACTCACGCACGCACGCACGCACGCACGCACGCACGCACGCACGCACGCACGCACACACACACACACACACACACACACACGAATATCGACATTTCAATGAATCGTGCAATATTTTTTAATTGCTCCAATAATATTGTGTCATACAGAAGGTTTCCATCCAATGCAGAACAGTACATGGCAAGTAGATAAGGAAGCCACTGGCTTATCGAAAGTTTAAAAAAATGTGCAACTATGTGTAACCCGCCCTTGTGAGATATTTGTCAATTTTGTTTTTAAAAAGCTGCGTGAGATGATATTATGTAGGCAGAGCAGATGCAGTTTTATGTGGTTATAAATCCTTTTTGTCCACGCCTCATTAATTCCGTCCTCTTATCTAACAAGTTTGGACAGTATGTCCGCTGATGGATATCCAACCAACTTATGTCGATGCCATATGTGAGCTGTGTTTTCGCAAAACGACGCTGTACCAACGTGCCCCTGTATACAAACTATGGTGCGGCCCATGAAATTGAGATTTGTGTTCAACAAGGTTTTCCTAATAAACCACTGGCGTGAAGTTCTTGATTGTAGTTGCAAATGGTTCTGTTTTGGTAACTCTTATAGGAGCATAGATCCAAAATTATTACTTTTATTTCATTTTAATACAGGCGTATTGAAAAAAATAGGTATGTCACATCATTAGAGTAGTAATTTCCTTTTTATATGACAGTACTCATTTTTGTGTCATGCTATGGAGCTAGTGTTATGGACTCAAATGGAACAACATGTATATTTCGATATTTCTTTTACTACAAAATAAGATCAGTACATAGAGATAATATGAAATACTGAATACGTAAACAGCATATTTCGGTATTGTTTTTATTACAAAATAAGATCAGTACATAGAGATAACATGAAATACTGAATACGTAAACAGTATATTTCGGTATTTCTTTTACTACAAAATAAGATCAGTACATAGAGATAATATGAAATACTGAATACGTAAACAGTATATTTCGGTATTTCTTTTACTACAAAATAAGATCAGTACATAGAGATAATATGAAATAATGAATACGTAAACAGTATATTTCGGTATTTCTTTTACTACAAAATAAGATCAGTACATACAGATAATACGAAATACTGAATACGTAAACAGTATTTCAGAATATTGTTATAGCAAAACAGTAATCTAATGCCTGATCTCCATATAAATGGTACATATTATGTTTTTATTCGTGCTGTTCGAAGTCGTGCATCAGTGGGGCTTTCGGTGAATAGTCGTTCGAAATTAGGATAAATTGACTTTCGGTTGTAAGTAAACGTTTAACAAAGCGAAAAGTTGCGCATGTTCCGTTGGTTAAACAAACAGCGCAAGACGTTACAATGTGCATTTTACTTTTGTAGTATATAACTCTTGCTTGTCGAAGGAAGGAAGGACATGCGAATGTTGTTATTATATGTTGTAATAACAGTCGATTGTTCCAGTAATAGATGACGGAAGGACATGCGAATGTTGGTATTATATGTTGTAATAACAGTCGATTGCTCCATAATAGATACGTAGACATATGACATGACATGAGTATTACCTTTCAAGAAACAGGTTTTCTTGATTCCTAAATGAGCAAAAAATGTATCAAAAAACATTCCGCTTGGGAGCCTTTTTCGTGGATATTTTGCATGCAAGTGGCTTTGCACCCGCGCGGGCATACAATGAGAACGAGGTTTCCATGTTAAAACATAGGAAAAGGGACTTCCAGCTCTCGACGGAAAAAAGTGGCTCATTCGTTCTCTTCTGATTAGCGCCCATAATGATAAGGATAAATTTTATTTGTCCCAACAGCAGAAAAACATAGATAAATTACATTGAGTGGCAATATAAATTATATAGATACATATGATACATACACATACAGAACTGTACAATAACAACTAATAAATCATCAACCAAAGTAATACATTATGCAACAGCCAAACAAAGAAAAAGAAATATATATTTGCTGTGGGACGGGAGACTCCTGCTAAGACCAACACTGGTCGCTATCGTAGGAGACACCTAAATACGCTTGTGCTCTTTCTCAACGATGCTGTGAAATGGTTATTACGAACACAACACGTACACATACCACGTTTGCATACCTTGACTAGGTATGCAAATATTTAGTGCAATGTAAAATTTATGTTTTCAGACCTGGCAAAGAGGCTTGCACTTGAACGGAAGGCATATTTTTATTCTTTCGGAATGGCGAAGTATCGTTTAGCCCGAGATGATTATTCTGGCAGGACATTCTGTACAGTCTGTCGTTTGTGGAGGGTTGAGTTTACAAAGTTGACCATGGTCAAAACTGTAGAGATAAAACCTGGTAAGTTAATTTTTAATAAGAAAATATTAAACAAGTTTAAAAAACAAAAACAACAATACCCTTGCTTAGGCAATCAAACGATACCATCAAATCCGTAATCTGTGAACCCCGATGTTGACACAGTTGTTGTTGCTATCATAATTGAAATCAGGAGTGAGGCTGACACCGATACCGGCCGTCGATTTTAGTCTTCTCTTCTTCTTCGTCAATGATCCAGTTTCACTATCGTCTTCACCAACCGTCTTCACTCCACCATATCCTTCCCTCCCTTTCTCCACTACCCTCCCATTCCCATCTTCATGCAGTCCTCCCATCTTGGCCCCGGTCTTCCTCTTCTCATTCAAACATCCACTTTAAGCGCTTCCGCTCTCTTAGCCAACCACTCCCATTCCATCCTTTCCACGTGACAAGCCTATTTGAGCCGACTCCTCACCAGCTTCCTCGTGAGACTCTCTCTCACACCAACTTCCTCCCTCAGCCCCTCCATTCTTCGCTTGTCTGTTCTAAGCACATCTCCTTTTAACTTCCGAGTTATATGTCTATCACCGCTTCCATTTCCTCCACGCTTTCGTCCCAGCTAATTTCTGAGGATGTCCGTTTGCATTCCGCCGTCCCCGCCCAACCGCTCCACCCAGGCATACAAATGTGTCTCATTGTTCCAGTGTCTTCCTTTCCAATCTTATATGTAAATCTTGTTTCTTCTGCCCGAACCAAAGATCTCCTTCCAATCCACCTATCGTTCTTGCAGGTCTGCTTTAGTGCCCGCGACTATTTAACAAGATTTAGCCAGATATAACATGATTGCCATCCAAGGCAAAAGTCCAGAAGGCAAGTGGACAAGGAAACCATCGGCTTACCGAAATTTCAATATTTTTAATCCATATGTAGTCCGCCTTCCTGAGATATGTGTCAACCTTGTGTTTTAAGCATATTCATGCTGCTAGCAGTAACAGAATCTGTAGATGATTTGTTCCATTCATTTATTGTCCTCTGTGAGAACGCGTACTTCCTAAAAGCCAATCTACACTTATCCTTTACTAACGTTACCTCATGTCCTAGTTCTATTATCAGTATTTTCATACCCATTCAGTATCTTAAAAATACTTCAATTTCATCTCCTCTTAACCGCCTTGTCTCTAGAATTGTTAAACAACATTCTTTCAGTCGTTCTTCGTAACTAAGGTCTTCCAATTCTGGAATCATTTTAGTTTCTCTCCTCTGTATTCTTTCACGCGTATCTATATCCTTCTTACTATATGGTTTCCAAACTTTATAAAACACTCCAAATGAACCATAAATATTGCTTTAGTGAGGTGTAATTAGCTTTTTTCTTGTATATTATAATTCTCCTAATCAACCAAAAAAAAATGATTACTCTTTAAACCTGCAATATCACACTGCTCTGAAACTTTCATATCAGCACTTATTGTTACTCATAAGTGCTTTTCTTTTACAGTAGTACCTAGAACAGAATCTTCCATTATATTGTTAACATAAAGTTCCTGTTTCTCTTATGTAGGCCTTTGCATTTCCCAAAATTTAATAACATCTGCCATGTCTCAGACCATTTAACTAATTTAACTAGATCGTTTTGTAAATGTTGTTTATCACCATCATTGTTAACCCTTCTAAACACTTTCGTGTCATCCGCAAATTTCAGTACGTTTCTTGTTTTATTATCGTCCAAGTCATTGATATATATTAAGACTAATAAAAGTCCTAATACTGATCCTTGTGGTATCCCACTCAAAACTTATTTCCAGTTTGAAACCTCCCCGTCTACTACAACACGCTGTCTTCTGTCAGTCAGCAATTGTTTTATCCATTCGATTATGCCATCCCCGATACCATGGGCTTTTAGATTAAGTAGTAATCTTTGATGTGGCACATTGTCAAAAAGCTTTCTGAAAATATAAATATATAACATCTACTGGTGATCCCTCGTCTATCTACTTAGTGATTTCTTCATAAAAACATAACATATTTGTTAAGCATGACCTCGCTTTTAGGAATCCATGTTGAGATGAATTTAATAATGTATGCTTAACATGGAAGTCTACCATATGGTCTTTAAATAACGTTTCTAATAATTTACAAATGACTGATGTTAAATTTACTGGTCTGTAATTCTTTGACTAATTTCTCGAACCCTTTTAAATAATGGTATGATGTTTATTTCTTTCCCTTCAAAGGGAACCACTCCCTCTTTTAATAACAAGTTGAACACTCTTGCAAGTGGTATACTAATTTGTTCTACAGTTTCCTTTAGTAGTCTTGGCGGAACTCCATCCTTATTGTATTACTGCGATGAACAACCGTAGGGTTAGATTATTCCACTGTCTCAGGCCGACGTTCACCCTTCATTCCTCCGATATTCCCTGTCCGCATACTACTATGCCTGCTGTCTTCCAACATCCACCTCAACGTAGCCATAGCCATCTATTGTATAACTGAGTCATACGCCTTTTCGAGATGTATGAATGTCAGAGCCATATTCTTTTGGTCAGTAGTGGAGGGTTGATTTTACTAAATTGATCGAGGTCAAAACTGTAGAGATAACCCCTGGTAAGTTTTAATAAGAAAATATTAAACAAGTTTGAAACACAAAAACAACAATATCCAATTAAACGATACCATCAAATGTGTAATCTGTGAACCCCGATGTTGACACAGTTGTTGTTGCTGTCATATTTAGCCTGAAGTCAGGAGTGAGGCTGACACCGATACCGGTCGTCGATTTTAGTCTTCTCTTCTTCTTCGTCAATGATCCAGTTTCACTGCCGTCTCCGCCAACCGTCTCACCTCCTCTTTTCGATGTATATGAAAGCCGGAGCCATATTCTCTTGTTCCTCCAGCTTCTTTTAACCAATTGTCTCAGGATGAACGTCCCGTCCGTCGTACTCTTCCTCTTCTGAAACCTTGTTGTTCTTCTTACATTTCACACTCCACAATCCTCCTTATCCTTCCATCCAGAATTCTCTCTAAAACTTGAACGTGACTCAGCAACGTGGTAGTTACATTAAATATTCTGATCACAGTCTTGCGTCCGTTATTCCAGGTAATATCAGAAGTAGCGACGTCAGAGTTGAAGTTGGTCCTTATAATACAAGATATCAAACGTGCGGAAATGTGCACCTCACAAAACACCAGAACCCTAGAAATATGACATGTCCTCACAGTTTGAAAGGCTACAGCGTGAAGATTACTTCAGTTGGAATTGGCGAAATGGGTATATGTAAAGTGGCTGTCTATGGCTCATATGGTAAGTTTACAATGAAATTGTATCACGTATGATGAACACGTGGAAATGGTAGCATATGTTCACACATGTATCCATATCCTTCTCGTAGAAAATAAATAAATTAACATATATCATGAAAAGGTGTTAATGTTTAGTAGGAACTGTTGCTGGGCAACGCCTTTTAGCTCAATATATCTGGACAGGCAAGAGGTAAATTATGGAAACATACCGGATCTTAGCCGAATGCCTAGAGAAAGAAAATATTCCGACAAATGTTAAACTACAGATGTAGAGCAATGCGTTTATGTTGTGTATATACATAAATTATACAACTCTTGCATTTTGTCATGTAATTTGTTTGATGCAAAGCCTGAGCTTGTAGACTTCCTATGATTACGTCGTTGGGAGTTCATTCGTATTTGATGTAGTTCACGAAATCTGCGACTCGTTTCCCTGTTTGAACGGCGGTGAATGCAAGAACGAAGAGAATGGTTACACGTGCATGTGCAAGGGACGTATCACTGGAACTAACTGTGAAAGTAAGTTTTGTGTGGGTGATGTGAGTTATACTATATTTTCAAGCGACATATAATCACAGGCAACGTGCTATGCCCAAGAAACCCAGTCGATTACACAAACAACCAATAGTTAGCTAGACGCTGCACTACGCGATGTACATTTATTGAAGCCCACACACGCGCGCGCGCGCACACACACACACACACACTCACACACAAACACACACCAGCACGCACGCACACATGTAAGCATTATATATATATATATATATATATATATATATATATATATATATATATATATATATATATATACGCGATGTACATTTACTGAAGCCCACACACACGCGCGCGCGCACACAGACACACACACACTCACACACAAACACACACCAGCACGTACGCACACATGTAAACATTATTTATATATATATATATATATATATATATATATATATATATATATATATAAATATATATATATATATATATATAAATATATATATATATATATATATATATATATATATAATATATATATATATATATATATATATATATATATATATATATATATATATATATATATATATATATATATATATATATATATAGATACACATAACATATTTATTTTAACGCTTTCAGTGAATTACCAGGTGGATCTTTCCACTGAAAATCGCCACATCTTTAGATTTTTATTAAAACATTAGATCAATACAAAATCACGATCGTTGTGGATCACTTCTGTTAATGCAACCCACTCGTGTGTGGAAATGGACGTGTTTCTAATTAACACGAACTGTTCAGGGAATATAATGTGTTGTTTCAGATACAGGGAAGAACTGGGCCATGAAAGGAAGAGCGTCAGTGTATACTAGGTACATATATACCGCGTCAAAAGCTATTGATGGGAATCTTGATGGCATACTCGACCATAAGCACTGTGCAAGAATGAAATATTGGTGGAAAGTCATTTTACCCGAACTAGTCATAATTGAAGCGGTGGTTATAACCGGCCGTGCTGATTGTTGTGGTGAGTAATTCAAAACTGTGAAATCATTACAGTCAAATACAATTGTAATTGTAAGAGTAAACGTGGAGGCGAGGATAACGTTCGAATGACATAAACCGTCTCACTCACATTCTCCGGTCCTCAATGCCAGGTTGGGAGCTGCACGATTTCACCGTTGTGATCCTTCCTAAAACGCACCCTCGGAGGATATGCAACTCTGTTGACGGAGAAATTGGGACTGGCGAGACGAGATACATAGAATGTGTGCACAGCCTGAAAGGACAGGGCGTGATGATCCAGAAATCATACAGTGGTATTTTCTCCATCTGTGAAGTGGCTGTGTACGGCACCGGAGGTAGGTTTGGGTTTTTTATTTTCGGGGTACGTGCGTGTGTTCTCGCGAGTGCACACACGACCGAGTGTGCGTGTGTGTGTTTCGAATGATAAAGTTAATGTGTCTTCGTGTGTCATGCTTTTGTCCTGTGTCGTGTTTTCGTGGACCGAATATTTTCAGTATATATTTATTGTTTGAGTTTGAGTTTGACTTCCGGCTACTTGGACTTGGTGCAGCGACTTGAATTTGGTGTAGATAATTTACAGAAAAACGCGGTATATCAAATAGAATAAGTATTACTGTTGCATATATATTATACACAAACGTATTGTAGACATATATTAGGAAACAGGTTTTGTTAATTATTAGTCAGAGGGAGTATTTTAGAGTAAGTTACTTTCGGATTCTGTCAGGGAATTCAGCGAGCGTTAGTAGGGTTGTTTACAATTCGAAAATTGAGATAGCACAGTGAATAGTCAGTAACATTGGAATATTGGTTAGAATAACTATTAGTATTATACATATATTGTTCACCAACTTCTTGTAGACATATATTAAGAAACCGTTTTTGTTAACAGAGGTAGTATTTTTTCCCGGATTAAAACTCAACGAGTTATAAAAGGGAGTTTGTTTACATGTCGTGAATTCCACCCGCGCATCGAGCTATCTTTTACATTGGCTAATATATATATATATATATATATATATATATATATATATATATATATATATATATATATATATATATATATATAATATATATATAAGATAAAGTGATTTATTTACTTAAATTACATACATAAGGTAATACCTGACATAGTGGTAGTAAACATTTTCGGTAAAAATGAATTAACAGCACGATTTTAGTGTAAATTAGTACACACTGACTTCGTTGTTTTGTTACACAGTGTTCTCCGTATTCGCTAGGTGGCAGGTTTTTTTTCTCATGCGAGGTTAATAGAAGACACAGTTAGCAAGTATATTAGCCTAAAGTGTTCTTTTGATCACAAAAACAGCCTTATTCAAGGCTAACGTAGCAAACTAATTAAAACTAAATTTTATGATGGCGCCGTGCAAACGGCAGTTAAAGGCCACAAGGCACTTAATTTGTGGCAGTTGCAGTAACTGGGTGGACTTCGTCAAGTCTGGGTGCGAGAAGTCCTGGGCTGAGGTCCAGGCAGATAGTTTTAGTTTTGAGTGTAGGGGATGTACGAAGATGAAGGAACTAGAGGTGGAGTTGGAAGAGCTGAGGCTGCTCGTTGTGGCAATGGTGGGAAGGGAACAGGGGGGTTGTGCCAGTAGTTCCCGTGGGGGAACAGTAGATGATAAAGTGGGGAAAGACACAAGAGATGCTAGGGAGAGCTCACCGCAGCCTGGGAGGAAGCTGAGAGGAGGGAAGGTGACAGGTCGTAGGGAGACAGGACGTAAGGAGACGGGAAGGAAAGGAACGGGAGGGAAGACAACCGGAGTGAAGGAGAGGGGAGTAGGGGAGACAGGAGGGAAGGAGAAGGGAGTGGGGGAGACGGGAGGAAAACAACCGGAGTGAAGGAGAGGGAGTGGGAGAGACAAGAGCAAAGGAGTGGGAAGTGGGGGAGACAGGAGGGAAGGGGTCAGGACAGAATGTGATGGAGGGGATCGAACGGAAGAGTTATTCTGCAGCAGTGATAGAGGGGGTGAGGAAGAGAGCAAGGGTGTTTGTGGGGGATTCGATAGTTAGGAAGACCGACAGAGTCTTAAACAAGGGAGATGATGTGGTGGTCTGCTTGCCTGGAGCCAAAATAGAGGCGATAACTGAGAGGGTAAAAAACATCGTAGGCTCGGGTAAGGGTGGATCTGTTTCGAGTACACGTAGGGACAAATAACGTAGAGAGGAGGGTACAACTGCCATAGTTAGGAAATATAGGCAGTTGGTCAGAACACTAAAACAGACAAGG
This sequence comes from Lamellibrachia satsuma, assembly GCA_033239005.1. NCBI lineage: Eukaryota > Metazoa > Annelida > Polychaeta > Sabellida > Siboglinidae > Lamellibrachia > Lamellibrachia satsuma. The sequence continues at coordinate 10,499,484 of BSQZ01000003.1, read as the reverse complement.
GTTGAGCAGGTAATACTGTCAGGGATTTTACCTGTAATGGGCAGGAGGGGTCACAAATATCGAAATTATCGGGGGATGGCAATTAAAATGTTAGTCCAGAAGCTGTGTAGGGAAGAGGAAGTTGGATTTGTGGATTTATGGGGAAGTTTTGTTGGGAGGGCTGATATGTACATGAAGGATGGGCTTCATTTAAGTGGAAAGGGGGCGGCAGTATTCGCGGACAAACTTTCAGCAGCAGTAGATAGTGACTTGGGTACAATGACAAATAGTTTTGGAAGTAAACATTCTTTAAACTAGAAGTGCAGGGGGGTTACCTAGAGGTGTCTCAAGCAGAACAAGATGCCACTAGCACAGATAAACCAATATCAAATCATCCGAAAAACATTTCTGAAAAAGGTTATAGATGCGTATGTTTAAATGCAAGGAGGATATGTAATGTTTAGGAAAGATCGAATAGGAAGAAGGGGCGGGGGAGTTATATTATGTGTTAAATAATCTATTCAGGCTTATGAAATAAAACTAGAAAGGGAAACAGATTGCGATGAAGCTGTTTGGTGCAAACTTGTTTCAGGAAATTCAAAATTAACTATTGGATTAGTTTACCGAAGTCCAAACATAAACGAAGAGGACAACACAAAAATAAAAACGCTATAAAGGAAGTTAGTAAAGGGGAATGTATCATAATGGGAGATTTTAAACATGGACACATACAATGTAATTCTCTAGAGAGCACAGGGATTGAGGACCAACAATTTCTATTTTTAATCCAGGATAGCTTTCTTACTCAGCACGTACTAGAACCAACCAGGGGAGAAAAGGTATTAGATATAGTTTTGTCATCACAAAAAGAATTAGTGGACAATGTAAAAATATTTGAACCATTGGGTAATAGTGACCATAATCAAATACATTTTGACATCAATGTAAAATCAGAAAGTAAAAATAAGAAAACGTACAAGAGAAACTTCCACAAAGGTAACTACAAAGATATGAGAAAATACTTAGCAAAGCTAGATTGGAATAAAATGCTGATGAATAAGACCGCAACTGAATGTTGGAATATTCTAAAATATGAAATTGAGAGTATCATCGATAAATGTGTTCCCTTCCAAAAACAAGGAAAACGGTGTAGAAAGAAACACTTGTCAAAAGAGGCTATTAGAAAAATAATGCTAAAACAAACTATGTGAAGGGTTTATAGGCGTACCAGAAAGGAAGAAGACTATGCAAAATACAAAGAGGCACTTAATGCAGCTACAACTGAAATCAGACAATCTAAAAGAAGCTATGAGCAAAAACTAGCATGTAACATAAAAAATGACAGCAAGAGTTTTTATGCATATGTAAGGAGTAAACAAAACGTACAAGACAAGGTTGGACCTCTAGAAGACAGTGCTTGAAATATAATATCACAAGGGTTTTTAATGGCGGAAGACCTAAATGGTTTCTTCAGTTCAGTGTTTACCAAAGAAGATATTAGTTCATTACCAGTTGCTGATGCTAAATTTCAGGGGGCTAAATCTGACTATTTAGGTCCGTTAATTGTAACTCCAGAATTGGTAGCTAAGAAAATAAAAGCAATGAAGGATAACTAATCACCGGGAGTGGATAGGATTCCTCCAAAATTACTAATGGAAACCGCAGAACAAATCAGTATACCACTTGCAAAAGTATTCAACTTGTCATTAAAAGAGGAAGTTGTTCCGTTTGAATGGAAAGAAGCAAACATCATACCATTATTTAAAAAGGGTTCGAGAAATAAGTCAGAGAATTACAGACCAGTGGGTTTAACGTCAGTGATTTGTAAATTATTAGAAAGGTTAATTAAAGACCATATGGTGGACTTCCTCGTTAAGCATAACTTATTAAATTCATCTCAACATGGATTCCTTAAAGCAAGGTCATGCTTAACAAATATATTATGTTTTTTGGAAGAAATCACTAAGTGGATAGACGTAGGATCGCCAGTAGATATTGTCTACTTAGATTTTCAGAAAGCTTTTGACAAAGTGCCACGTCAAAGATTACTACTTAAATTAAAAGCCCATGGTATCGGGGATTGCATAACTGACTGGATAGAACAATGGCTGACTGACAGTAGACAACGAGTTGTAGTAGATGGAGAAGTTTCAAATTGGAAATCGGTTTTGAGTGGGGTACCTCAAGGATCAGTATTAGGACCTATATTATTCTTAATTTATATCAAAGACTTGGACGACAGTATAACAAGTAACGTACTGAAATTTGCGGATGACACAAAACTGTTTAGAAAGGTTAATACTGATGGTGATAAACAACATTTACAAAACGATCTAGACAGATTAGTGAAATGGTCTGAGAAATGGCAGATACTGTTCAATTTTGGGAAATGTAAATGCCTACATACAGGACATGGGAACTTGAATGTAAACTATAAAATGGGAGATACTGCTTTGGGTACTACTGTAAAAGAAAAGGTTTTAGGATTTACAATAAGCGCTGATATGAAAGTTTCAGAGCAGTGTAGTATTGCAGCTTCAAAGGGTAATCAAATTATTGGATTGATTAGAAGAAACATAACATACAAGGGAAAAAAGTTAATTATACCTCTTTATAAAGCAATAGTTAGACCTCATTTAGAATACTGTATACAAGCATGGAGACCATATCGTAAGAAGGATATAGATACGCTTGAACGCATACAAAGGAGAGCAACTAAAATGATTCCAGAACTTAGAGACCTTAGTTATGAAGAACGCCTGAAAGAATGTGGTTTAACAACTCTAAAGACAAGGAGGTTAAGAGGAGATCAGATTGAAGTTTTTAAGATATTGAATGGGTATGAAAGTATTGATAGAAATATGTTTTTCTCACTCAAGAAGGATAGCAGAACTAGAGGACATGAGGTAAAATTAGTAAAGGATCAATGTAGATTGGACATCAGGAAGCACTCGTTCTCACAGAGGACAATAAATGAATGGAACAAATTGTCTACAGATTGTGTAACTGCTAGCAGCGTGAATATGTTTAAAAACAAGGTTGACACATATCTCAGGAGGGCGGGTTATAAGTAGATTAACATTGTTGGACTCTCGATAAGCCAATGGCTTCCTTGTCCACTTGCCATCTGTGCCTTTGGCTTGGATGGCAAATCTTGTTAAATCTTGTTAAATTGAACGAAGACCTTTTTTCCAAAAGGCGGTACATCCATCTGAGTTATATCTGAGAAATTCACAGTGTTTTTAGTTCAGCCTGATTTCATGTTGGATTCCATTCTTCTCTGTTTTGAATGTTAATTATTAAGTCAGAAAGTAAAATATCCATAATGTTTCATATATGCTTAAGTTATGCTTTGTTTCTCTTTTATAAGTATATTCATTGTCTTTTGGAGCCAAAATATGCAAAACCAAAACACACTAAGAAGGTAGCACAACACAGTATCTTCCAATAAAAATGTTTTATCAAAGGTGGATTGAGTCTCCCATTGAATAATTCTGATGGGTTGACAATTCAACGCGTTCTTATCTAATTTGACGCGCAACTATAAACGAGTTCTAATTGTCCGCGGACATAGAACCTCGTGTATGGCCTGATTACCCTGCCTTTATATGCACACAGATGAATGGAGAACCAAAACTGGAAATGAATATGTCCCGAAATGCAGCCATGCCTTGGCGGAAAGTGTAACAGTGTTTTTTAGAGCTCAATGTATGTGCCATCAAGCAGCTGTTTTGGATTGCATTTTGTTTACGGAAGATTTTAAGTATTTGTTTGTGTAGATAATATGTAGATAACATGTTCCTATCGCATACATCCATCTGCGGCGTATTTATTGCTACATCTTGGCAGTCATTTTGAAATAAAAAGTGGAGGCCAAATCACAAAATGCTGGTCTCTACAGCTTATGTCTTGGTTCCTAGGTAATGTACTCTATTTTTATGGCCACCTTGTTAGATTTCAAGTTAGCATTGATGTCCTCTTTTTTTGTTGTTTCTGAAAACTGATTGTTTGTTGCTAAACCAACGTTTTCAGAGGCAATGAATTCACACAGCCGTTATATAATTGCACCTGCTTAAAATAAAACATGTAATGTCGTTAGAACGACAAAATGAAATTGCTAACGGTCATCAACTACCGAAGTACTACTGGCAAGGATATATTGTTACAAAGTTGCAGACTTGTTGTCACAAAGTGGTAAGTCAAATTAAGTCTTAAGTCATTGACTTGCAAGTGAAGTTTCAATTCAATGACCTTTAAATCCAAATCAAGTCTCTATTCATCTCTCCGAATTCCAAGTCAAGTCCCAAGTCAACAGGGTTCACCGATCGCCACGATTGTTGCGGTTTGTCTGTGGTGTTGTTTAGCGGGAAGTGAGTGTACTATATAATTATAGCATTCAGTGCGGCTTGTCACAACAACGTGACCTCTTCTTGTCACAACAACGTAACCTCTTCTTGTCAAAACAACGTGATCTTTTCTTGTCACAACAACATGATCTCTTCTTGTCACAACAACGTGATCTCTTCTTGCGCTTCGAGCCATCAAACGTGTTGGCAAGTCAGAAACTGGCAAGTCAAATCAGGTCTCAAGTAAATGACCACCAAGTCCAAGTTAAGTTATGAAAATGTGCGAATGGTGTCCGATTCGAGTCAACTTCTGCGACTCGGGTAATGTGTGTGTGTGTGTGTGTGTGTGTGTGTGTGTGTGTGTGTGTGTGTGTGTGTGTGTGTGTGTGTGTGTGTGTGTGTGTGTGTGTGTGTGTGTGTGTGTGTGTGTGTGTGTGTGTGTGTGTGTGTGTGTGTGTGTATATATATACATATGTAAATACTTATATATATATATATATATATATATATATATATATATACATATATATATATATATTATACATCATATATATATATATATATATATATATATATATATATATATATATATATATATATATATATATATATATATATGTATGTAAATATATATATATATATAAATATACATATATATATATATATATATATATATATATATATATATATATATATATACACATATATATATATAAAATATAAAATATATATATATATATCCATTTGCCTCCAACATGCACTGGCCTATGTTTATGTTAATATCACAAGGTATGCGACCATTGAACGCACTGTATATATGCATATGTATATATATATATATATATATATATATATATATAATATATGTATACGAGAATCTATACATGATAATACATTTTGCATATTTATTTACCCGAGTCACAGAAGTTGATTCGAGCCGGACTCCAGCCGCACATTTTATATATCCATTTGCCTCCGAACATACACTGGCCCATGTTTATGTTAATATCACAAGGTATGCAACCATTGATCGCACTGTGATCATATATATTTTCAGACAATAATTTGGCACTTGAAGGGAAGGCATATCAGTCTGCACCTGGAGGGTGGAGAAGGGCAAAAGAAACTATCGATGGCAGTGTGACACGTGCATCTGCCTGTTCAACTTCGGCTATGACAATCAATCCTTGGTGGAGGGTTGATTTTCAAAAACTTATCGAGGTTAAATCTGTGGCGATAACATCAGGTAAGTTTTAGCAAGCCCCCCAAAATTATAATTCCCATAGCATTACATATTCAAGATGCTAACGTGTTCAACAATATGTGTACCGCCTTTGTCAGATATACGTCAATGTGTTAAAAATATGTTCGGCACCCATGTCCTTGCCTCCCTTTAGTTGTGAAGTGACTTTGAAGATGGTATAACAAGTAATGTATTGATAATCACTTGCGAACGACACAAAAGTGTTATGCTATTCTAAGCATAACCGTGAAAGACTGACTTGCGAGTAACAACATGTGTCGCCATGACATTGTCAGAGCAATTTAGGAAAGTAGAAAAATATTACATATTACATATTATTACATATTACATATTACGACAAATAGCTAATTATGCCTCGGCATAAAGTTAGGCCTCATTTAGAAAACCGCATGCAAGTTTGGGATGCACACCGCAAGAAGGACAAAGAAACGTTAGGTAGATTTTAAAGGAGATCAACCAAGCAGTCTCCTGAACTGAGAAAACTTAGTTATGATAAAATTAAAATTAAACGCCACGTCAGCGATATGTGGGTTTTTCCCAATGTCTATTTTTAGCTGCCACAAAAAAATCGATCCACAATTGCTTATTGAAAACGACTTACTAACTAACTACCGCGATAACTTAGTTATAATAAATGCCTTAACAAATGTAGTTTCTCAAACACTAGAAAGTAGGAGATAAAGAAGAGTTCAAATAGAATGTGACATTGGAGTGGTTATAAAATAATAATAACATAATACGTTAACACGTAATTGAAGCACACGACGAAATAGGGTATATAAAGGAACATTGTAGATCGGATCTCAGAAAGTATGTATTATCACAGAAGATGAAAGATAGAAATTATACACTGCCTGTGTTAATTCTAGCAATGTGAATATGTTTTCAAAATATCTGAAACGACAGAAGTTGAACGAAATAAATTATACACGGCTTGTTGAAAACACTCTAACAGTGTGAATATATTTTTATAATATCGGGGTTTAGCTTTGCATAATAATATTATAAATTGTTGTTAAATGTATTAGATGCCTGTAGTTCGGCACAGTGATGTTTCTACCCTGTCCGCAAAAATCGTAACGCCTAAGTTCGACATGAATGAACACACCGCTGTTAGAGCCGAACAAAATAAGAACATTTTCCGATGTAACCTCTATTACTGCCCCGAAAACCTCAAAGTAAAGTCATCCCCTTGAATGTAGCTCATCAAGTAGCTCATCCATACTTTCTATTTTGAGTTAAGATTATAACAACGACAATCAAGCTAGACCACAATGTGAATAATGCGGGAAAGCTTATATTGTTACTTGGAACATCCTGATCAGAGTTTTGCTTCCGTTAGGTCAACTGTTGCAGTCCAACGTTAAAGTTGAAGTCGGTCCGTATCATACAAGGTTTCAAATGTGCACAACTCTGTCCCCCGGACGATACCGAAATGACATAACGACCACATGCCAGCGTAGCTTGAGAGGTTACAGCGTGAAGATTAGAGCCATTGGGAGAGCTGTACTTTCGCTGTGTGAGGTGGCGGTCTATGGAACACATGGTTAGTTTACGTTGCAGTTGTGTCACGTATGAAAACACATTCCAATAGAACATATGTTCACACATTTAGCTTAATGCTTGGCTGTCTATGGCGCCCATGGTTATTTTACGTTGCAGTTGTGTCACGTATGATAACACGTTCCAATAGAAAATATGTTCACACATTCATCGTAATGCTTGGCTGCATATGGAACACATGGTTAGTTTACGTTGCAGTTGTGTCACGTATGATAACACGTTCCAATAGAAAATATGTTCACACATTTAGCTTAATGCTTGGCTGTCTATGGCGCCCATGGTTATTTTACGTTGCAGTTGTGTCACGTATGATAACACGTTCCAATAGAAAATATGTTCACACATTCATCGTAATGCTTGGCTGCATATGGAACACATGGTTAGTTTACGTTGCAGTTGTGTCACGTATGAAAACACATTCCAATAGAACATATGTTCACACATTTAGCTTAATGCTTGGCTGTCTATGGCGCCCATGGTTATTTTACGTTGCAGTTGTGTCACGTATGATAACACGTTCCAATAGAAAATATGTTCACACATTCATCGTAATGCTTGGCTGCATATGGAACACATGGTTAGTTTACGTTGCAGTTGTGTCACGTATGATAACACGTTCCAATAGAAAATATGTTCACATATTCATCTTAATGCTTGGCTGCCTATGGAACACATGGTTAGTTTACGTTGCAGTTGTGTCACGTATGATAACACGTTCCAATAGAAAATATGTTCACACTTTCATCTTAATGTTTGGCTGCATATGGAACACATGGTTAGTTTACGTTGCAGTTGTGTCACGTATGATACACGTTCCAATAGAAAATATGTTCACACATTCATCTTAATGCTTGGCTGCCTATGGAACACATGATTAGTTTACGTTGCAGTTGTGTCACGTATGATAACACGTTCCACTAGAACATATGTTCACACAATCATCTTAATTCTTGGTTGTCTATGGCTCGTATGGTGAGTTCACATTGCAGTTGTGTCACGTATGATACACGTGTCCATAGAAGATATGTTCATACATGCATCTTAATGTTTATCGTAGAGCATTTTTATATGATGTAGTTAACGAAAGCTGCGACTCGTTTCCCTGTTTGAACGGCGGTGAATGCAATAATGTAGAGGATGGTTACACGTGCATGTGTAAAGGACGTATCAATGGAACTAATTGTGAAAGTAAGTTTTGTTTTGGCGATAAGAGTCACAACCTTCAATAGCTTTTGTTCTATTTGTATATATTTTGTCAAACATTCGCTTTATGACTTTTACATTTTAATGAACTGAGCACTACACTATATGTTTCAAACAAAGGGACGTATAATCGTATTTGCCTATTGGTGTTATGCTATTTTGCTTCCATGACTACGAGTGTTGTGTTGTATTATTGTCAGCACATAAGAGTATCTGAGCATGTTATTGGTTCATTAAGAGAAAAGTGATCATCATTATATATTATATTATATTATTATTATTAGATTATATTACTATATTATTATTATACATTATTATTATTATTATATTATAATATTATAGTATTGTTATTATATTACTATTATTATTATATTATTATTTTATTATTATTATATTAGTATTATATTATTATTAATATATACAGCATATATATATATATATATATATATATATATATATATATATATATAATATTGTTATTATTATATATATATTGTTATTATTATTTTATTATTATTATTATATTAATATATTATTCCTTTAAATCTTCCATGTGGTGTAATTGTTGCAGATGTTGCAATCATAAGAAACTTCACTGCTACTCTGAGTGAAATGTAATTTCTTCTCGTTTTGTCCAACATATCCCTTTGTTGCTAATGGCACTTTCGTCTTCATCGTTATCAAGATAAATAGTGTTACTTCGTAGTTACCTATTTCAATTATAGTCAGCATGTGAACATTGATGTGTTTTTTTAAATTACTTATGAATATAGCATTGTGCTTCAGGCACAGGGAGGAATTGGGCGGCCAAATGGAATGTTTTCTATTAACTTATGAATGTAATATTGGGTTACAGACACAGGGAACAATCGGGCTGGCAAAAGGAATGTCTTTGTTAATTAACTTATGAATTTAACATTGTGTTTCAGACACAGGGAAAAATTGGGCAGCCAAATGGAATGTTTTTATGTTAATTAACTTATGAATATAACATTGTGTTTCAGACACAGGGAAAAATTGGGCGGGCAAAAAGAATGTTTTTTGTTAATTACATTATGAATTTAACATTGCGTTTCACGCATAGGGAAGAATTGGGCACATAAAAGGAATGTTTTTTGTTAATTAACTTATGAATTTAACATTGCGTTTCACACATAAGGAAGAATTGGCCGGTTAAAGAGAATGTTTATTTGTTGTTAATTAACTTATGAATATAACATTGTGTTTCACGCACAGGGAAGAACTAGCCGGTTAAAGGGAATGTTTTTAGCTAATTAACTTATGAATATAACATTGTGTTTCAGACACAGGCAAGAATTGGGCGGTCGGAGGGTATGCATTTCAGCTTTTTAGCAAAAGTGCCCGCGGGACGGCTTCACACGTCATAGATGGCAATACTGATGGCATCTTCGCCCATAACAGCTGCGCCAGAATTAAACATTATTGGGTGGTTACATTAATCGATGTAGTCGTAGTTGACGCCGTGGTTGTAACGAACCGTGCCGACTGGCGTGGTGAGTAGTTGAGAACATGAAGTCAGTGCATTACGTGCAGGCAAAAAGTAACTGTAGCGGTAAGCGTGCAGGCGATGATAACGGAATACATACTCCCCGCAGTGCCGCCACTCAGCATATCACCACTGCCACAAATGAATTATAAATTAAAAATCAACAGTTGCGGAGTGGTTTAAATGATATGTTGGCTGGACAACGCGATCGTTGTTTATGACTTGTTACGCAATTGCGACTGTGCACTTGAGTATACGTAACATAGTTAAACAAACGTTATTTTGTTCCTATGAACATATTCAATGGAAACATTACTCACAATCGTATGCAACCGAAATTGACATATTTTTAGACAAGAATTAGGAGTTTACCAAATGAAATAAGGATGCGCAGAATCTGCACATCTAATATAAGTTGCGGCAGTGGTGGAATGGTGAGTGGCGCCTCTGGTGGGGAGTTTGACGAAATGTCATATTGTTAATCGCCAGATGGCGAATACGTCGAATGTCTGCTGTTCCATCAAATATATGTGATTGCCTCGTGGTTTACGTTTCTTTTGAAGTCTTAGAAGGCATGACAATTCGGATTTTTTACCAAGGGTCGTCAGTTAAGATTACGTGTCGTGGTAAATCTTAATCCATTTTAATAAAATTAACAACCATATATGTGTCAATGTGTGCTGAAACGTCAGATGAACCGATTTTTGTGTTCATGTAGTAGTGTTGCGATTTCTGTTCAATGTCCGGGTAAGTAGTCGTTACTGTTAGTTTAGATGTTTTCTTTCCTGATACAACAGTTCAACAAGTTGCATTATTGTGGTTGTCCTGCATACTTCGTTGTTCCGACCCTCTAACTGAAATACAAAATTACGCGTCGTCTTTCCGCCAACAATTTCTCTCGAGTTCACCGTTATATTAGTGTTAAATTATGCACCAGGGGCGCCACGTGTATGTAGGGAGCCACTATTACATAAACCGTCGCAATAACGTTCTACTTTCCTTATTGCCAGGGTGGACTTTGCACAATTTCACTGTTGCTGTCCTGCTCAATAAAAACCCACAGAGGATATGCAAAACTATCGACAGAGAAATTGCGACTGGTGAGACCATATACATCGGATGTTTGCGACCTGTACAGGGAAATCAAGTGATGCTCTTCTCCAACAATGAAGATGATGTTTTCACTCTTTGTGAAGTGGCCATTTACGGCAAGCAAGTAAGTTTGTCTTTGAGAAATTGTGGGCGTGCGCGCAGGTGTGCTTGCATGCGTGCGTACGTGCGTGCGTTGAGTGTGCGTATTCATATGTATTGAATCAAATGTGTGCGTGCGGACCTGTGATTTGTGCAGTGCATCCTTATGCGAGTGTGCGTGCGTGCGTGCGTTCGTGTGTGCGTGCGTGCGTGTTTTGCTCTAACTATAATGGACCGGCCTTGCCTTGGCGGTGTTTACACCTGCGATTTTTTTAATAAATAAAATGCGTATAGTTTGCAACATTGCTATCAGTCAATATATCAATCAATCAACAAGTCAATCAATCATTATTTTTTATTTAAAAAGCATAGATGCAGCGTCCTCACATGTCAATGTGCTACTTGATGTCCACCTTGGAAAACGCCGTGCATATGTATGGGGGCGTAACACTAGCCCATGAGTGAAGGTTTAATTGTGCATAACAATGGGTAGGCCGTGTCTAGCTTAGATGAAAGTACCGACAAAAAATGTCACTTTTCCAATTAGTGCATGTATATTATGTCCACGGGACCAGATGACTCAAAGATTCTTTTTGATGTTGAATTGTTTGGTAGAGTCAGCATTATTGAATTTATGTTGTAGTAGGTTCGCTACGAGGCTAGTAAAGGGCGAACAAACGTTCTACCAGTTGAGTGTTACCATGCCTTTCACTTTCGTGGCGGTGTTCTTCTCGGGAGATTGCTGAGTACACCATGGCATCCACTACAACGTTGATACTTTGATTGACGGCACGACGATAGTCACTATCTGTCGATACAGTGCAACGTGTTGTTATCCATCTAACAATTGGTAGACTCTAGGCAATGTGACATGTCTTCTTTAATTGCTGTGTTGATCGTCTTACCGACGTGTTATTGGTGAGATTTGTGGTATCGTTGTGTTTACTGAAATAATAAAATACGTTGACATTTGCTTTAATAAAAGTCTCCCATAAAATGCAAACACGACGAGGCGTTGTTTGTCTAGGCCGATGTGGACGATATTGATCAAATGCAACGTAGTATCGTGTAGAGACACTCCAACAACTGACACATTCACTTACACAACTCGGTCGTCTTCGCTCACACTGGCGCATAAGACGCAAAAACCTTTCACCTCTTTTCGTCACAAGCTGCATTTCTTCACCAGCCCCGGGTGACCCCCAAGTCATTTTTAAATGGTTCGAGTTTCCGTAGCACTTTCTTTCTACGTGGTAGGTTGCTAGCACAACGTACAATCCTCGTTTCTCAACTTGCTGTGCCTTTCCCACCGCTTAGGCCAATAGACAAGAAAACAATTTGTTAAATGGATAGTCATTGGCATTACAAATTATTAACCACCCCGCTACCGTTTCTACGAACAATCGAAGTACCCTTTGTAGTCATTACGTACAATAGTCCGCAACTCTGCGAACAACGACGTACACGTGTTGACAATGTCATACGTCTTCTCTTCGATTGTTAAAATGTACGTCATACAAGGGCAAGGCGTCGTTACACGTTACTATCACTGCCAGTGTTACGTCGCAGTTTCCAGAAGCCATCAATATATTGATTGATGGATATTTGTGTAATGATGCTGCGTATCCTGAAATTTCGTAAATATCAAGTGATCTCTTCCGGAGGATGGACGTTTTTTTCTAATTTAATTAACGCGTGCAAGAGTCGAAGCGGTATTGGCAGCTTAACTGGGCGATCCGATGATTCGGCCTCTGATGCGACCGAATCATCCATAAAACTAATGATGCGATACAACTAATTGTTAATTACAATTACTGATATATCAAGCACTGTCTAAATGTGAAAATGTATTAGACAGGTTGTAATGCCGCGTTGGTTGTTTCATTACAGTCGCTGGGAGCAGAAACTCCATTTGTGATACATTCACCTATTACTATTCTCGGTCATTGTTGCGGGTGTGTACCATTGTACTTTCAATGTAGCATATACATAGGCGATGGCAGCATAGCAATACATTCATAAACGTCCAAACAAAGCATTGAAAGTACAATGGTGCCCACCCGCAACAATGACCGATAATAGTAATAGGTGAATGTATGTATATATTATCTATATAGATTGGAGTATATGAACCTAGTTTACTTTATCGTGTATTCAAAGTCACATTGGTGTAAATGGGTGTTGACAAGTGATCTTTATTTGTGGCCACGTTACTTTATTATGTTGTTATATTGATAGAAGTAATTGCTTTTGCATTGTGATTACAACTGTTTTCCTTGTTACTTTATAATGATAATGTTACAGTAGTAGTGATGTTGGTATGCAACTCTTTGTTTCAATTGCTATATTTCCTCTGGAAGCTTTTACTTCCCACATTAAACACTGTCAATACCCAACAGTCGTTCGATGTGGTTACAAGTGGTGTCAGAAGTGGGATATCTGACAGTGTAAGCTTCCAGAGGAAGGATAGAGATGGTGGAAACGCTAAAACGCAACCAGCAGCAGCCTGTCAACGTCACGGTGACCGCTCCTCCGACTCGAAAACTGAGGATGTTCAACGGTCGAACAAGTGAACTTCACTACTGGATCGGGGAAGCACGGAGCATCTTACCATCCGTCTCTTCCGCCGATAGACTGTCATTCTTGATCGCGCACCTGGAGGGAGACCGGCCCGGGAAGAAGTAAGGTACGCCCCACGTGATGAGAAGGTCTGCTTTTGGGGAAAACCGCAGTAACGCACAGCTGAAGAGAGAATTATACGATTGGGTGCAAAGTAGTAGAGAAAGTGTTAGAGAGTTCTCCAGAGCGCTCCTGGAAATTTCTGAAGGATTGACTGATAAGGTTGAAAGTAAGGATACTATGTTGATAGAAGTATTCTGTGAAAACCTGTTAGAACCTCAGATAAAGCGGGAAATAAAGAGACTAGTTCGGACTGACCCAAAAATTTCGTTTGGCGCATTGCGCTCTGAAGCGATTCAACTAGAGGAGGACGGGTCGAGTGGGCCAAATAGGTGTGTGCGTGTGAGGGAAGTTCACGAACCCCGCCACGCCTCCGATGACCCGAGTCCATTGGAACGAATTGCGGCCCAGTTGGAACTACTCGCGACCACTCAGTCGGAAATCGTGTCTTTGGTGCTAGCACAACAGCAGACGGCCGCGGGGGTGGCTGCAAGACCTAGCAGACCGGAACCCCGCAGCAGTACATTGTGAGTACTGCATGCGAAGGGGTAACACGCAGGATACAGAATAATAAGCGGGCAAGCGATATACGCCGTACCGATGAACAGTCATGTGTTCATGCGTACGGGGATCAGTCAGATACCCGTGCAATGCGGGGTGACCCAGTAGCGCGATCTGTGTCGGGTCCTAATGTGCCAGTACCAGGCAAAAAACCAGTATGGTTTTAGATATGGGTTCGGAAGTAACTATTTTACAGGAATGGTGGTTCAACGAATACTTAATGGCTTCTGTCGACTGTTTAGAAGATGCGTCGTCATGGTTACGGCTAGAAGCAGCCAACTTTCTAGTGTTCCCATACATTGGGTACTTTACAGCCAATATAAATGTGTTGGGCACTATCGTTAAGAACAAAGGGATTCTAGTGCAGAAAGATCCGCCAGGGCTAAATCACCACAGGCAAACCACGGGGATACTGGGTATGAATGTTTTGAGTGCAATCCCAGAAATTAGGGAACTACTTCGCACCATAGAGACCCATGATTGTAAACCAAAACGGGAAATAGAGGGTAGAGTTGTGAATATTGCAGGGGACACAAGTGTAAATATACCGGCATGGTCATCGTGTAATGTCACAGTGTCAGGGCCATGTTGCAGCGGTAACGGAATGGTAGAAGCATTGGATAAACCCCTAAAGGGAGGTTTACTCCTCCAAGCGGGACTAGTAGGTTCCATTAATGGTTGTTTTGGGGTGACCATCGTCAATCCAACTCCCAACGAGGTGTGGTTGCGTTCCCGTTCCCTGGTAGGGATGATTTATACAGTTGATGTAATCGACAGGGATCCAGAGCACACGGTATCTTTCCAGGAATTGGATGACGGATTGAGAGTAAGCTTGGAACCCAGACAGATGCCAGTTAATACGCGATGGGTAAGCAGCAAACAAAGTCGTGACATACCTGAGTTACCCAGTGATCAGAGTTGGATGCGAGATGTGAGTATTGGTGATATTCCGCCTACTGAAAGAGATCGCCTGACTGAATTGTTGCACTCAAAACAGCAGGTATTTGCGCAAAATGAAAGTGATGTTGGGTTACCCCACACTGTCAAACACCGAATATGCAAAACAGAAGACAGCCCGGTCAGAGCGGCTTACCGTCGCATCCCACCTCCTCAATTTGAGGAAGTCAAGGCACACATTAATGATCTAATTCAGCAGGGAATAATCAGACCTAGTCACTCGGAGTACGCCAGCCCAATAGTTATTTGTAAGAAAAAGAACGGGAACATTAGGATGTGCGTGGACTACCATAGACTCAACATCAAGACCAGGAAGGATGCATTCCCACTCCCACGAGTGGATGAGATTTTTCATCATCTGGCAGGAGCCAAGTATTTCTCGACGACGGTCGATTTGAAATCGGCATACAATCAAGTGGAAATAGACGAGTCTGATCAACACAAGACAGCGTTCACGACGCCCATGTGATTAATGCTCTCCTAACTTGTGCTCTTTTTAATGTCTGCTTGTTACTGAATACTACGAATTGGGCAAACAAGACTGATGTGATGGTCTAAATTGTATTTCATGGGTTCATTGATATACACATTGTTAAATAATGTCTCATGTATCGGAATAAGGTGAATATGTGTCTTTATTTTGTTCAAAACGTATTTAATTACCATGTTAATTGACCGTTTTGACGAAAAAAGTGTAATCCCGGTGAGTCCAGCTCTTCTAGTACACGATTTACGCTACAGACCCACGTGTTCACGCCGACATACATAGCATTGACGAAGGGGAACTAAAATTTTCATAGTAACACATGAAAACAATTTAAGTTGGTTATCAGAAAACAGTAACGATCTAATATTGACACAACGTTGAAATCCAATCAGTTTGCTACATTGTTGCAATGTTGAAACCTGACGTTGATCCAACTTTCAAATCCAACTACTTTTCAACATTGCAACAACGTTGAAACCCAACGTCGATGCAACGTAGAAACTCGAGGTCGATGCAACTTTCAAATCCAACTAGTTTTCAACATTGGTACAACATGCAAACTTGACGTCGATACATCGTTGAAACTCGACGTCGATACAACTTTCAAATCCAACTAGTTTTCAACATTGGTACAACATGCAAACTTGACGTCGATACATCGTTGAAACTTGACGTAGATACAACTTTCAAATCCAACTAGTTTTCAACATTGTTACGACGTCGATACAACGTGGAAACCCGTCGTCAATGCAACTTTCAAATCCAAATAGTTTTCAATATTGGTACAACGTGGAAACCCGACGTCGATACATCGTTGAAACCCGACGTAGATGCAACTTTCAAATCCAACTAGTTTCCAACATTGCTACAACGTGGTACCTGACGTTAAAACAACGTATTTTCAACGTCATTTTGTCTGCTGGGTAGGTTGTTCCAAACTGGGGGAATGTTTTTCTTATTGTAGAGCAATAAATGTAAAGAAAAAACAGTTACTGACTAAAACGTCACAAAATCACAAAAACCCTCTGTGAGAAAAAGTACTTTCTCATGTCCAACTTACACTGCTCCTTAACTAATGCTGCTTGATGTCCTCTGGTTCTACTGCCTTCTTTAAGTTTGAAGAACATATTCCTATCAACATCCTCATAACCGTTCACTATTTTAAACACTTCTATTTGGTCTCCTCTTAGTCTCCTGGTCTCTAGTGTTGTCAAACCATATTGTAATAAGCGACTTTCGTAACTAAGGTCTCTCAATTCTGGAATCATTTTAGTTGCTCTTCGTTGTATATCAGATCAACAAAGTTTTTTCTGTTTTTTAATACAAAAGCACAAAGTGCGCACATTTGTGTAGTTGTATTGACACCAGATGGTCTGACAGTCAAATATTTTATGACATTGTGTATGTTTGAGCTATTCCCTTTCTGAATGCAGTGAAGCCACACAAACATGTATTCCAGAGGAAGTATCTTTTCAAGTCAGCAACCCCGAGTTAAAGTCCACTTAGAGCTTGTGCTAGTTGTTACCAAGTTGGAAACCCTTAGAGTACAAAGAGTCCTGGACAGGTGCTAATCCACCCTCTCAGCAAACAATAATTAGCACTGCTACAGCCACAGACACACATCATGCTTTCCTTTCCAAGACAGATTATGCAACTACAGGGGGTGAGACCTTGTGGACATTGTCTAAGCTAAAATCATGTACCCTCTGTTAAGACAAGTACCCAAATCGATTTGAATAGAACTGGTTTGAAAGAGTTTATACATATAAACAATTATATAAATGTCTACATACCAGATTTAAAAAAAATCAAATAAATGAAAAAAATCCGATTTAAATAAAAAAATCCGATTTAAATATTTTTTTATAACCATAGACTTTTGCAGATGATGCAATCTTTTTGTTCGCATTTTGAACTGTCCTACTATTACCACGAACAAATAACACACATTTCTTTTTAGAACACTCCCTAACTGCAGCCTCAAAATCAGTATAACAGTCATATTCAGCGCCGTTCCGCTGTTCGGCTAACACGCTCTAATCCATATTTGCTCGCTTAAAACACCGGAAGTGAAAATGCAAACACCTGATTGGACGTTAGTAGTTAGGCGAATAACAAATGATGCGGTGTTGTCCGCACAACGGATGGTTGGGCGAATAGCCACTTCGGACCTCGCTTTTAGGAATCCATGTTGAGATGAATTTAATAATTTATGCCTAACAAGGGAGCGATTTGTGAGGAAGCGGACGACGTTCCGGCTCGTCTGTGTTTCAAAAATGACCTACGTACGACGTATGTCGGTTGCGGATGACGGACGGTTGTGTTCGTCGCTTTACGTAATGTACACCGTGCATGTTCCCGCGAAAACGTTCCCTTTCAAAATACATATTACATTCAAATCGGTCGCCGTTATTTCACGAAAAATATGGATAAATGAGATTACGCGCAGTTCGTCTTTAGTGGAGAGGGAAATCATTTGCTTGGCCACATGTAGGTACGTTTGTTCATGTTAATGTTACGATATTCTTGAAATAATGCAACTTATGTTAACGTTTGTGTGAGCACGGGATCTACATGGATATGGATAACGGGAACCGTGGGCAGCCCTGTGCGACATATCATCCAATGGAGAAATAACATTGAAAAGGGGAAATTTATATTATTGGTTGGACGTACGTAACAACCGGCGATGCTTAAAAGCAAACTAACACTTTAAGTTAACTATTCTTATTTTTAAAAGAACAGTTGTGAATATTACTTCTGGGGAGTTTTGGCACTGCCGCTACTTTTCTGTCCAGCATCAATGTATATAACACAAAAAGAAAGCGTTAATGTTATCGTTTCTCAGTGAAGACTAAATAGCCACATAGCCATACCTGTGCGCATTCATAAAAGAACTAAATGTAATATCCGATTGATCGGGCGACACTTCATCGTTTCTTGGAAGCAACAAGAAATGATGTTTTCAATTAGTCGGGCGACACAGTGCCGCCCGATCAATCGGACAACTAATCGTTCGTGTGAACGGGCCTTAGACAAATACGTCAAACCATACATGACTATCAAATTGTACGAAGTTTAGATATGCACAAATCACCCGTTTCATCGTGATGCAGTGTGCTAAAGAACAGAACGTATTGGAAAATATATACCGACAAACAGCCATGTGAATAGCTGTAGGGAGCATGTCAAAACAAATTAATTAATAATGATTTATGTTTATCAACACAATTTACGCGCACTTTCCCCCACTGTAAATCGTACTTACTTTACTATAAGGATATTGTAAATGATAAATATTGCAGAATGTGCTTCTCGTCACACGGTCACGTGTACGTGCAGTATTGCACAATAATATCGAATTTATGTACTTATGCTCAGCAAAATGCCATGGAAGATTTGCATTTACTGACAGTCCAATAGAATATGTGGGACTGCCGTTGGTACTCATTTCTGGAGACAGATGATTGGTGCCACTACAGTTCGACCGCAGCCGACACGAATGTCAAAAACCAAATTACAGCATACTTCGCTTAACAGAATCATGGGTAAAAGAAACAGCCATTTAGTTTAATCAAATATATGGGTTTGGGTGGAATAACTCCCTATTCCCGCTGTATTAAAAGCGCCGCTTAAATTAAACAGCCGCTTAATAGAATCAAATTGTTGTGGATCCGAAGTAATTCTGCTAAGCGGAGTGGACTCTGTCGCCAATGGCCGTCTTGTTTTTGTAAAGCAAGTATCCCCCATGATCAAATGACTACGTTTCTTTTGTTTCAGGATATCACTCGATCTGTAGCAGAAACATGCACTACATGTTTATTTTATCTATGCTTTGCATAGTATGGATGCATACCCAGGTTTCTCCAACGTCGGCTTCAAATTCAACAGGTACAACACGTATAAGCAAGAATGAAATGTTTAACTGCGCTAACCTTCCAAATATTAAGGTGTTTAAAACACAACTTTGTTTGAAACATCAGTGTGCTCAACCTTCGTTTTGTGTGTTTTGCGTAAAAGCTATGCCACGCAAAGTAACAGGCCTTAAAAGTAAATGTTAGATATTGGTACGTCACCCACGTATATCAGGTCCAGCTTCGACGCATTCTTGGTGGAGGTGATGACTTGATGCTTGAGAGGTTTGCACTGCGCCAGACTCTCTGTGATCTCTGTGCTCTCAATCTGGCGGTCCTGTGGGCAACACTTGTCTACCTACGTTAGAAGCACTTGAATAGTGCTACAGTGGCCCGACGAGATCATCGTAAACGCTCATTGAAGACATCACCGACAATGATATATACCATGTGGTGGCGACAGGAGAGATGCCACAGGGACAGTCCAGCTTCCTCTCGACCAGTATACATAATCAATAGTACGTTCTTCTGTTTGAGGGTATGGTTTCGAAAGATAGTGCCTGAATAAGGTGCAGATTCATCGCTGCTACAACCATGGTCTTACGGATTCCATTTGGGTGCTTGAGGACACCTAGAAACTGGCGTTCCGGGCCTTTCTTCATCCGGTATGTCTGAAAGGATCTCCCCATCTCGGTGAAGATCAAGCGGCGGTTTTGGGCTCCATCAGTATCTTCTCTGTACGCTCCTTTCTTTCAGTTTGCCTAATCGTGCGAACGCTAATTTAAGAAACGGCCAGCCTACTCACATTGTGTCCGAAGGCTTTTTGATATGGCAGCGAGGGCCCGCACAAGTTTCGGTGGCTGTTATTTACGTCGTGAAACTTCCACTTTCTTTTACTGTCAGGATTTTCCGGGAGTTCTACGGGACTGGGAGAAGGTCTATCCATATCACTTCTCTTTCTGCAGCGTTGATCTGGATAGAGCAAATAAACAAACTAATTACAAAGAAAAACAGGACCTTCTCCAAGTCAATTATGTGAACCAGTTATTATGCACATGATGATCATACTAAGGAAGTTACGGCGGAAGGTTCTGTGACTGTGGGTATTAATTGTTACAAATAACGTAGTATCGTAGCTAGTAGAATTGTCGAGTATCCATTATCCACACACACACACACATGTTTGTCACAAATTGTGTGACCCGCAGTCAACAGATTAAGTAGATTCAGAGGTGCGCCAAAACATATTCATGTTTATATGCGTCTCATTGAGTATGCAAACACTGAATACAAAGTAATGTTCATATTTTCAGGCATGTTTGTCCCAAATGTTGTGAACCACAGATTAAGTACATTCATAATAAATCGGCGGTCTTGAAATTAACACCGCAAACCGTTCAACGTGTTATCTATCGCACAAACTCTTTCATGGGACGGTTGGCCAATACGAGCCGCCAGTTTCCTTCCGCAGTATCTGCACGCCAGCTCCGGCTGCTGCTCTGTTCGATGTGCAAGCGCGAGCGCACGTGCATGGCGGCGTTGTCGTTTGATTTCGGCAGGAGTTGCTCTTGTGGTTTCGGCCGTACGCCACGCACTGCGATCGGGCGCCGTCTCCTTCCAGTGCCCCTTGTGGATATCGGCGGCGTGGAGGTGTCGGTTTGTGCAATCCACGTAGGGTAAGTGTGGTCTTCCAATATTTCGCTTTGCCTGCCATGGCTCGCCGTACAGAAGTGCCTTAGGCAGTCGGGTGTCATTCATCCGTACAACGTGTCCGGTCCAGGTAAGTTGCCGGCTTAGAACCATTGCCTCGATGCTCAGCATATCGGCATGTTGCAGTACTTCATTGTTGGTCACCCAGTCGGACCACCTGATTCCGGGGATGGCTCGTATGTGGCATAGGTGTATCTGTGACAATCGCTGAATATGACGTCTATACAGCGTGTATGTCTCTGAACTGTACTGAGTGATGGCATGGTAGACTTGGCATTTTGTTACAGGCTTGATGTTGTATTTGTTCCATAATCGTTCTTGTAGTCGGCCGAACGCGACAGAGGCCGACTGAATTCGAGCAGACAGTTGTTTGTCGAGGCTGCAGTCAATTGCGATGGTGTTCCCATGGTGTGTACGGTGTCCCAGGAGCGGGTTGATGCAAAACCTCAGTTTTCGAAAATTGATAGAGACTCCAAAATATGCAGAAGCGGCGGCAAACCTGTCAAGTATTGTTTGCAGATCAACCTCAAAATGTGACACAAAGCCTGTATGGTACCTTCGTCTTCGCTTTGAGGCGGGACACATTGAAAAGCCTTCCGTCTTAGCGTGTCGTTATGTGGTGTGACGATTTAAAAACTTCTGGCACTGCAGCCAAGAAGAGAGTAAACAGTGTTGGCGTTATGAAGCAGCCTCGTTTAACTCCGTGTGTGACAGGAAATGCATCCGTCATCTCACCGTCAATCACCACCTGTGCTCTCGTGAAACGCCAGCAGCTTAACATGAACTTTTCAGGGCAACCAAATTTGGAGAGAAGTTGCCAGAGACAATGGCGACTGATCGAGTCGAACGCTTTTGAAAAATCAACGAATATGATGTGAAGCGGTTTGTTGTGTTCAGCTGCCTTCTCTTGCAACTGTCGTAAGGTGAAAATCATGTCGATCATGATGCGTGATGATCGAAATCCGCACTGTTCTTCTGGAAGGATATCATTTGCAACGACCAGCAGTCGATCAAGCATAATTTTTGCAAATATGTTGCTTGCAATGGCCAGTAGCGAGATTCCGCGATAGTTGCCGCAGTCCTGCCGATCTCCTTTACCGTCATGGATGTTCACAATCAGCGCATCTTTGAAGTGCCGCTGTAGTGCACCAGACTCTCTGTCTAGCAGATTGGCAACGAGGGTGTCACCTGCGTGTTTGTACACATCAGTCGGGATCCAGCTGCTTTATTGTTTGCAGTAGACGCGATTGCTTGTTCGATCTCTCTTTTGTCTGAAATTCATCTCGGGAGGGACACTGTTGGATTGACATAGGGTCGCGTAGTAGTCCTTCCAGTCGCTCAGGATGTCAGCCTTGCTGGTCAACAGAGTATTTTCATCAGCGGTCAGCATCGGGCTGCTTTTAGGTCGGCGCGGCAAGTACATCAAGTACATACTTTTCAGCGACTGAAAGACTCCGCTGGAGTCACCTCGATCAGAACGTGCTTGCACTTCGTTGGCTTTCCCGTCCCACCAGCTGTCTTCCATGTGTCGCAGTTCACACTGAAGCTTCGACTTGATTTATGCATGTTGTTGTATCACAGCTTGCGACTGAGGGTTGCTAAGACGTTCCTGAAATGCAGCGCGGTACATTCACAGGTGTGCCCAAATATACCCCTGTTTATATGCGTTTAACTAAGTATGCAAACACTGATCTGAATCAACCCTCCACCATGCACCGTTTGCCTTTTCCGTAATTGGACATTTCGAGGCAGATATTTTTACGCCAGTTAGAGTTTCATCGGCGAATCTATACATCCGTCCGGCCGATGCAGACATATATGCCTTCCCTTCAAGTGCAAGACATACATGACGATCAATCAGAACCTTTTAGCACCAACCCATATATCATACCGATGGTGGCCTGTTCAAATTAAGCACCATCAGAACGAAAAAGAAACACAAGACGGTAACCATCGTTGACTTCAGTACGCGGACGTCTGCGCTGCTATTGCTCTCCCTGCTCAAGATCTGTCGAATACATTTGATGCCCTTATATATGTATACGGACTCTTCGGACTATCAGTCAGTGCCACAAAAATACTATCGTCGAGGATACCGCACTTAATAACGTCGACCACTCTCTCGTCTCTATCTCTCTCTCTCTCTCTCTCTCTCTCTCTCTCTCTCTCTCTCTCTGTCTCTCTCTCTCTCTCTCTCTCTCTCTCTCTCTCTCTCTCTCTCTCCTCTCTCTCTCTCTCTCTCTCTCTCTCTCTCTCTCTCTCTCTCTCTCTCTCTCTCTCTCTCTCTCTCTCTCTCTCTCTCTCTCCCTCTCTCTCTCTCTCTCTCTCTCTCTCTCTCTCTCTCTCTCTCTCTCTCTCTCTCTCTCTCTCTCTCTCTCTCTCTCTCTCTCTCTCTCTCTCTCTCTCTCTCCCTCTCTCCCTCTCTCTCTCTCTCTCTCTCTCTCTCTCTCTCTCTCTCTCTCTCTCTCTCTCTCTCTCTCTCTCCTCTCTCTCTCTCTCTCTCTCTCTCTCTCTCTCTCTCTCTCTCTGTCTCTCTCTATCTCTCTCTCTCTCTCTCCTCTCTCTCTCTCCTCCTCTCTCTCCCCCTCTCTCTCTCCCTCTCTCTCTCTCTCCCTCTCTCCCTCTCTCTCTCTCTCCATCTCTCTCTTTCTCTCTCTCTCCCTCTCTCTCTCTCCCCCTCTCTCTCTCCCTCTCTCCCTCTCTCTCTCTCTCTCTGTCTCTCTCTCTCTCTCTCTCTCTCCCTCTCTCTCTCTCTCTCCCTCTCTCTCTCTCTGTCTGTCTATCTCTCTCTCTCTCCCTCACTCTCTCTCTCTCTCCCTCTCTCTCTCTCTCTCTCTCTCTCTCTCTCTCTCTCTCTCTCTCTCTCTCTCTCTCTCTCTCTCTCTCTCTATATATATATATATATATATATATATATATATATGAATGCGTTGTGTTGTGTTGTTGTAGTTTGCAAGTCGAATCCATGCAAGAATGGGGCAATTTGCACCAAGGAAGAATATGGCTTTCGGTGCATGTGTATGGGTCATTATGAAGGAACGACTTGCGAAAGTAAGGCTCGTTTTATGGATTACGATGAAACTATCTGTTGACAACATTTTTGAGCCTTGTCATCGCTGAGTGGATGCATTGTCACCAGTAGGCATGACCTAGTTTTACCGTACATGTATTTGTTTCACGGTATTTGTTTCAGCTATTATAACGTTATATATTAATAATAAAGGTTTACTTCAACATCTGCCTATGTACGATATCTTATAGCTTTGCAAGCGTGATGCCATTTCATAAAACATATTTGGACCCGTACTTACTACTGTGGATCACAAATGTTTCGAATTATAAGGACAAAGACATATGTGATATGCATTTCACTTATTAATAACTTGCCTTGTCAATATTTTAAAATGATTTCGGATATAAATAGCACGACACTGTTTACGTCATTGCATACACAACATCGCTATGTTGCTGCAGTTGATACATATTAGGATATAACAAATATGTTATGATGAACGAGAAGCCCTAAGAAATGTACATATTCATTTAACGTTTGTAGTCTATAACGCTTGCTTGTCGCACCCATGCATGAACGGGGCCAGTTGTACGAAGGATGGGCGAGTTTTTCGGTGCTCGTGCAGAGAAAATTACGAGGGAAGAACGTGCGAATGTGGGTATTAATTATTACAATAATGTGGATAAAAATATGAAAAAACCAAACGTGCACATGTTTCATTGGATTAACAAATAGCCGTATTGCACAACTTGGTGGCGTATTGCAATCAGTCGATGACGTAATTTACTGGCAGTGTACTACTTGTTACTGTAGGAAACATCAGGGGACGTATGTGGTAATTTAATATCGATTGTTTTAGGAGTCATAGTGTCCGGTTTGTGTATCTTTATTCATAATTGTTTTTAATTAATAATATACAATAATATAAAATTATATTTATATATATATATAATTGTTTTAATTAATAATATACAATACTATAAAATTATATATATATATATATATATATATATATATATATATATATATATATATATATATATATATATATATATATATATATATATATATATATATATTACATAAAAATGCACATATTTATGTTTATAATCCAAATTTTAATATTACATATTTAAATATATATATTTACATATACACACACATATATATATATATATATATATATATATATATATATATATATATATATATATATATTTAAATATGTCATATTAAAAGTTTGGATTATAACATAAATATGTGCATTTTTATGTACGTATTATTTCATTGTAAAGCGCAATGATCTGTCAAGTGCATGCATATGCGCTATGAAAGAACCGGAAATAACTTATTTGTTATAACTCAAAGTAACTTATTTATTATTATAACTCTCCAATACAATCGATTATTTCAGAACGAAGTATTCGTTAGTTTGTATGCTGAAGATTGGATTCATCTTTGCACTTGCAATTAATTAACCCATATTCAAATATATGCAAGATGAAAGACGTTGGAATATGTATTTGCATATTTGTAGCCTACAACGCCTGCTTGTCGAATCCATGCAAGAACGGGGCCAGTTGCACAAAAGATGGACGAGGGTTTCAATGCTCATGCAGAGGAAATTACATGGGAAAGACCTGCGAATGTGAGTGGTGATTGGTGCGTCAGTAGATTATGTATATAGATTCGTAGTAACATTACTTTATATAAATATTGCCTAAACAATATGACAGCTGTTTCGCAAAAGGCGGGGCTTGTTGCAGGGGAGAATTGATTATCACATTTGTTCACCCACGCACGCACGCACGCACGCACACGCATGCATATACATACGCACGCGCGTACACACAAGAACACACATATGTATAATGCCTTAAAGTGAAACAAAATTCACATCTTTAGAGCAATGTACGAGATAGAGTAAAAAAACCGCTTCCAACGCAAACTTTCAATCAATCAAGCTGCAAAGTCAGAACGCTGGAAGTTTAGTAAACAAAGAACAACATATGTCGGATAAGTTGAATTTAAACGCAAACAGAATCACTATATCCTATCGGCAAGCATATGACTAGGTAATTACAAATACATTTAGATTTGGTGAACCAATATTTCCAGACCGCAAGCTCTCGTGACGTATGGTTATGTAACAGTAGGAGAGACTGGGGCTTTTGTAAAAAATTCAGTTAAAGTGACTTTCTGTGGAAAATTGTTTAGGTACATTATTTCTGTCAACATATGCATTTAATGTATTATTCGTATTAATACAATATGCTATACCAATAGTTTCCTAGGCGCGGTCAACTCTAACAACTAGCCCAGTACGCGGGGCAAGTTGTTACATCAAACGGGGTACGTTGTTACAGCAAAGAACGTGTGGAACATGCATGTTACTATTATTACATTAATTAGATTATAACAGTTACACATGATTGAATGATACACGCAGGTAGACTCACGCACGCACGCACGCACGCACGCACGCACACATACACACACACACACACACACACACACACACACACACACACACACACACGAATATCGACATTTCAATGAATCGTGCAATATTTTTTAATTGCTCCAATAATATTGTGTCATACAGAAGGTTTCCATCCAATGCAGAACAGTACATGGCAAGTAGATAAGGAAGCCACTGGCTTATCGAAGGTTTAAAAAATGTGCAACTATGTGTAACCCGTCCTTGTGAGATATTTGTAAATTTTGTTTTTAAAAAGCTGCGTGAGATGATATTATGTAGGCAGAGCAGATGCAGTTTTATGTGGTTATAAGTCCTTTTTGTCCATGCCTCATTAATTCCGTCCTCTTATCTAACAATTTTGGACAGTATGTCCGCTGATGGATATCCAACCAACTTATGTCGATGGGGACGCCATATGTGAGCTGTGTTTTCGGAAAACGACGCTGTACCAACGTGCCCCTGTATACAAACTATGGTGCGGCCCATGAAATTGAGATTTGTGTTCAACAAGGTTTTCCTAATAAACCACTGGCGTGAAGTTCTTGATTGTAGTTGCAAATGGTTCTGTTTTGGTAACTCTTATAGGAGCATAGATCCAAAATCATTACTTTTATTTCATTTTAATTCAGGCGTATTGAAAAAAATAGGTATGTCACATCATTAGAGTAGTAATTTCCTTTTTATATGACAGTACTCATTTTTGCGTCATGCTATGGAGCTAGTGTTATGGACTCAAATGGAACAACATGTATATTTCGATATTTCTTTTACTACAAAATAAGATAAGTACATAGAGATAATATGAAATACTGAATACGTGAACATTATATTTCGGTATTGTTTTTTACTACAAAATAAGATCAGTACATAGAGATAACATGAAATACTGAACACGTCAACAGTATATTTCGGTATTTCTTTTACTACAAAATAAGATCAGTACATAGAGATAATATGAAATGCTGAATACGTAAACAGTATATTTCGGTATTTCTTTTACTACAAAATAAGATCGGTACATAGAGATAATATGAAATGCTGAATACGTCAACAGTATATTTCGGTATTTCTTTTACTACAAAATAAGATCAGTACGTAGAGATAATATGAAATGCTGAATACGTAAACAGTATATTTCGGTATTTCTTTTACTACAAAATAAGATCAGTACATAGAGATAATATGAAATGCTGAATACGTAAACAGTATATTTCGGTATTTCTTTTACTACAAAATAAGATCAGTACATAGAGATAATATGAAATAATGAATACGTAAACAGTATATTTCGGTATTTCTTTTACTACAAAACAAGATCAGTACATACAGATAATATGAAATACTGAATACGTAAAGAGTATTTCAGAATATTGTTATAACAAAATAATAATCTAATGCCTGATCTCCATATCAATGGTACATATTACGTTTTTATTCGTGCTGTTCGAATTCGTGCATCAGTGGGGCTTTCGGTGAATATTCGTTCGAAATTAGGATAACTTGACTTTCGGGTGTAAGCAAACATTTAACAAAGCGAAAAGTTGCGCATGTTCCGTTGGTTAAACAAACAGCGCAAGACGTTACAATGTGCATTTTACTTTTTGTAGTATATAACTCTTGCTTGTCGAAGGAAGGAAGGACATGCGAATGTTGTTATTATATGATGTAATAACAGTCGATTGCTCCAGTAATAGATACGTAGACATATGACATGACATGACTATTACCTTTCAAGAAACAGGTTTTCTTGATTCCTAAATGAGCTAAAAATGTATCAGAAAACATTCCGCTTGGGAGCCTTTTTCGTGGATATTTTGCATGCAAGTGGCTTTGCACCCGCGCGGGCATACAATGAGAACGAGGTTTCCATGTTAAAACATAGGAAAAGGGACTTCCAGCTCTCGACGGAAAAAAGTGGCTCATTCGTTCTCTTCTGATTAGCGCCCATAAGGATAAGGATAAATTTTATTTGTCCCAACAGCAGAAAAACATAGATAAATTACATTGAGTGGCAATATAAATTATATAGATACATATGATACATACACATACAGAACTGTACAATAACAACTAATAAATCATCAACCAAAGTAATACATTATGCAACAGCCAAACAAAGAAAAAGAAATATATATTTGCTGTGGGACGGGAGACTCCTGCTAAGACCAACACTGGTCGCTATCGTAGGAGACACCTAAATACGCTTGTGCTCTTTCTCAACGATGCTGTGAAATGGTTATTACGCACAACACGTACACATACCACGTTTGCATACTTTGACTAGGTATGCAAATATTTAGTGCAATGTAAAATTTATGTTTTCAGACCTGGCAAAGAAGCTTGCACTTAAAGGGAAGACATATATTTATTCTTTCGGAATGGCGAAGTATCGTTTAGCCCATGATGCTTATTCTGGCAGGACATACTGTACAATCTCTCATTTGTGGAGGGCTGAGTTTACAAAGTTGACCATGGTCAAAACTGTAGAGATAAAATCTGGTAAGTTAATTTTTAATAAGAAAATATTAAACAAGTTTAAAAAACAAAAACAACAATACCCTTGCTTAGGCAATCAAACGATACCATCAAATCCGTAATCTGTGAACCCCGATGTTGACAAAGTTGTTGTTGCTATCATAATTGAAATCAGGGGTGAGGCTGACACCGATACCGGCCGTCGATTTTAGTCTTCTCTTCTTCTTCGTCAATGATCCAGTTTCACTATCGTCTTCACCAACCGTCTTCACTCCACCATATCCTTCCCTCCCTTTCTCCACTACCCTCCCATTCCCATCTTCATGCAGTCCTCCCATCTCAGCCGCGGTCTTCCTCTTCTCATTCAAACCTCCACTTTAAGCGCTTCCGCTCTCTTAGCCAACCGTTCCCATTCCATCCTTTCCACGTGACAAGCCCATTTGAGCCGACTCCTCACCAGCTTCCTCATGAGACCCTCTCTCACACCAACTTCCTCCCTCAGCCCCTCCATTATTCGCTTGACTGTTCTTTTCACTCGCGCAATTCTTCTCACCCAATAATTCTCACAAACTTGCAGTTTCTCTTGTTGTTTTTCTGTCATCGCCATGGGCTCAAGGCCGTTGGTGTTACGCATGAGCTAAGCACATTTCCTTTTAACTTCCGAGTTATATGTCTATCATCGCTTCCATTTTCCTCCATGCTTTCGTCCCAGCTAATTTCTGAGGATGTCCGTCTGCATTCCGCCGTCCCCGCCCAACCGCTCCACCCAGGCATACAAAGGTGTCTCATTGTTCCAGTGTCTTCCTTTCAAATCTTATATGTAAATCTTGTTTCTTCTGCCCGAACCAAAGATCTCCTTACAATCCACCTACCGTTCTTGCAGGTCTGCTTTAGTGCCCGCGACTATTTAACAAGATTTAGCCAGATATAACAAGATTGCCATCCAAGGCAAATGTCCAGAAGGCAAGTGGACAAGGAAACCATCGGCTTACCGAAATTTCAATATTTTTAATCCATATGTAGCAGTTACAGAATCTGTAGATAATTTGTTCCATTCATTTATTGTCCTCTGTGAGAACGCGTACTTCCTAATAGCCAGTCTACACTGATCCTTTACTAACGTTACCTCATGTCCTCTAGTTCTATTATCAGTATTTTCATACCCATTCAGTATCTTAAAAATACTTCAATTTCATCTCCTCTTAACCGCCTTGTCTCTAGAATTGTTAAACAACATTCTTTCAGTCGTTCTTCGTAACTAAGGTCTTTAAATTCTGGAATAATTTTAGTTTCTCTCCTCTGTATTCTTTCACGCGTATCTATATCCTTCTTACTCTATGGTTTCCAAGCTTTATAAAACACTCTAAATGAACCATAACTATTGCTTTAATGAGGTGTAAATAACTTTTTTCTTGTATATTATAATTCTCCTAATCAACCAAAAAACTTTCATATCAGCACTTATTGTTACTCATAAGTCCTTTTCTTTTACAGTAGTACCTAGAACAGAATCTTCCATTCTATTGTTAACATCAAAGTTCCTGTTTCTTTTATGTAGGCCTTTGCATTTCCCAAAATTTAATAACATCTGCCATGTCTCAGACCATTTAACTAATTTATCTAGATCGTTTTGTAAATGTTGTTTATCACCATCATTGTTAACCCTTCTAAACACTTTCGTGTCATCCGCAAATTTCAGTACGTTTCTTGTGTTATTCTTGTCCAAGTCATTGATATATATTAAGAATAATAAAGGTCGTAATACTACTCAAAACTTATTTCCAGTTTGAAACCTCCCCATCTACTACAACACGCTGTCTTCTGTCAGTCAGCAATTGTTCTATCCATTCGATTATTCCATCCCCGATACCACGGGCTTTTAATTTAAGTAGTAATCTTTGATGTGGCACATTGTCAAAAAGCTTTCTGAAAATATAAATGTATATCTACTGGTGATCCCTCGTCTATCTACTTAGTGATTTCTTCATAAAAGCATAACATATTTGTTAAGCATGACCTCGCTTTTAGGAATCCATGTTGAAATGAATTTAATAATGTATGCTTAACATGGAAGTCTACCATATGGTCTTTAAATAACCTTTCTAATAATTTACAAATGACTGATGTTAAACTCACTGGTCTGTAATTCTTTGACTAATTTCTCGAACCCTTTTAAATAATGGTATGATGTTTATTTCTTTCCCTTCAAAGGGAACCACTCCCTCTTTTAATGACAAGTTGAACACTCTTGCAAGTGGTATACTAATTTGTTCTACAGTTTCCATTAGTAGTCTTGGAGGAACTCCATCCTTATTGTATTACTGCGTTGAACAACCGTAGGGTTAGATCATTCCATTGTCTCAGGCTGACGTTCACCCTTCATTCCTCCGATATTCCCTGTCCGCATACTACTAAGCCTGTTGTGTCTTCCAACATCCTGAAATCTGCCTCGGGAATACCCATCCACCTCAACGTAACCATAGCCATCTGTTGTGTAACTGAGTCATACGCCTTTTCGAGATGTATGAATGTCAGAGCCATATTCTTTTGACCAGTGGTGGAGGGTTGATTTTACTAAATTGATCGAGGTCAAAACTGTAGAGATAACACTAGGTAAGTTTTAATAAGAAAATATTAAACAAGTTTGAAACACAAAAACAACAATATCCAATCAAACGATACCATCAAATGTGTAATCTGTGAACCCCGATATTGACACAGTTGTTGTTGCTGTCATCGTTAGCCTGAAGTCAGGAGTGAGGCTGACACCGATACCGGTCGTCGATTTTAGTCTTCTCTTCTTCTTCGTCAATGATCCCGTTTCACTGCCGTCTCCGCCAACCGTCTCACCTCCTCTTTTCGATGTATATGAAAGCCGGAGCCATATTCTCCTGTTCCTCCAGCTTCTTTTAATCAGTTGTATCAGGGTGAACTTCCCGTCCGCCACGCTCTTCCTCTTCTGAAACCTTGTTGCTCTTCTTCCATTTCACACTCCACAATCCACCTTATCCTTCCTTCCAAAATTGTCTCTAACACTACAGAACATGACTCAGCAAAGTGATAGTAACTTGATATATTCTGATCACAGTCTTGCTTCCGTTTTTTTAGGCGTACTCTTAACTAGCGACGTCAAAGTTGAAGTTGGTCCTTATAATAGAAGGTATCAAATGTGCGGAAATTGGCACTTCAGAGGAGAACCGAACTCTACAAATGTGACATGTCCTCACAGTTTGAAAGGCTACAGCGTGAAGATTACTGCAATTGGAATTGACGAAATGGAAATATGTAATGTGGCTGTCTATGGCTCATATGGTAAGTTTACAATGAAATTGTATCACGTATGATGAACACGTGGAAATGGTAGCATATGTTCACACATGTATCCATATCCTTCTCGTAGAAAATAAATAAATTAACATATATCAGGAAAATGTGTTAATGTTTAGTAGGAACTGTTGCTGGGCAACGTCTTTTAACTCAATATATCTGGACAGGCAAGAGGTAAATTATGGAAACATACGGGATCTTAGCCGAATGCCTAGAGAAAGAAAATATTCCGACAAATGTTAAACTACAGATGTAGAGCAATGCGTTTATGTTGTGTATGTACATAATTATACAACTCTTGCATTTTGTCATGTAATTTGTTTGATGCAAAGCCTGAGCTTGTAGACTTCCTATGATTACATCGTTGTGAGTTCATTCGTATTTGATGTAGTTCACGAAATCTGCGACTCGTTTCCCTGTTTGAACGGCGGTGAATGCAAGAACGAAGAGAATGGATACACGTGCATGTGCAAGGGACGTATCACTGGAACTAACTGTGAAAGTAAGTTTTGTGTGGGTGATGCGAGTTAAGCTATATTTTCAAACGACATATAATCACAGGCAACCTGCTATGCCCAAGAAACCCAGACGATTACACAAACAACCAATAGTTAGTTAGACGCTGCACTACGCGATGTACATTTACTGAAGCCCACACACGCGCGCTCGCACACACACACACACACACACACACCAGCACGCACGCACACATGTAAACATTATATATATATATATATATATATATATATATATATATATATATATATATATACCAGCACGCACGCACACATATAAATATATATATATATATATATATATATATATATATATATATATATATATATATATATATAAATATACAGATACATAATATATTTATTTTAACGCTTTCAGTGAATTACTGTGGATCTCTTCTGTTAATGCAACCCACTCGTGTGTGGAAATGCACGTGTTTCTAATCAACACGAACTGTTCAGGGAATATAACGTGTTATTTCAGACACAGGGAAGAACTGGGCCATGGGTGGAAGAGCTTCAGCGTATACTATGTACTTCTATAGCGCTTCAAAAGCTATTGATGGGAATCTTGATGGCATACTCGACCATAAGCACTGTGCAAGAATGAAACATTGGTGGAAAGTCATTTTACCCGAACTAGTCATAATTGAAGCGGTGGTTATAACCAACCGTGCTGATTGTTGTGGTGAGTAATTCAAAACATTTTCAGTGGAATCATTACAGTCAAATACAATTGTAATTGTAAGAGTAAACGTGGAGGCGAGGATAACGTTCGAATGACACAAACCGTCTCACTCACATTCTCCGGTCCTCAATGCCAGGTTGGGAGCTGCACAATTTCACCGTTGTGATCCTTCCTAATACTCACCCTCAGAGGATATGCAACTCTGTGGACGGAGAAATTGGGACTGGCGAGACGAGATACATAGAATGTGTGCACAGCCTGATAGGACAGGGCGTGATGATCGAGAAATCAGACAGTGTTATTTTCTCCATCTGTGAAGTGGCTGTGTACGGCACCGGAGGTAGGTTTGTGGGTACGTGCGTGTGTTCACGAGAGTGCACACATGACCAAGAGTGCTTGTGTGTGTTTCGAATGGTAAAGTTAATGTGTGTTCGTGTGTCATGCTTTTGTCCTGTGTCGTGTTTTCGTGGACGGAATAGTTTGAGTATATATTTATTGTTTGAGTTTGAGTTAGACTTCCGGCTACTTGGACTTGGTGCAGCGACTTGAATTTGGTGTAGATCATTTACAGAAAAACGCGGCATATCAAGTAGAATAAGTATTACTATCGCATATCTATTATACACAAACGTATTGTAGACATATACCAGGAAATAGATTTTGTTAATTATTAGTCAGAGGGAGTATTTTAGAGTAAGTTAGTTTCGGATTCTGTCAGGGAATTCAGCGAGCGTTAATGGGGTTGTTTACAATTCAAGAATTGAGATAGCATAGTGACTACTCAGTAACATTGGAATATTGGTTAGAATAACTATTAGCATTATACATATATTGTTCACCAACTTCTTGTAGACATATATTAAGAAACCGTTTTTGTTAACAGAGGTAGTATTTTTCCCGGATTAAAACTCAACGAGTGATAAAAGGGTGTTTGTTTACAAGATAAAGTGATTTATTAACTTTAGTTACATACTTAAGGTAATATCTGACATAGTGGTTGTAAACGTTTTCGGTAAAAAGGAATTAACAGCAGGATTTTAGCATAAATTAGTACACACTGACTTCGTTGTTTTGTTACACAGTGTTCTCTATATTCGCTAGGTGGCAGGTTTTTTTTCTCATGCGAGGTTAATAGAAGACACAGTTAGCATGTATATTAGTGTAAAGTGTTCTTTTGATCACAAAAACAGCCTTATTCAAGACTAACGTAGCAAACTAATTAAAACTAAATTGTATGATGGCGCCGTGCAAACGGCAGTTAAAGGCCACAAGGCACTTAATTTGTGGCAGTTGCAGTAACTGGGTGGACTTCGTCAAGTCTGGGTGCGAGAAGTCCTGGGCTGAGGTCCAGGCAGATAGTTTTAGTTTTGAGTGTAGGGGATGTACGAAGATGAAGGAACTAGAGGTGGATTTGGAAGAGCTGAGGCTGCTCGTTGTGGCAATGGTGGGAAGGGAACAGGGGGTTGTGCCAGTAGTTCCCGTGGGGGAACAGTAGATGATGTGGGGAAAGACACAAGAGATGCTAGGGAGAGCTCACCGCAGCCTGGGAGGAAGCTGAGAGGAAGGAAGGTGACAGGTCGTAGGGAGACAGGGCGTAAGGAGACGGGAAGGAAAGGAACTTGATGGAAGACAACCGGACAGAAGGAGAGGGGAGTAGGGGAGACAGGAGTGAAGGAGAGGGGAGTGGGAGAGACAAGAGCAAAGGAGTGGGAAGTGGGGGAGAGAGGAGGGAAGGAGACAGGAGGGAAGCGTCAGGACAGAATGTGATGGAGGGGATCGAACGGAAGAGTTATTCTGCAGCAGTGATAGAGGGGGTGAGGAAAAGAGCAAGGGTGTTTGTGGGGGATTCAGATTTAGTTAGGAAGACCGACAGAGTCTTAAACAAGGGAGATGATGTGGTGGTCTGCTTGCCTGGAGCCAAAATAGAGGCGATAACTGATAGGGTAAAAAACATCGTAGGTTCGGGTAAGGGTGGATCTGTTTTAGTACACGTAGGGACAAATAACGTAGAGAGGGAGGGTACAACTATTAGGAAATATAGGCAATTTGTCAGAACACTAAAACAGACGCGGGTTGAGCAGGTAATACTGTCAGGGATTTTACTTGTAATGGGCAGGAGGGGTCACAAATATCGAAATTGTCGGGGGATGGCAATTAACATGTTAGTCTAGAAGTTATGTAGGGAAGAGGAAGTTGGATTTGTGGATTTATGGGGAAGTTTTGTTGGGAGGGCTGCTATGTACATGAAGGATGGGCTTCATTTAAGTGGAAAGGGGGCGGCAGTATTCGCGGACAAACTTTCAGCAGCAGTAGATAGTGATTTGGGTACAATGACAAATATTTTTTGAAGTAAACATTCTTTAAACTAGAAGTGCAGGGGGTTACCTAGAGGTGTCTCAAGCAGAACAAGAGGCCACCAGCACAGATAAACCAATATCAAATCATCCGAAAAACATCTCTGAAAAAATTATAGATGCGTATGTTTAAATGCAAGGAGCGTAGTAAATAAGAAAAACGAATTAAACATTATGGTAGAAGATATTGACCCTCACATAATTGGTATAACTGAATCATGGGCCAACATAGATACATATGCTGAATTAGGACTGACAGGATATGTAATGTTTAGGAAAGATCGAGTAGGAAGAAGGGGCGGGGGAGTTATTTTATATGTTAAAGAATCTATTCAGGCTTATGAAATAAAACTAGAAAAGGAAGCAGATTGCGATGAAGCTGTTTGGTGCAAAATGTTTCAGGAAATTCAAAATTAACTATTGGATTAGTTTAACAACAATTTCTATTTTTAATCCAGGATAGCTTTCTTACTCAGCACGTACTAAGACAACCAGGCGAGAAAATGTATTAGATATAATTTTGTCATCACAAAAAGAATTAGTGGACAATGTAAAAATATTTGAACCATTGCGTAATAATGACCATAATCAAATACATTTTGACATCAATATAAAATCAGAAAGTAAAAATAAGAAAACGTACAAGAGAAACTTCCACAAAGGTAACTACAAAGATATGAGAAAATACTTAGCAAAGCTAGATTGGAATAACATGCTGATGGATAAGACCGCAACTGAATGTTGGAATATTCTAAAATACGAAATTAGAGTATCGTCGATACATTTGTTCCGTTCCAAAAACAAGGAAAACGGTGTAGAAAGAAACACTTGTCAAAAGAGGCTATTAGAAAAATAATGCTAAAACAAACTATGTGGATGGTTTATAGGCGTACCAGAAAGGAAGAAGACTATGCAAAATACAACGGGGCACTTAATGCAGCTACAACTGAAATCAGACAATCTAAAAGAAGCTATGAGCAAAAACTAGCATGTAACATAAAAATGACAGCAAGACTTTTTATGCATATGTCAGGAGTAAAAAAAAGTACAAGACAAGGTTGGACCTCTAGTAGACAGTGCTGGAAATATAATATCACAGGGGTTTTTAATGGCGGAAGACCTAAATGTTTGCTTCAGTTCAGTGTTTACCAAAGAAGATATTAGTTCATTACAAGTTGCTGATGCTAAATTTCAGGGGGCTACATCTGACTATTTAGGTCCGTTAATTGTAACTCCAGAATTGGTAGCTAAGAAAATAAAGGCAATGAAGGATAACTAATCACCGGGCGTGGATGGGATTCCTCCAAAATTACTAATGGAAACAGTAGAACAAATCAGCATACCACTTGCAAGAGTATTCAACTTGTCATTAAAAGAAGGACTTGTCTCGTTTCAATGGAAAGAAGCAAACATCATACCATTATTTAAAAAGGGTTCGATAAATAAGTCAGAGAATTACAGACCAGTGAGTTTAACGTCAGTGATTTGTAAATTATTAGAAAGGTTAATTAAAAACCATATGGTGGACTTCCTCGATAAGCATAAATTATTAAATTTATCTCAACATGGATTCCTTAAAACTAGGTCATGCTTAACAGATATGTTATGTTTTTTGGAAGAAATCACTAAGTGGATAGACGTAGGATCGCCAGTAGATATTGTCTACTTAGATTTTCAGAAAGCTTTTGACAAAGTGCCACATCAAAGATTACTACTTATATTAAAAGTCCATGGTATCGGGGATAGCATAACTGACTGGATAGAACAATGGCTGACTGACAGAAGACAACGAGTTGTAGTAGATGGAGAAGTTTCAAAATGGAAATCGGTTTTGAGTGGGGTACCTCAAGGATCAGTATTAGGACCTATATTATTCTTAATTTATATCAATGACTTGGACGACAGTATAACAAGTAACGTACTGATATTTGCGGATGACACAAAACTGTTTAGAAAGGTTAATACTGATGGTGATAAACAACATTTACAAAACAGATTAGTAAATGGTCTGAGAAATGGCAGATGCTGTTCAATTTTGGGAAATGTAAATGCCTACATACAAGACATGGGAACTTGAATGTAAACTATAAAATGGGAGATACTGCCCAGGGTACTACTGTAAAAGAAAAGGACTTAGGAGTTACAATAAGCGTTGATATGAAAGTTTCAGAGCAGTGTGGTATTGCAGCTTCAAAGGGTAATCAAATTCTTGGATTGATTAGAAGAAACATAACATACAAGGGAAAAAACTTAATTATACCTCTTTATAAAGCAATAGTTAGACCTCATTTATAATACTGTATACAAGCATGGAGACAATATCGTAAGAAGGATATAGATACGCTTGAACGCATACAAAGGAGAGCAACTAAAATGATTCCAGAACTTAGAGACCTTAGTTATGAAGAACGCCTGAAAGAATGTGGTTTAACAACTCTAGAGACAAGGAGGTTAAGAGGAGATCAGATTGAAATTTTTAAGATATCGAATGGGTATGAAAATATTGATAGAAATATGTTTTTCTCACTCAAGAAGGATAGCAGAACTAGAGGACATGAGGTAAAATTAGTAAAGGATCAATGTAGATTGGACATCAGGAAGCACTCATTCTCACAGAGGACAATAAATTAATGGAACAAATTGTCTACAGATTGTGTAACTGCTATCAGCGTGAATATGTTAAAAAAAACAAGGTTGAAACATATCTCAGGAGGGCGGTTTATAAGTAGATGAACATTGCTGGACTCTCGATAGGCCAATGGCTTCCTTGTCCACTCTGGGCTTTTGGCTTAGATGGCAAATCTTGTTAAATCTTGTTAAATTGAACGAAGACCTTTTTTTTTCAAAAAACGGTACATCCATCTGAGTTATATCTGAGAAATTCAGAGTGTTTTTAGTTCAGCCTGATTTCATGTTGGATTCCATTCTTCTCTGTTTTGAAGGTTAATTATTAAGTCAGAAACTAAAATATCCATAATGTTTCATATATGTTTAAGTTATGATTTGTTTCTCTTTTATAAGTATATTCATTGTCTTTTGGAGCCAAAATATGCAAAACCAAAACACACTAAGAAGGTAACACAACACAGTGTCTTCCAATAAAAATTTTTTATCAAAGGTGGATTGAGTCTCCTACTGAATAATTCTGATGGGTTGACAATTCAACGCGTTATTATCTAATTTGACGCGCAACTATAAACGAGTTATAATTGTCCGTGGAAATAGAACCTCGTTGATGGCCTGATTACCCTGCCTTGATATGCACACAGATGAATGGAGAACCAAAACTGGAAATGTATATGTCCCGAAATGCGGCCATGCATTGGGGGAAAGTTTAACAGTGTTTTTTAGAGCTCATTGTATGTGCCATGAAGCAGCTGTTTATGGATTGCATTTTGTTTACGGAAGATTTAAAGTATATGTCTGTGTAGATAACATGTAGATAACATGTTCCTATAGCATACATCCATCTGCGGCGTATTTATTGCTACATCTTGGCTGTCGTTTTGAAATAAAAAGTGGCTGCCAAA
This sequence comes from Lamellibrachia satsuma, assembly GCA_033239005.1. Taxonomy (NCBI): domain Eukaryota; kingdom Metazoa; phylum Annelida; class Polychaeta; order Sabellida; family Siboglinidae; genus Lamellibrachia; species Lamellibrachia satsuma. The sequence goes on along the minus strand of BSQZ01000003.1, from coordinate 10,459,799 downwards.
TCACAAAATGCTGGTCTCTACAGCTTATGTCTTGGTTCCTAGGTAATGTAATCACAAAATGCTGGTCTCTACAGCTTATGTCTTGGTTCCGAGGTAATGTACTCTATTTTTATGGTCACCTTGTTAGATTTCAAGTTAGCATTGATGTCCTCTTTTTTGTTGCTTCTGAAAACTGATTGTTTGTTGCTAAACCAACGTTTTCAGAGGCAATGAATTCACACAGCCGTTATATAGTTGCACCTGCTTAAAATAAAACATGTAATGTCGTTAGAACGACAAAATGAAATTGCTAACAGTCATCAACTACCGAAGTACTACTGGCAAGGATATATTGTTACAAAGTTGCAGACTTGTTGTCACAAAGTGGTAAGTCAAATCAAGTCTTAAGTCATTGACTTGCAAGTGAAGTTTCAATTCATTGACCTTTAAATCCAAATCAAGTCTCTATTCATCTCTCCGAATTCCAAGTCAAGTCCCAAGTCAACAGGGTTCACCGATCGCCATGATTGTTGCGGTTTGTCTGTGGTGTTGTTTAGCGGGAAGTGAGTTTACTATATAATTATAGCATTCAGTGCGGCTTTTCACAACAACGTGACCTCTTCTTGTCACAACAACGTGACCTCTTCTTGTCACATGCAACCATTGAACGCACTGTGTGTGTGTGTGTGTGTGTGTGTGTGTGTGTGTGTGTGTGTGTGTGTGTGTGTGTGTGTGTGTGTGTGTGTGTGTGTGTGTGTGTGTGTGTGTGTGTGTGTGTGTGTGTGTGTGTGTGTGTGTGTGTGTGTGTGTGTGTGTGTGTGTGTGTGTGTGTGTGTGTGTGTGTGTGTGTGTGTGTGTGTGTGTGTGTGTGTGTGTGTGTGTGTGTGTGTGTGTGTGTGTGTGTGTGTGTGTGTGTGTGTGTGTGTGTGTGTGTGTGTGTGTGTGTGTGTGTGTGTGTGTGTGTGTGTGTGTGTGTGTGTGTGTGTGTGTGTGTGTGTGTGTGTGTGTGTGTGTGTGTGTGTGTGTGTGTGTGTGTGTGTGTGTGTGTGTGTGTGTGTGTGTGTGTGTGTGTGTGTGTGTGTGTGTGTGTGTGTGTGTGTGTGTGTGTGTGTGTGTGTGTGTGTGTGTGTGTGTGTGTGTGTGTGTGTGTGTGTGTGTGTGTGTGTGTGTGTGTGTGTGTGTGTGTGTGTGTGTGTGTGTGTGTGTGTGTGTGTGTGTGTGTGTGTGTGTGTGTGTGTGTGTGTGTGTGTGTGTGTGTGTGTGTGTGTGTGTGTGTGTGTGTGTGTGTGTGTGTGTGTGTGTGTGTGTGTGTGTGTGTGTGTGTGTGTGTGTGTGTGTGTGTGTGTGTGTGTGTGTGTGTGTGTGTGTGTGTGTGTGTGTGTGTGTGTGTGTGTGTGTGTGTGTGTGTGTGTGTGTGTGTGTGTGTGTGTGTGTGTGTGTGTGTGTGTGTGTGTGTGTGTGTGTGTGTGTGTGTGTGTGTGTGTGTGTGTGTGTGTGTGTGTGTGTGTGTGTGTGTGTGTGTGTGTGTGTGTGTGTGTGTGTGTGTGTGTGTGTGTGTGTGTGTTGTGTGTGTGTGTGTGTGTGTGTGTGTGTGTGTGTGTGTGTGTGTGTGTGTGTGTGTGTGTGTGTGTGTGTGTGTGTGTGTGTGTGTGTGTGTGTGTGTGTGTGTGTGTGTGTGTGTGTGTGTGTGTGTGTGTGTGTGTGTGTGTGTGTGTGTGTGTGTGTGTGTGTGTGTGTGTGTGTGTGTGTGTGTGTGTGTGTGTGTGTGTGTGTGTGTGTGTGTGTGTGTGTGTGTGTGTGTGTGTGTGTGTGTGTGTGTGTGTGTGTGTGTGTGTGTGTGTGTGTGTGTGTGTGTGTGTGTGTGTGTGTGTGTGTGTGTGTGTGTGTGTGTGTGTGTGTGTGTGTGTGTGTGTGTGTGTGTGTGTGTGTGTGTGTGTGTGTGTGTGTGTGTGTGTGTGTGTGTGTGTGTGTGTGTGTGTGTGTGTGTGTGTGTGTGTGTGTGTGTGTGTGTGTGTGTGTGTGTGTGTGTGTGTGTGTGTGTGTGTGTGTGTGTGTGTGTGTGTGTGTGTGTGTGTGTGTGTGTGTGTGTGTGTGTGTGTGTGTGTGTGTGTGTGTGTGTGTGTGTGTGTGTGTGTGTGTGTGTGTGTGTGTGTGTGTGTGTGTGTGTGTGTGTGTGTGTGTGTGATAATACATTTTGCATACTTATTTACCCGAGTCACAGAAGTTGACTCGAGCCGGACTCCAGCCGCACATTTGATATATCCATTTGCCTCCGAACATACACTGGCCCATGTTTATGTTAATATCACAAGGTATGCAACCATTGATCGCACTGTGATCATATATATTTTCAGGCAATAATTTGGCACTTGAAGGGAAAGCATATCAGTCTGCACCTGGAGGGTGGAGAAAGGCAAAAGAAACTATCGATGGCAGTGTGACACGTGCATCTGCCTGTTCAACTTCGGCTATGACAACCAATCCATGGTGGAGGGTTGATTTTCAAAAACTTATCGAGGTTAAAGCTGTGGCGATAACATCAGGTAAGTTTTAGCAAGCCCCCCCCCAAATTATAATTCCCATAGCATTACATATTCAAGATGCTAACGTGTTCTTTGTCAGATATACGTCAATGTGTTAAAAATATGTTCGGCACCCGTGTCCTTGCCTCCTATTAGTTGTGAAGTGACTTTGAAGATGGTTTAACAAGTAATGTATTGATAATCACTTGCGAACGACACAAAAGTGTTATGCTATTCTAAGCATAGCCATGAAAGACTGACTTGCGAGTAACAACATGTGCTGCAATGACATTGTCAGAGCAATGTAGGAGAGTAGAAAAATATTACATATTATTACATATTACGACAAATAGCTAATTATGCCTCGGCATAAAGTTAGGCCTCATTTAGAAAACCGCATGCAAGTTTGGGATGCATACCGCAAGAAGGACAAAGACGCGTTAGGTAGATTTTAAAGGAGATCAACCAAGCAGTCTCCTGAACTGAGAAAACTTAGTTTTGATAAAATTAAAATTAAAATAAACATTAAAATTAAACGCCACGTTAGCGATATATGGGTTTTTCCCAATGTCTATTTTTAGCTACCACAAAACATCGATCCACAATTGCTTATTGAAAACGACTTACTAACTAACTACCGAGATAACTTAGTTATAATAAATGCCTAAACAAATGTAGTTTCGCAAACACTAGAAAGTAGGAGATAAAGAGGAGTTCAAATAGACTGTGACATTGGAGTGGTTATAAAATAATAATAACATAATAATAACATAATACGTTAACACGTAATTGAACCACACGTTTTCAAAATATTTGACACGACAGAAGTTGAACGAAATAAATTATACACGGCTTGTGTTAACTCTAACAGTGTGAATATGTTTTTTATAATATCGGGGTTTAGCTTTGCATGATAATATTATAAATTGTTGTTAAATGTATTAGGTGCCTGTAATTCGGCACAGTGATGTTTCTACCCTGTCCACAAAAAGCGTAACGCCTACGTTCGCCATGAATGAACACACCGCTGTTAGAGCCGAACAAAATAAGAACATTTTCCGATGTAATCTCTATTACTGCCCCGAAAACCTCAAAGTAGACATCCCCTTGAATGTAGCTCATCAAGTAGCTCATCCATACTTTCTATTTTGAGTTAAGATTATAACAACGACAATCAAGCTAGACCACAATGTGAATAATGCGGTAACGCTTATATTGTTACTTGGAACATCCTGATCAGAGTTTTGCTTCCGTTAGGTCAACTGTTGCAGTCCAACCTTAAAGTTGAAGTCGGTCCGTATCATACAACGTTTGAAATGTGCACAACTCCGTCCCCCGGACGATACAGAAATGGCATAATGACCACATGCCAGCGTCCCATGAGAGGTTACAGCGTGAAGATTACAGCCATTGGGAGAGCTGTGCTTTCGCCGTGTGAGGTGGCGGTCTATGGAACACATGGTTAGTTTACGTTGCAGTTGTGTCACGTATGAAAACACGTTCCAATAGAAGATATGTTCACACATTTATCTTAATGCTTGACTGCCTATGGAACACATGGTTAGTTTACGTTGCAGTTTTGTCACGTATGATAACACGTGTCCATAGAAGATATGTTCACACATTTATCTTAATGCTTGACTGCCTATGGAACACATGGTTAGTTTACGTTGCAGTTTTGTCACGTATGATAACACGTGTCCATAGAAGATATGTTCATAATTGCATCTTAATGTTTATCTTAGAACATAAAACGTGCATTTTCATATGATGTAGTTAACGAAAACTGCCACTCGTTTCCCTGCTTGAACGGCGGTGAATGCTTTAATATAGAGAATCATTACACGTGCAAGTGCAAGGGACATATCAATGGAATTAATTGTGAAAGTAAGTTTTGTTTTGGCGATAAGAGTCACAACATTCAATAGCTTTTGTTCCATTTGTATATATTTTGTCAAACATTCGCTTTATGAATTTTACATTTTAATGAACTGAGCACTACACTATATTTTTCAAACAAAGGGACATATAATCGTATTTACATATTGGTGTTATGCTATTTTGCTTCCATGACTACGAGTGTTATGTTGTATTATTGTCAGTACATAAGATTATCTGAGCATATTATTGGTTCACTAAGAGAAAAGTGATCATCATTATATATTATATTATTATTACATTATATTACTATATTATTATAATTATTATTATATATTATTATTATATTATTATATTATAGCATTGTGATTACATTACTATTATTATAATTATTATAGTATTGTTATTATATTATTATTAATATATACAGCGCATATATATATATATATATATATAGATATATATATATATATATATATATATATATATATATATATATATATATATATATATATATATATATATATATATATATATATATATATATATATATATATATATTATTGTTATTATTATATATGTATTGTTATTATTATTTTATTATTATTATTATTATTAGTATATTAATATATTATTTCTTTCAATCTTCCATGTGGTGTAATTGTCGCAGATGTTGCAATCATAACAAAACTTCACTGCTACTCTGAGTGAAATGTAATTTCTTCTCGTCTTGTCCAACATATCCCTTTGTTTTAATTAACTTATGAATATAGCATTGTGATTCAGGCACAGGGGGGAATTGGGTGGCCAAATGGAATGTTTTTCTGTTAACTTATGAACGTAACATTGTGTTTTAAACACAGGGAACAATTGGGCGGGCAAAATTGTCTTTGTTAATTAACTTATGAATTAAACATTGTATTTGAGACACAGGGAAGAATTGGGCGGCCAAATGGAATTTTTTTTTAATTAACTTATGAATTTAACATTGTGTTTCACACACAAGGAAGAATTGGCCGGTTAAAGGGAATGTTTTTTTTTGTTAATTAACTTATGAATTTAACATTGTGTTTCACGCACAGGTAAGAATTTGCCGGTTAAAGGGAATGTTTTTTTGCTAATTAACTTATGAATTTAACATTGTGTTTCAGACACAGGCAATAATTGGGCGATCGGAGGGGATGCATTTCAGTTGTCTGGCGGAGGTTCCCGCGGGGCGGCTTCACACGCCATAGATGGCAATACTGATGGCATATTCGCCCACAACAGCTGCGCCAGAACTAAACATTATTGGATGGTTTCATTATTCGATGTAATCTTAATTGATGCCGTGGTTGTAACGAACCGTGCCGATTGGCGTGGTGAGTAGTTGAGAACATGAAGTCAGTGCATTACGTGCAGTCAAAAAGTAACTGTAGCGGTAAGCGTGCAAGCGATGATAACGGAATACATACTCCCCGCAGTGCCGCCACTGTTACAAATGAATTATAAATTAAAAATCAACAGTTGCGGAGTGGTTTAAATGATATGTTGGCTGGACAACGCGATCGTTGTTAATGACTTGTTACGCAATTGCGACTGTGCACTCGAGTATACGTAACATAGTTAAAAAAACGTTATTTTGTTCCTATGAACATATTCAATGGAAACACTACTCACAATCGTATGCAACCGAAATTGACATATTTTAGACAAGAATTAGGAGTTTACCAAATGAAATAAGGATGCGCAGAATCTGCACATCTAATATAAGTTGTGGCAGTGGTGGAATGGAGAGTGGCGCCTCTGGTGGGAGTCATATACGGAATGTCATATTGTTAATCGCCAGATGGCGGATACGTCGAATAAAATTAACAACTAGATATGTGCCAATGTGTGCTCAAACGTCAGATAAACCGATTTTTGTGTTCATATAGTAGCGTTGCGATTTCTGTTCAATGTCAGGGTAAGTAGTCGTTACTGTTAGTTTAGATGTTTTCTTTCCTGATACAACAGTTCAACAAGTTGCATTATTGTGGTTTTCCTGGATACTTCGTTGTTCCGACCCTCTAACTGAAATACAAAATTACGCGTCGTATTTCGGCCAACAGTTTCTCGCGAGTTCATCGTTATATTAATGTTAAATTATGCACCAGGAGCGCCACGTGTATGTAGGGAGCCTCTATTACATAAACCGTCGCAATAACGTTCTCCTTTCCTTATTGCCAGGGTGGACTTTGCACAATTTCACCGTTGCTGTCCTGTCCAATAAAAACCCACAGAGGATATGCAAAACTATCGACAGAGAAATTACGACTGGTGAGACCATATACATCGGATGTTTGCGACCTGTACAGGGAAATCAAGTGATGCTCTTCTCCAACAATAAAGATGATGTTTTCACTCTTTGTGAAGTGGCCATTTACGGCATGCGAGTAAGTTTGTCTTTGAGAAATTGTGGGCGTGCGCGCAGGTGTGCTTGCATGCATGCGTACGTGCGTGCGTGGAGTGTGCGTATGCATATGTATTGAATCAAATGTGTGCGTGCGGACCTGTGATTTGTGCAGTGCATCCTTATGCGAGTGTGCGTGCGTGCGTGCGTGCGTGCGTGCGTGCGTGCGTGCGTGCGTGTTTTGCTCTAACTATAATGGACCGGCCTTGCCTTGGCGGTGTTTACACCTGCGATGTTTTTAATAAATAAAATGCGCATAGTTTGCAACAATGCTATCAATCAATATACCAATCAATCAACAAGTCAATCAATCATTATTTTTTTATTTAAAAAGCATAGATGCAGCGTCCTCACATGTCAATGTGCTACTTGATGTCCACCTTGGAAACCGCCGTGCATATGTATGGGGGCGTACCCTAGCCCACGAGTGAAGGGTTAATTGTGCATAACAATGGGTAGGCCGTGTCTAGCTTAGATGAAAAAATTCACTTGTCCAATTAGTGCATGTATAGTATGTCCACGGGACCAGATGACTCAAAGATTCGTTTTGATGTTGAATTGTTTGGTAGAGTCATCATTATTGAATTTCAGTTTTACTAGGTTCGCTACGAGGCTAGTAAAGGGCGAACAAACGTTCTACCAGTCGAGTGTCACCATGGCTTTCACTTTCGTGGCGGTGTTCTTCTCGGGAGATTGTTGAGTACACCATGGCAACCACTACAATGTTGATACTTTGATTGACGGCACGACGATAGTCACTATTTGTCGATACAGTGCAACATGTTGTTATCCATCTAACAATTGGTAGACTCTAACCAATGGGACATGTCTTCATTAATTGCTGTGTTGATCGTCTTACCGACGTGTTATTCGTGAGATTTGTGGTATCGTTGTGTTTACTGAAAGAATAAAATACATTGACATTGTTAATTTCGCAGATGCTTTAATAAAAGTCTCCCATAAAATGTAAACACGACGAGGCGTTGTTTGTCTAGGCTAGATGTGGACGACATTGATAAAATGTAACGTAGTATCGTGTAGAGACACTCCAACAACTGACACATTCACTCACACAACTCGGTCGTCTTCGCTCACACAACTCGGTCGTCTCCGCTCTCACAACTCGGTCGTCTTCGCTCACACAACTCGGTCGTCTTCGATCACACAACTCGGTCGTCTTCGCTCACACAACTCGGTCGTCTTCACTCACACAACTCGGTCGTCTTCGCTCACACAACTCGGTCGTCTTCGCTCACACAACTCGGTCGTCTTCACTCACACAACTCGGTCGTCTTCGCTCACACAACTCGGTCGTCTTCGCTCACACAACTCGGTCGTCTTCACTCACACAACTCGGTCGTCTTCGCTCACACAACTCGGTCGTCTTCGCTCACACAACTCGGTCGTCTTCTCTCACACAACTCGGTCGTCTTCGCTCACACAACTCGGTCGTCTTCGCTCACACAACTCGGTCGTCTTCGCTCACACAACTCTGTCGTCTTCGATCACACAACTCGGTCGTCTTCGCTCACACAACTCGGTCGTCTTCACTCACACAACTCGGTCGTCTTCGCTCACACAACTCGGTCGTCTTCGCTCACACAACTCGGTCGTCTTCACTCACACAACTCGGTCGTCTTCGCTCACACAACTCGGTCGTCTTCGCTCACACAACTCGGTCGTCTTCGCTCACACAACTCGGTCGTCTTCGCTCACACAACTCGGTCGTCTTCGCTCACACAACTCGGTCGTCTTCGCTCACACAACTCGGTCGTCTTCGCTCACACAACTCGGTTGTCTTCGCTCACACAACTCTGTCGTCTTCACTCACACAACTCGGTCGTCTTCGCTCACACAACTCGGTCGTCTTCGCTCACACAACTCGGTCGTCTTCACTCACACAACTCGGTCGTCTTCGCTCACACAACTCGGTCGTCTTCGCTCACACAACTCGGTCGTCTTCGCTCACACAACTCGGTCGTCTTCGCTCACACAACTCTGTCGTCTTCGCTCACACAACTCGGTCGTCTTCGCTCACCCTTGCGCATAAGACGCAAAAACCTTTCACCTCTTTTCGTCACAAGCTGCATTTCTGCACCAGCCCCGGGTGACACTCAAGACATTTTTAAATGGTTCGAGTTTCCGTAGCACTTTGTTTCTACGTGGTAGGTTGCTAGCACAACGTACAATCCTCGTTTCTCAACTTGCTGTGCCTTTCCCTTTTAAAATGTACGTCATACAAGGGCAAGACGTCGCTACACGTTACTATCATTGCCAGTGTTACGTCGCAGTTTCCAGAAGCCATCAATATGTTGATTGATGGATATTTGTGTAATAATGCTGCGTATCCTGAAATTTCGTAAAAATAATATCAAGCGATCTCTTCCGGAGGATGGACGTTTTTTTCTAATTTAATTAACGTGTGCAAGAGTCGAAGCGGTATTGGCAGCTTAACTGGGCGATCCGATGATTCGGCCGCTGATGCGATGTTTATGTACTTCTTGGAAGAAAGAACTGTCTATGAATAATAAGTTCGAAATCATGATATATATTTTGCGAGTTGTAATTTCAAACACAGTGTATTATTTGACCATTAAAAGGGAACTTATGGGATATGTCCATAGTGGATATTATCTATATATTTAGCTATGTCTTCTTCTTTCTTCTATTATCTTCGGGCCCAGTGGCCCATAAGGCCGAAGTGAATCTCCTCCATCTTGTTCTGTCAGCTGCTACACGTTCCAGCTATTCCACCCCAGTATACGTCTTTCACCCTCAATAGTTGATCGCCACGTTGTCTTTGGTCGCCCAACCTTTCTTCTACCTTCAGGCGTCCAGGTCAATGCAGTCTGACATTTGCTGTTCTTGTCCATTCGTAGGATATGTCCTACCCACTTCCATCTTCTTAACTTGACCTCAGTGCTGATTGTCTTCAATTTTGATTTTGCCAGAATATCTCGATTTGATACAACGTATGGCCATCGAATTTGTAGGATTCGTCTTAAGCACTTCAAAAAAAAATATTTAGCGATGTATAGTACGTTTACAAGGCGATGGAGGTGGTAGACTGCATTGAATTCCAGTTTGTATCTACATTCGAAGACTAGGAAACTTCTGCTCACATGATTACATATCCATTGAATTCCAGTTTGTATCTACATTCGAAGACTAGGAAACTTCTGCTCACATGATTACATATCCATTGAATTCCAGTTTGTATCTACATTCGAAGACTAGGAAACTTCTGCTCACATGATTACATATCCATTGAATTCCAGTTTGTATCTACATTCGAAGACTAGGACACTTCTGCTCACATGATCACATATCCAGTAGATGGTTGGCAGAATATGCACGAGTCAGTGACTGAAGGTCCCCGGTGTACAAACATATATTCCACTTTGTTTGGGCGACAAATGATTTCCGCGTTGATTTTCAAAATTGTAGAATTTTACGAAAACGCCATCGCAGTTGGGTGGCAAGATGAATATCAAAAATATGAATCTTGTCAATATCCAATCATGTTTTGGTAGGGCAATGCCTTTGGTAATGACAACATGCCACAACAATCATGTTTTGGTAGGGCAATGCCATTGACAATGACAACGTACCATAACAATCATGTTTTGGTATGGCAATGTCATTGACAATGACAATATACCATAACAATCATGTTTTGGTAGGGCAATGTCATTGACAATGACAACATACCACAATGATCACGCATAACTGCAGTTTTCACGAAGCGTTCGTACCATAGAAAGTAACTTATGTGGACATTTGACATTTATCACTTAACTCGGAATAATTGTAGAAAACACGCATAGGTAACAAGTGTACGTTACTACGACATGAAATTGTTCCTAGTTACGTAATCTACGTAAAATGTCCACATATGTTCCTTCGAACTATTCCCACCACCGGGGGGATTTTTTATGTACGAACCATCACTACGGGCCCCTGGCAAGCGTGGAATATGTCAACCCCGTACAAGCAACACCGACGGGGACAGACAGACATACAGAGCATTGGTTTTAAAACAACAGTGACATGTAGCCTAGTTTGCGGGGGATATTCCTCCCACTGTCTCAGCAAACACGCAACCCGTCCAGTGGCCTAGAGCAATCGCTGCAGAAAAAGATGTGCGGCTCTGCCCTAGCCGTCTCCGTTTGACGCCATCGTTCCTGCAGCGTTGGCAGGCCTGTTTACGCACCTGGTCACCCGTGGCAGACCTACCCACGCTAGGCCGAGCATTTCAAAACATGCGCTTTGCCACTACAAATCTTAGATCCGTCCTTCATAAATCTGCTGCCCTTTCTGATCTGATGTTATCTTAACACATAGATAGTTTAGCTTTGACAGAGACATGGCTATCAGCATGTGATACACCAGCCTGTCTTTCTAATATTTGTCCATATGGTTTTTGCCTATATCATCACCCCCGCCATTCAGGTAGGGGTGGTGGAGTCGCATTTCTTGTTCCTGAAACGTATAAAGTAGAAATTATTCATACACCTCAATACCAAAGCTTTGAGGCAATATGAATTGTTATAAAACATTCATCCATATCTGCTAATTGTATATGCATTTGCTGTCCTCCTGCAAGCACAAAAACGTTTTTGATGAATTTCCAGATTTCCGTGAAACCACCTTGCAATTCCAAGAAGATATTTACATGTTTGGAGATTTCAATATCCAGTTTGATTTACCAAGTCAAAATACTAGATCATTGATGGATGTCCTTCAAACTTTCTAAAAATACACTACATCTGCAGTTACTAATGAACTTCTCGTTATCATTAAAACATCTAACAAATCGTGTGATCTTGATACATTTACTAAAAACCTTTAACAATCAACTCATTCCTATTACTACTATATAAACGTTTCAACGCAGGGTGGATTTCTTCCACGGAATTTCAAACAAGCTCTTTTAAATCCGCTTATTAAATAAAACAGCTCTGCGTAAAAAATTACCCACATAATTATCGTCCTATCGCCAATCTCAGTTTTCTGTCAAAGGCAGCTCAGATCATCAATTTCACATCTTATTGTACATAAAACAAAACTTAACTTGGGCAAATGTGATTTCTATGCCGCTGCGCCTAGGGTCTGGAATGAACTCCCCATCGCTTTGAAAACATCTGAAACTATAGCTATCTTCCAAAAAAAACTCAAGACATATTTATTCCAAATTGCATTTCCACCACAAATCTTCTGTTGTCCCTCGTTCTGATAATGACTTTTACGCGTGACGTCCATGTTCACGATTATGCTTAATGATTCTGCTTTGTTGCGCCTCTGAGGTCACGTTCCTGAAATTAATTATTATTACTATTTCCAGTCGAGTACGACTGCCACACCTAGCGGGCGTCACTTTACGTGGGTGACCACTGACGTGCAACAGCCGCTACCCAGGGTCCAGTTCCGGTCAGCCATCAATAATAGATATCCCTGGCGGCGGTGGACACAACCAGATGGCCACTGGGGAAATATAAGTGTAACAAGCGGCGACGACAAATAAATGCCACTGCAAAGGTCGCTGTTACGCACGTACAGTGTGAGGCGCTACGGCGGAATGTCACGTAGAATTACGCTCTCAAGTGCACCGTGTTCACGTACACACACACACACACACACACACACACACACACACACACACACACACACACACACACACACACACACACACACACACACACACACACACACACACACACACACACACACACACACACATACACACACACACACACACACACACGCACAAACAGACACACGCACACACACGTGTACACACGCGCACACACACACACACAAACGCACAAACGCACTACACACACACGACCATACACACGTACACAAACAGACACGCACACACACGTGTACACACACGCACGAACACACACTACACATACATGACCATTCACTTGTACACACACGCACGCACACACACTTCACACACACACACACACACACACACACACACACACACACACACACACACACACACACACACACACACACACACACACACACACACACACACACACACACACACACACACACACACACACACGACCGTACACGTGTACACACACACGCACATACAAATACACACACACACGTGTACACACACGCACACACACTACACACACACGACCATACACGTGTACACACACGCACACACGTGTACACACACGCGCGGGCATACACACACATGTACACACACGTGGGCACACACACGTGTACACACACGTGCACGCACACACACGAGCGCGTGTGTGCGCGCACACACACACACACACACACACACACACACAGTAATCTCTTTATCCTTCATCCCGTCACATCATTCCTTCTTTCCGCCGTCCCTTCTTCCCTGCATTCCGTTATAACATATTCCCATTATCCCTCCTTCCACCCGTAATCCCGCCCACAACTCTCTTGTCCTCTCCCCTCCTTCAGTACTACCCACTCCCTGCAAACCTATCCCACAGTACTTTCTACACAAAACGTCCCTTCACTCCCGCTGTTTCTACTTCGCCACCCTTCATCCTACGCAACCCCGTAATTCGCTCCCAGTTCCCCTGCCACACCGTCTTCATCCCTGTAGCTAATTCATCACGCGCGTGTGTGCACACGCACACACGCGCACGCACACACGCACGACGCCAACATTATACGACAACAGTTGTTCCGACGTTTAATTTTTTCTGATAATCTCAAACACGCATTGCAATAGACACATGATTGTTTCGTGCACAAAGAATAACAACCGTGGAACCAATCTATAATCCGATTAATTAATCTCACCCGCGTATGTAGATATGTTTAATGCATTCTATTAATGTACGAATCGTGGTAGTTAATGCATACCAAATCGATGTATTTTATTATTCAAATTCGTCATTATGAAGCGTTATTTATAGTGCACTGCAGTTACATGATTCGTCCTCTGTATCAACGCCAGCTTAATGTGCACCAGAGAGTTCTATGTGACCAGAAAGGTCGAATTTGTTATATACGAGGACAGTGCGCCTGAAAGAACCGCAATTTTATTTTTAAATATCAATCAAGTCTTTCTCCCTCAATGTGACGTTTAGTCGGTATGGAGCAGGAATAAAAACCAAACAGAGTGACATGCGTAAGATTGTTCAAATTAATAAACTGCCAACAGCAAAGGCGTGAAATTGACACGTGGAAAGGTGCCTCGGAAGATGTGGTAATTTAATAAGTTGATGTTTAGTCGTTATGGAACAGAAAGAAAAAACTAAACAGAGCTGTTCAATTGACAGGCGTATTTTCGCACTGGCAGCTAAGATTACTAAATTAACAGCGAGGTGAAACGGCGTAAAAACGACACGTAGAATAATGCCGCGGAAGATGCGGTAATTTGATAAGCTGTTGTTCATTGAGGACGAGAAATGAATTGAATAATGTATCTACTGATCGTGCAATGCTGACAATGTAAATCAATATGCCTAACTCCTTAGCTGACAGATATCTACAGGCGATTAGCACGAATATGTGAGTACCTTTGGACTATTGATAAATCAATGGCTTTTATGCCGAATTGTCGTTAAATCGTCGTGTTGATCTACCTTTTACTATGAACAGTGTTCTGTTTTGCACGCATTGATGCTGCTGGCATTTATAAAATCGGTAGATTAGTTGTTCTTTCAATTATCGTCCGCTGTGATAATTTGTATTTTATCTTATCCAATCTACACTGACTCGTGTCCTCAGGCCACGAGTTTGCAGATAAAACAATGTCATTTCTATCAATATCGTCAAAACCATTCGATATTGTAAACTCTTATATTTCGTCTGTATGTTGTTCGAAGACGAAGCAGGTAGATAACACTTTGCCTCGTTGTTTTTCCGTCTCAACATTTATTTACCAACAACCAACGACCCGCAGTAAACAGTCCAAGGCTAGTACACTTACTCACGTTCTCATGCCCGCTTGCACGATAGGGTCGACTCGTACCCAGAAAAAAGAGTTGTTATTAACTTTGTCAGACCATTTAACATTCATAATTATGTGCAGTGTTTCCAAGATGACCCTGTTGAGGAATTTCCAGGCACTCACAGGAGCATTACCCCTCAAGTGTACGCAATGATTACCCCTCAATAGTACTCAATGTGTACCCCTCAAATAGAATAAATGAAGGCGAACCGTTATTGACCGTGTCGCTTTGTGTAACCAGTGTGCCAAGTTAACGAATTGGGAGAAAGGAAATTACCCAGCTGGAGATTAAGTAAATGAAGAAATGTTGCTCTGGTAGTTTTAGTTGAAGATGCAGTTGTAGTTGTAGTTGTTGAAACATGAAGGTCTCAAATGTGCCACTTTTTATAGATAATATAACCATGTAAAATGAAGTAGTTATGACAAAATCGAATTACTTGTATTATGTACACAATTTACAGCTGTGCCAGGAATTGGTTCAAAAACGACATCATTTTAAAATGAAGGAAAAACATGAGATGACAACATCGACAAAACGGAAGGAGATCCCCCCCCCCAACAAGCAGGAGACATGACACCTCTGCGCAACGTCAACATGTTTTGCATTTGAGTGAGCGGTGAAACGTGGCATCCACTCGTTACTCCCCGTTACAATTGAGCGATCGTTCAGCAATCTCAGACAATTAAAATATTGTCCAGAAAGGTCACAGCAGCTTAGCACCGTTTAAACTCGTTAACCGCCACGTCTGTGTACAATAATAAAGTGACGGCCTTTAATGAAATTAATTTAGTAGATGAACTCATCTGCCGGTCACAGGCGGTTCTCCGACGCAATAGCTAAGGCCCAACATGTTAGACACAAACTGGGTCAAAAAATGTGCCTATACGTCTAACATTTGGAATATAATAAGACAATTACAAATAAATGTATTTTGCATTTCCAAACGCCTTCTAAAATGGACACTTCGTCGAAAAGGGAAAGACCACTGGGCACACGGGACATGATTGTTGAAGAATATATGAAGATGGCTGGGAAGACTTAACTTGGCTGACTCGCCCACGACCATACTGACTGAAAGAAATGTGCGCCTTATACTCCACTGGGAGCGAAGAGCTACTTCCGGTTTTCGAGCCTGACATGCAGAGTTTATTTAATTTATTTAAATGATCTCGAGTCGTTGAACATACGCTCGTTCATGCGAGACTAGCCTGATACGGACATCCACGGCTTGTCCACAGTGTTGACATGCCGACAGTTGCCTTGTTTGGTCAGCCAACGCGTACGCACGTTCGAGGCGTTGTCTGTTTGATCTGGGCGTCAGCTGCTCTGGTAGATTCAGCGTTGGTGGCTTCTTGTCATGTTTTCTGATCGTGTGCCGTATCTTCCCACGTCGAAACCGCCAGGGCCGAGGTGTCGCTGCGTGCAGCAAAAGATAAATCAGAGTTACGTTTCTTATTGTTGGTTACTATTTCGTTTCCGGCGTCCCTTAAAAAATGTTCATCGATATTCGTTAAGTCGTTGAAACACATCAAACATTTATGATGTGGCAATCTTGCCCAGGCGGCAAGTGGATAAGGAAGCCATAGGCTTATGGAGAGTCCAACATATTTTTTATCTATATTTAACCCGCCCTCCTGAGATATATGCCAACTTTGTTTTTAAACATATTCACGCTGCTAGCAGTTACACAATCCGTGGACAATTTGTTCCATTTATTTCATTGTCCTCTGTGAGAAAGAGTATTTCATCAAATCCAATCTACGCTGATACTTTACTAATGTTACCTCAAGCCCTCTATTCTACTATCTTTCTTAAGAACAACATATTTCTATCAATGTTTTCATACCCATTTAATATCTTAGAAACTTCAGTTTGATTTTATCCTCTTTTTATCTGCCTTGGGGTCAGGATCAGATGCACATTGTTCTTCTTTACGAAGAGTTTCTTTCGTGCCTTGTCAATGTCGGTACATGTACTGGTTCTGTCCTACAGCAGGATAACGAAACTTGAAGGTTTCCACTCCTCATCTGGCAACCGATGTACAGCCGCGAGAACAGATACAAGTCATTCTAGAGAGAGGCCACCTACTGCTTCCCTCTGCTCACGCTTCTCGGAGTGGAAGCAGTGAACGTCTTCAGCTTGTTTCGACGAATGGTTCTTTTCCACGAGGCATTTTCTGGTGAAACTTTCGAACTGTTCTTGGCCAATTCTATTAACATTTCGGATACTCCTTTCGGACATTTCCTTTGTTTCAAGGACAACCAGATTTATACTCTCTTCCTCAAAGTGGTTGCCAAGCACTTCTATCACGCCGACAAGGGAGCGGACATATTTGGCGAATGAGATTTGCACATTTGGTGTCTGGTCGTGATAACGTGTGTCTACTTGTCTTCCCCAGTGTTTGTCCTCAAGTTGGAACTCTTATGTGGCCCTGGTAACTTCTGGTCCAGCATCCATCCAACGCAGCAGGGCGCTGGGGTTTTCAGTGAGGCCAACTCCTCCGCCATCTCTTTGTCTGTTCATGTGCCTGGTCAATCGCGATCGTAGAGAACACCTTCTTGGTCTTCTGTGCGGCGAAGCCGTCTGCCCTGAATTTCCTGGCTACATCTGGGTGCTTTATTGGGAGTTGAGCCACGTCCCTGAATGAACAGGGATCCATCTGGCGTAGTACGTGCGGTCTAAGGCATGGAGTCAGGAGGCTAGTTCAGTCAGTGCGTCAACGTAACTCGTGGACGCACGTAGACCAGTACCAACACCTCTAGTTTCAGCAAGGTTGCCCAGGACTGAAACCGGGGAACGTCTTCTCGCTGGTGGAACCAATCTTCAAACTCGGGCAGATCTTCTGCGTCCTCAACTTCTCTCAGACAGCAGCGGTCATAGGCACAGTGCTGCAGGGTGTACAGGCCTGCCGCAGTGATTTGGTGAGCCCTTCTTGTGCGGGCGACGTGGGCTGCTCTCAAATAGGAGTCGGCTATCCCTGGCGTCGTAATGTCGGCTTGCACCCGATCATGCACCCAGCCACTCCCTTGCAGCCAGTCCCAGCGACTTCAGAGCTGCCATCTCGATATGGAGCCCACCAAACATCACCACCAACTTTTCTTCGCCGTAGCTCACCGGCCACTTCCACTGAATTTGCTTGGCCAGGGCAAACAGTGACTGATCGAAGGAGACAATTGGCGTCTGCCCAGGAATCAGATGATTATTATTATTGTTATTTATATTCACCGTAGACGTCCATTCGGATCCTCGCTTCCTAATTAGACTGCAGACCTCCCCAGTTGAGCAGGTATGTCAAATAACGGTAACCGCAGGCGGCCATTTTGTAAAATGGCTGCCACAGCCGTCAGCGGCCAAACCTGCGATGGCTCAATATCCAGATCTGTATTAGAATATTGTGCTTTGATCATAAAATGCACAATGTAATGGATATGTTGGTTTATGTCGCCCCAACAGTATATGATTTCGTCTCTTTGTGTCCCAGTAATGAGACGGATTCTGGACCATCTGCAACTTCCGCAACTGCGTCTCAGGCAGACCATATAACATCGCGTTGCCGTAATCCAGGCGCGACGTGACTAACGCGTTAACATTGGTATTACACAATCATTGGTGGTCAGTCATCTAATCAACGCAATGTACGGAGGTGGTAATATTCCACATTCGCACTTGAGTCATCATCGACACAGTGTTATCGAGTAGAACACCGATGTCACGGATACACGGCTTCGACTTGACGGCGCTGCCACATAAAACAATGAATTGATTTGGGGGAGAACACCGCAAACTGATACCAGTCAATGTCGACCAAGTCCGGTGGCTGAGTGGGTTTGCGCATTCGGTCTAACATCCACTGTGTTGATACGCAAGAGTTCAGAAACTGTCCATTGCTAGCAATTGAAAGATCTGACACAGCAGAAAACATTTATTTAGCTAACTTATCCGGGGCTCTAAGATGGTCAAAATACCACACACAATCCACACTTTCCCCTGGATTAGTTCTTTTACGCTTGAACGAATACAGTGGAGAGCAACTAAAATTATTCCAGAACTTAGAGACCTTAGTTATGAAGAACGCCTAAAAGAATGCGGTTTAACAAACCTAGAGACAAGGAGGTTAAGAGGAGATCAAATTTAAGTTTCTAAGATATTAAATGGATATGAAAATATTGATAGAAATATGTTTTCGTCACTCCAGAAAGATAGAACTAGAGGACATGAAGTAACATTAGTAAAGGATCAGTGTAGACTGGGTATGAGGAAATTAGATTAGTGAAATGGTCTGAGAAATGGCAGATGTTGTTAAATTTTGGGAAATGTAAATGCCTACATACAGGACATGGGAACTTGGATGTAAACTATAAAATGGGAGATACTGCTCTGGGTGCTACTGTAAAAGAAAAGGACTTAGGAGTTACAATAAGCGCTGATATGAAAGTTTCAGAGCAGTGTGGTATTGCAGCTTCAAAGGGTAATCAAATTCTTGGATTGATTAGAAGAAGCATAACATACAAGGGAAAAAAGTTAATTGTACCTCTGTATAAAGCAATAGTTAAACCTCATTTAGAATACTGTATACAAGCATGGAAACCATATCGTAAGAAGGATATAAATACGCTTGAACGCATACAAAGGAGAGCAACTAAAATGATTCCAGAACTGAGCGACCTTAGTTATGAAGAACGCCTGCAAGAATGTGGTTTAACAACTCTAGAGACAAGGAGGTTAAGAGGAGATCAGATTGAAGTTTTTAAGATATTGAATGGGTATGAAAATATTGATAGAATTATGTTTTTCTCACTCAAGAAGGTTAGCAGAACTAGGACATGAGGTAAAATTAAATTAGTAAAGGATCAATGTAGACTGGACATCAGGAAGTAGTCCGGCTCACAGTGGACAATACATGAATGGAATCAATTATCCACAGATTGAGAAAATGCTAGCAGCTTGAATATGTCTTGTTAATTTTTTTTAATGGCGGATACATCCTGATAGTGGTCTGACCTCCAACCCTGGCGGACAGCTTAGAGTAACGTCTGCCTTGTGTTCCGCTCGCTGTGCGGGTCAGGACAGCATGTTCTAAGGGAAGACGAATCTCTTGGCATCTTGTCTAATCAACGTAGACAGATCAAGCCCCGCGGTCAAGTCACCCAGGAGTAATGATGTTGTTCCACCAGCACATGGGCGTCGTAATGTAGATGTTAACATGGTCGTTTCCCAGGACTCTCCTAACCGATAGAGTCCGGGTTCGAATACTCCTGCTGCCGTTTCGAAGCTTGGGCAATTTTGTTCACTCCACTTTGCCTTAGTTCATTCAGCTGAATAAATTAGTACCTACCTATAGACAGTGGTGGAGGATATGTAAACTTTGCGTAGTAGTTGCAGCGTGGCTGAATGCTTCGCATAGAAGTCGAGATGGCGTTGGAGTGAACAGGTCTGCCTGGGGGTGAAGTGTAAAGCGCTATGAGCAGTCTCAATGAATGAATACCCTGCTATATAAGAACATACTTTTTTAACATCGGGCACTGTGCATCCTTCGTGGCTGGGACGGCTGCGTTCATCTCCGTCCCAACTATTTAGATTGGAACATAGAGATCCGCCGAGGACGACATGCACCCTGGGAGTAATGTCTACCAGAATTGGAGGCAGTGCCGGATTAACCATGCCATAAGTGGTCCACTGTTCCCAGCCCCCCACAAAAAGCCCCGCACAACCCCCCCCAAAAAAAAGTCCCCCCCAAGGCTCCCCCAAAAGTCCCCCACAAAAAGACTACCACAAAAGGCCCCCCCCCCGACACACACACACACACACACACACACACACACACACACACACACACACACACACACACACACACAAAATCAGTCATAATCAATATGATTAGCCACTAAGAGTCTTTTTTCACGACACCCCCTCAAAGGGATGTATTGCGAACAGGGTGAAGGGAAAATACGGACAAGAAATGTGTGGCACAACTATTTTATCTGGGTTGTCCTCATAACGTACGCCGTCGTCGACAAAAAAAATATGTGAATGCTTATATTCAAACAGTGCTGAATAAACGGTAAGGTGTGAGATTGCCTCAATGCCACGCGTCTCCATCTTCGTATTTCAAGCACCCAGTAAAGGCCGCTCGCAACACGTTCGTACCAGATCCCACGTTGATAATCCGACACTGATTGGAAGGCGACTTGGCGTGATGTTTGTAAAAGCTGACTAATTGTAAGATGCCTCATAAAATCATCGGATTATGATATACTAGTTAGAAAATCAGAGAAGAGGCCGAGAAGAGGCCGCAACAAGTACTGCACGCCAGTCCTAGAGGAGGGGGTCGGAGTGTTCAAAGGAACCCCCTTTTAATAAAATGTTGAGAAAATATTTTTTACTCTCAATTTTTTTTAGAAATCCACGACTGATTGTGTACACCCGCACGTGTAGGCTATGTATAATATTGAATTCGACTGGGTATAGGTGACACTTCGTGGTGGTCACTAAAAAACAGTGTCTTACATATATTGGGAAGACTTTCCTTTAGATGTTTCCCGTGAACGCTGTCCCAATGTAGTTTCCCAACCATAACTGGGCACAGATCACTGCTTCACTTCCGGCTATATGGCAAATGAAAATAGTGCCAGTGGTTTTAAGACGGTCCCCCATTTTAGCTATTTTTGATGCTTGTATTATTATTTGTGAACTGGAACATAGCCAAATATGATATCTACGACATTGATGCTGTGCCCAGATTAAAATGTCTAGTGGCTGCTTGTCAACTTGTCAGTTAATGTAGGATCTCTTGTGTCAGTTAATGTAGGATCCCTTGTGTCAGTTAATGTAGGATCCCTTGTGTCATTGACCTTGCGTATGAAGGCATGACGTAATGTTTGTGGACGTTATTTGATGGGAGCGTCTTGTACGTTGATTTTTGCGAGAACAAATTGACAGAAGTTGACGAATTTTGTTCAGCAGGTTGGTGCAATAATAAATATTAACATTGTTGATTTTCAGTATATTAAAAATATGAAAACGGCGTTTACAATGTTAACATTGTCCATAATGGGAAAATAAATATTGACCAACTGAGTGATCAGCCTCAGTGTGTCCCGGCTTTTTCTGTGGAATGCTCTCAAGATTTCGACATGGGGCTCACGACCGCAATTATCAACCTCGACCTTGATTACACAACATAAGGTCATCGTTGAGATCACAGGGTCACACTGACCTTTCTGCATTCATCTCGACTGACCTTAAGCTGACATTCCATGCCCACCAATTCCGCGCAGATACAATTCTGTCAAATATTCAAATGATAAATAAGTCATTGGCTAGCTGATCAGTGTCTTTGACCGACTACGTGAAATGCTGCTAGTCTCTGGGGAATAGGTTTATCCCTTCGCTAGCTCTGCACGTTATGCGGTTTACATCTAATCCAAATCTAATGATTAAATATTCGTAATCAAATCCCCGTCGCACCGTTACGGTTTAACTTGGTATTAGTCATACCACATAGAGCAGGGGGGATTAAAACGTTCATGTGGGACGAACCCCCCCCCCACTCTATTTAGCTATAAAGCTTGAGAATAAGAATTTAGCGATAGTCTGACGAAGCCACATAGCATCTCGTCCACCTGGTTCCAACAGGAGCAAAACACGCCGTATGTTGTTCACAGGAACGTGTCGGCTTATCAGTTATACAAAACGTACTTACCAAAACGGAACTGCGAACTGTGTAGACATTGTAAACTGAGACAAAAGAAACGAATGTACAGAATATATAAATATAATTGAAGCAATGGTACAGATGTATAGATTGCTGGCGATGTATGAAAAAACATTCGCATACAAAAATTTTGCATATCACAAACGCCCACCTCTGGGTTTTTGGCCTCATCGGTGGGCTTGTTGTTCCGCGATAGGAACAGCGCTCAAATAACAACATTTGTTTCAAATACTAGTCACGTTAAAAATGTCAAAAACACAAGAAATGCATCTGATATGTTGTAACTAGATTATTCATAACATAAAGACGCGAAATATAGAAAGGATCCTATTCTCAGCATCCGTTGTCCTGAAGAGTGGGCGTTCTGTCCTGCTTTACTCTACAAGATATGAGCACTGCACATCCGTCTACTTGTGCCGTCAGTACAATGATTCTTGTTGATATCGCACTGGCTATTCGCAGAGCAGCTGTCCAAATTACAGCAATTATTCGCAGAGCAGGAATCAACCAATCACCGTGCACCATTTTCTTGCGCATGTGCAGAATGCAGCTTGAGCATCGTGGTCTTTCGTTCACGTCGTGGTTTTCAGACGATGCTTGCCTCGATTCTAAGCGTGACGTATTGTTTATTGGTTTTTTTAACATAATATCCATCTATTATATATGCTACGATTTAACAATGGAGCCTCTTCTTTTGCAAGAAGGCTCACACTATCTTCATGCTCAAGTGTTTCTTCATTGCATTGGCAAATATTCCAGTTTTAACTTAGAATGTTCTGCATACAGCAGTTTAATTTACAGTAGCACTTTAGTTGTTAGTATTTAGGAAAATATATTATCTTAGCATGTTCAATGTACATGAGTTTTGTATAGGTATGGAGACAAGATTTTAATATCTTCATTAATTCATGTAATATGTTAGTAGGATTTTAGTTATTCATTGAGTATAGTAAGATATTTACACCGGTCATTTTTGTACACGTGGTTTGTGTTAGGATGTAGACTACATTTCAGTTAATAATTATTAATTTAGTATGATATGTTAGTTATAGGATTTCAGTTATTAGAATATTTAGACAGTTTTTTGTTATGTCTGTTCCATGTCTGTTTGCGTTAGTATGTAGACAATATTTCAATTAATTTAATATATTATGCAAGCATATGCTACCAAATTTCATTGCAATACCATTTAATATTAAAACGTTTTACAGAAATTGATGAAATTGACCAGATGAATAAACCACATAATAACATAAGTAAGACTATCTAGTATATTATATGAAAGTATGATGACAATACATCATTAAATCAACATTATTATAACGTTAGTATTTTGTAACAGGATCTCAACTCTTAGTATTTAGACGATTGTCGTAATTCGCGGAGCTGTTCTGCAAATAAGGCCAATTGTTGCCGTAATTCGCACAGCCGCTCTGCGAATAAGAAACATTTTGACCGGTATTCGCACAGTTGCTCTGCGAATAAGAAACATTTTGACCGTTATTCGCACAGCTGCTCTGCGAATAAGAAACATTTTGACCGTTATTCACAGAGCTGCACTGCGAATAAGAAATATTTTGACCGTTATTCGCAGAGATGCAGTGCGAATAAGAACCATTTTGACCGTTATTCGCACAGCTGCTCTGCGAATAAGAAACATTTTGACCGTTATTCGCACAGCTGCCCTGCGAATAGTCTCTGCCTTTTGATATTGGCTGTACAATTAATCCTTCGGACAAGCGGCGGCGATGACATCCATCTGTCTAGGACGTCGCCACTAAATAAACGACTCCTTTGAAAGAGAAATCAAGACAGCCGATTCTCCGGTTACGCATCAACATGTTCGTCGCGAGCACCAGTCGATCACCGCGTGGGACAGGTCACGTGTGTGCGTGACGTCATCACCAGCGAGGCGCCCACACCTACAATTCCGTCAGGCGCGCGGGTAGGTGATCACTCGTGGTGGCATCGTGGCTTGTTCATATTTACGCGCTTTGCCATGCCTCCCAGTTCGGTAGCTATTTGCGTTGACGATCGCCCGGGGGCGCTGCTGACGCCGGTTTGACAATAGCTCCTGCCGACTCCAGCCAATAGGCGCACGGCCTGGACTACGTCTCGCGTCAGGTGGAATACGGCATTGCTCGGCTGAAGCGTACTTAGAATATGATACGCAGTTTCCACGAGTGGAATTGCCGGACCAATAGAACTATAGCGGCTGTGCGGGTAGTCGCCTGCGAGTTCTCCTGGCCAGTGTTCGGAATGAGCGAGGCGCTAGGCGCTAGGGACCAGAGGCTGGCGACGAACGTGATGGATGAGACGAGAATGTGAGAATGCTCACACATTTTCTCCAGGGGCGTATGTTGAAATAGTCTCTCATAATGACTTCTCGCCAGCCCATTAACGAACGTCATGGAGACATACATGGCAGGTGTTAACAGCATCCCGAGACCTAATGTAACTAAATACAAGTGGACACTGACTGGACAGTGATTGGATGTGTCACCAGTCACACAAGTGGACGTAGACTGAACATACTCGCCCACATAAGTAGTGGACAGTGATTGGACACTTCGCTCGCCACATGATTGGACATTTCCAATGTCGCACCGGTAATCACATACGTCACACTTGTGCTTGTATCTTTCGCTTGTTGACAGACGTCGACTGGTCAGCTCACTCGGCACATTAGTGGACATTGAACGGATATATCTTCCGCTACACTAGTGGACATTTAAGGGACATCTCTCCGGCCACACCAGTGGACATTGAAAGGTGAACATTGAAGAGCATATCTCCGGCTACACTAGTGGCCATTTAAAAGGCATCTCTCCAGCCACCCTAGTGGACATATACTGGACGAGCGCCTATATACCTCCGTGGACATTCGGACGTCCACACAGGAAGGGATGACGAACCAGGGTCAGCGGAGCATGATATGGGAAAAGGGAAACGCAACCATGGATGCGTGGAATGTACCGATGGGCGAATGGGACGCGGACAATGGGAGCGAACTGTTCGAAGGCAACGCCTCTGTGCCCCTTTTCCAAACCCCGTTTAGTTCGCCGCACATCCGCTGGACCTTCATCATACTCTATACTCTCGTGTCAGCCGGCTGCGTCATCGGTAAGTACCCGTCATCGGTAAGTACCCGTCAGCAGTGAGCAATTTATGTCTGTCAGCACCATCTTTGTCAACATCTTTGTCAACATCTTTGTCAACATCTTTGTCAACATGTTCACTCTCTGTGATTTGTCATTTTTCATAATGTCAACACCAGTTTAGTCATTATTACGTTACATACCGTAGCTGTTAACATGTCGCTATCCTAGCTGTGGCCATACGCCCCCTTGTATATTTACCCTTCCTTATTCTCAATGTATTTACCCTCCCTTTCTCTCAGTATATTTACCCCCCCTTCTCTCAGCATATTTACCCTCCTTTTTTCTCAGTACATTTACCGTCCCTTGTTCTCATTATATTTATCCTCCCTTGTTCTCAGTATATTTACCTCCCTTTCTCTGAGTTTAATTACCCCCACTGGCTGTCAGCATATTACTTGTTGTAAAAAATTTTACCCTGCGTTGTTGTCAGGGTTTTCACCCTCCATAGCTTTTAACATATTCACCCCTGACTGTTAGCATCTTCACCCCTGACTGCCAATCTATTTGCCAAAATAAACACAAAATCTATGAGTCACGTAAAAAAACTAAATGTTAACCACAATAACAACTGACAATCTAACAACAGTAAGAACAATTAGGAATAACAGTTTAGAAGAAGCAATGGTGCGTGATCAGTCGATGGTGTTTGATCAGTCGACGGTGTGTAATCAGTCGATGGTGAGTGATCAGTCGATGGTGTGTGATCTGTCGATGGTGTTTGATCAGTCGACGGTGTGTAATCAGTCGATGGTGTTTGATCAGTCGACGGTGTGTAATCAATCGATGGTGATTGATCAGTCGATGTTGTGTGATCCGTCGATGGTGTGTGATCAGTTGATGGTGTTTGATCAGTCGATGGTGTGTAATCAGTCGATGGTGTGTGGTCAATCGATGGTGTGTGGTCAATCGATGGTGTGTGATCAGTCGATGGTGTGTGATCAATCAATGGTGTGTGATCAGTCGATGGTGTGTGATCAATCGATGGTGTGTGATCAATCTATGGTGTGTGATCAGTCGATGGTGTGTGATCATTCGATGGTGTGTGATCAGTCGATGGTGTGTGATCAATTGATGGTGTGTGATCAGTCGATGGTGTGTGATCAATCGATGGTGTGTGATCAATTGATGGTGTGTGATCAGTCAATGGTGTGTGATCAGTCGATCCACGTCATAATCACGTACACAGAAAGACAAATAGTCATACTGTATAAAATAAAAGTAACACGATAGACTGATTGTAGGCTAATGGTAGATATGGAATAATGTCCCTGTACGAACCGGTCATACCTTAGCAAATGGGGAGCGTGCATACGGAACATACCTCTACACTAATAATGTAGGTCGGTCAGGTCAGGTCAGGCGTGGCATACGTGCCCTACGACCAAAGGTTAACGCGCTATGTAATCGGTTAATTGGTCCAAGATAATGTATGGCTACTTTCATTGGCTGATGTTTTGGCATATCCCAAATAAACAGCACAGCGGTCGTTATGCGTTGTAAAACTTCTATTTTATTTCATCGCCACATTTTTTATTTTCGAATATATAAAGAGTTGAAAGATCACATTAGTTTTGCATAGATATTATTGAAATGTTACTAAATGCTAATATCAGTGTCGCAGTGTCCTGCCGTAAAACAGTTGTTGGTTGAACTGATAAAGCGTTAAGGGTCGGTTCTTTTTTTGTATCTGCATTTTCTAATTCACGGGTAAGCCTTACCTTACGGAGTGTTACATGAGGTGAGGGTGTCTTGGCGATCGTTATGATCGTTCTTTATTAAAAAGGTTTTTTTTTCTGAAAGCATTTCGGGGTATATTTCTACTGCATTCCAACGAAACAGAACTCTACCATGCTTCAGTGAAGTATGTAGTGTCGCGCGCAACGTCTGCAAACTTGTAGTGCCGGAAAAAAGCTGTACAACTTATTCACTGCACTCACCAAACAGCCCTGTTGCGTACATGGATGATGTTGAATTGGAGTGACTTGGTGAGGATGACGTGGACATTCACTGCACTTACCAAACAACACAGGTGTCTGGGACATCAATAATAAGGATTTCACTACATGCACATTGCACATATTAAACGAACACAACTCAATACATTGCACATATTAAACGAACACAAACAGACTTCTATTCTCCCTGTGAACTACGAATTAGCCCCTAAAGATTAAATCGTGAAATACAATACTTTTTTTTGTAATTTAGATATCATTTGGTATCAATAAGTTGATAGAATTGAGGCATTATAGTTATACGAAACCTCACTTAGCTAGTTATGGGTCAGTCATTGAAAATCGCCGTACCTTCTGTTTAATATATATATATATATATATATATATATATATATATATATATATATATATATATATATATATATATATATATATATATACATATGCCGTGAGTAGCTATATCCAGTAAAGTCACTGTGTAGTGCTAAGAAGCAATCAGTATTAAGCAATATCAAACACATCGTAAGATGTTCAATGCAAGTGAGTTGAAACCAGCAAGACTAATATTAACAATATGAAGCAATATTCTAACACAGATTTAGTATAGTGGTGCACGGCAAACATATTATATCACAACTGTAACACCATCCCATTTGTGTAATTGATACAGCAAACGATGTCAGTCACGGAAAGGTCAGTGAATGCAACGCACTTAACCACATGTCGACACGACAACTGGGTCATGAACTGGGTCATCGGCCTCGTTTATATTAGCGTCAGGGAACACGTAAGCAACACCTGAAGATCCCGACTCAGACCATTTGCAACTCAAAGTGCATCTCAATATAAACCGTATATTATGTTCTTGTTCTTCTTCTTGCACGGTCGGACCATATCGCTTAGTTCGTTCCACCCTCTCGACGAGTCGTCACCACGCATCCTCTTCCAATCTCTCCCGCTCTCGGCTTTCATCTTATGCCTTACCTACGAGATCCCTCTCAATACTATCCCCCATCTTCATTTTGGTCTTCCTCTTCTCCTTCTACCATCCTTTTCTTTTTCCTCAATCTCTCATCACTCATTCACTATCACAAATACAATGTTGATCTAGTAAAAATGTACTTATTATTGTTGTTATTAATATTTGTTGTTTTTGTTGCACCAGCGCATAGCACCAGTTGTAGTAGTATTAATCTACCGACATAGCACCAGTTGTAGTAGTATTAATCTACCGACATAGCACCAGTTGTAGTAGTATTAATCTACCGACATAGCACCAGTTGTAGTAGTATTAATCTACCGACATAGCACCAGTTGTAGTAGTATTAATCTACCGACATAGCACCAGTTGTAGTAGTATTAATCTACCGACATAGCACCAGTTGTAGTAGTATTAATCTACCGACATAATTGCATGCGTGCGAAGAGAAAATAACGTACACTATTATCTTGTCACATTAACAAAAGTACCGTATTAACAGCTAGTCACGTGACACCGTTTTTAAGCTACTTTGTTTAAGTAACTGTATCTAAAAAGTGCTCTTAACAGCATATAGATATATATATATATATATATCACTGACTTTCGCTCCTGACAATCATCTCCACGCCAACTGAAATTGACAGCGTCGTGAAGCATTATATATATATATATATATATATATATATATATATATATATATATATATATATATATATATATATATATATATATATATATATATATATCACTGACTTTCGCTCCTGACAATCATCTCCACGCCAACTGAAATTGACAGCGTCGTGAAGCATTATTTTGGTAACTGTCGACACTTGCTGTTAGCGGCGGCGTGAATAAATTATAAGTAGCCACGGGGGCGGCCGTCTCGTCAGTTAACAGTCACGTACACAACCGTCTCAGCAGTTAGTATTTCATTATTCTCGGCACTTCGGTCGATTAAAACGACAGCTGGGCGGAATACGTAGCAGCTTGCTTGTTCAAATGCCAATATGTAATCACCTGACATTTTGGCGGGACCCGAAAACAATCTGGCAACAACGTCACACCCGAATGTTATTTGCGTCAGTTGTGCTAGGGGCCGTTTTATTATTTTATACACGTTTGCCACGAACAGTATTGCCAGTGCCGGTTAACAACGTGGGAGGCCTGATACAAACTTTTTTGTAGGGGGTCTTACCGAGTGCGCGAAAGTCGAAGATCGAGAGGATTGGTATTGATTATGGAGGTCGTTGTCGACGACGGCACAAACATAAATACAAGAACATAGAGCGTGCAATAACAGAAAATACAGCGTGCAATAACAAGCAAGAATAACAATTTTTTTATACAAGAAATTACTGCTTGCAATAACAAGCAAGAATAACAGGAAAAAAATTCAGATTAAATTTGTTTATACAAGAAAATACTGCGTGCAATAACAAGCAATAATAACAGAAAATAATACAAAAAATACAGTGTGCAATACAGTGTGCAACAACAAGCAAGAATAACATAAAATAATACAAGAAAATAGAGTGTGCAATAACAAGCAAGAATAACATAATTTTTTATACAAGAAAATATAGCGTGCAATAACAAGCAAGAATAACAGAAAATAATACAAGAAAATACAGAGTGCAATACAGTGTGCAACAACAAGCAAGAATATCATTCTTTTTTATACAAGAAAATACAGCGTGCAATAACAAGTAAGAATAGCAGAAAATAATACAAGAAAATACAGTGTACAATACAGTGTGCAATAACAGGCAAGAATAACAGAAAATAATACAAGAAAATACAGTGTGCAACAACAGGCAAGAATAACAGAAAATAATACAACAAAATACAGCGTGTGACTGTAAATATTAATAGAAATATATAATATATTGATATCAATATGGTAAAAACTTTGCGGGTCAATGCCGATCATGGAGGTGACTTCCATCATCTCGCCGATCACATGACTTAGTTACGAAATTTCACTAAGGGTGAAATTCGTGAGTTTTCAGCATTTCCATTTTCACTTCACTTAATGCTTGACCAAACGTTAAGTAAGTTAATAGTTTGTCTGATGATTTCACTTATACCGCATACAAAATTGCACATATGAGCTAGCATGTTGCAGTGGATATTAGATCGGTTTGATATTTCGCAAACATTAATCTGAAATAAGACTAGAAAAACAATCGAAGTGAGGAGGAACCTCTAAAAAATAGTACAACTGGGGGACATTAGTAAAGAATCAGCGTATATTGGATGATATTAGTGAAGAATCAGCGTATATTGGATGACATTAGTGAAGAATCAGCGTATATTGTATGACATTAGTGAAGAATCAGCGTATATTGGATGACATTAGTGAAGAATCAGCGTATATTGGATGACATTAGTGAAGAATCAGCGTATATTGGATGACATTAGTGAAGAATCAGCGTATATTGGATATCACAAAATACTCAATCTTCTTTAAAAACAAAACTGACATATATTCCATAAGGTCGGATTACACATAAATGACAAAGTGTTCAACTCGCAATAAGCAAATGGCGTCCTTGTTCACTTGCCATCTGTTTTTTTTTGCCTTGGGTTTTTTTAATTTTTTTTAAAGAATAGACATCGTGGCGCATAATATATTTAATTTATAATTGAAAAAGGAAACATAAGCAATTTGCTTCTTTTCCATTGTCTTAAATGTGTTTAATAGTTGATCGGCTGATTGATTGTATGTATATGAATTTATGTTATTTGAGACAATAAATAAACATTATTATTATAGCAATCTTATTCAATCTTGCTGAATATGTTTGTGCGTGTCGACAGCGACAGTATTGGAAACTAAACCGCAGGAAGCGCAACGTCAGAATTCACCACGCTGACCCCATATTGGACATTCTCCAACGAAGCGCAATAACAGAAAAAAATTACTTTGTCGGACATTATTGATTGATGTTGTAAGCTGTTGACGGCGTGATCTCACCTACTGAAAGGCATTCGCATCCAGCAAAAAGCAATTGATCTCAAGCCAAGGAATCGTATATAGTGGAACCCCACTGTTAAGGTTACCTTCGGGACCTGGCCAAAGTGGCCAGAATAACGATGTGACCATAACGGGGCTAAATGCCCTATGCTTTACTGTTATGGCAATGATTTGTGACTATATCGGCGAGGTGGCTGTTTTACTAAAGTGTCCATAACGGCGAGGTGGCTGTATTACTAAAGTGTCCATAACGGCGAGGTAGCTGTATTACTAAAGTGACCATAACGGCGAGGTGGCTGTATTACTAAAATGACCATAACGGCGAGGTGGCTGTTTTACTAAAGTGACCATAACGGCGACGTGGTTGTATTACTAAAGTGTCCATAACGGCGAGGTGGCTGTATTACTAAAGTGTCCATAACGGCGAGGTAGCTGTATTACTAAAGTGACCATAACGGCGAGGTGGCTGTATTACTAAAATTACCATAACGGCGAGGTGGCTGTTTTACTAAAGTGACCATAACGGCGAGGTGGCTGTATTACTAAAGTGACCATAACGGCGAGGTGGCTGTATTACTAAAGTGACCATAACGGCGAGGTGGCTATTTTACTAAAGTGACCATAACGGCGAGGTGGCTGTATTACTAAAGTGTCCATAACGGCGAGGTGGCTGTATTACTAAAGTGTCCATAACGGCGAGGTGGCTGTATTACTAAAGTGTCCATAACGGCGAGGTGGCTGTATTACTAAAGTGACCATAGCGGCGACGTGGCTGTATTACTAAAGTGTCCATAACGGCGAGGTGGCTGTATTACTAAAGTGTCCATAACGGCGAGGTGGCTGTATTACTAAAGTGACCATAACGGCGAGGTGGCTGTATTACTAAAGTGACCATAACGGCGAGGTGGCTGTATTACTAAAGTGACCATAACGGCGAGGTGGCTGTATTACTAAAGTGACCATAACGGCGAGGTGGCTGTATTACTAAAGTGACCATAACGGCGAGGTGGCTGTATTACTAAAGTGTCCATAACGGCGAGGTGGCTGTATTGCTAAAGTGACCATAACGGCGAGGTGGTTGTATTACTAAAGTGTCCATAACGGCGAGGTGGCTGTATTACTAAAGTGACAATAACGGCGAGGGGGCTATATTGCTAAAGTGTCCATAACGGCGAGGTGGCTGTATTACTAAAGTGACCATAACGGCGAGGTGGCTGTTTTACTAAAGTGACCATAACGGCGACGTGGCTGTATTACTAAAGTGTCCATAACGACGAGGTGGCTGTATTACTAAAGTGACCATAACGGCGAGGTGGCTGTATTACTAGTGTCCATAACGGCGATGTGCCCGTATCACTGGGAGACTGTAAAGCGAAGCTCGACTGTAACACAACACGAACCAAAAGCACTTGAGCCTATTGAAATCTCACGCGTGTGCATCTCAGATCACGAACACCGCTTCCGCCTTGGGTTAATTTTACTTCTGTCGTAGAAAAAGAAAGCATTCAGCCCGAACAATGCGTGGAGTCAGTGTAATCCGTAGCACCATTAGGCAGACGGCGTATTGGCGTGGCGCGTCTGACGGAGATTAGTTGCGCAGCCAGAGGAAACGAGATGCAGTACCTGTCACGTTCGTCGGACTTGCAAAAATCATTGACGTCACATCAAACATCCAGCGCCATCTGTAATTGTGCAACGTCCAAGAATGTCTTTCTGAAACAGATAGGTCGTCGATATCTCGCGGCGGAATCCTCGGTGAGTGCACCGTGACCAATGTAAACATTGTCACGCAATGTCATGTCATAAGTCAGAACTGTTCACGGTGTCTGTTGAACATTATGGGGTTATTCGGTGTAAAAATGTCACACATTGCTACGGTTGAAACACGTTTGTTTACGACTAAGTTTCCTAAACTTGATTAAGATTGATTCGATTACGGTTTATACATCATATTTATGACTACGAGATTTTCCGATTAGGCGTGACGTCACACCCCCATTATCTAGCCAAATTCAGTTCACGTTCGACGTCAAAGGCTACCAGCATTTATACTTGTTCAATTGAATACGTAGCACTTGTTCATTGGACAAATCGCGTTTCGTATTTATCCTATGTGATTCAACATATGATTTTTCGGCAAACGTGGGTTTTTCCCCACACTAAATTACTATATAACTCTTCCCTTTCACAACATTTCCACAACGGCGCATTTGGCCATTCTATGTCGGAGTTCACCCGTCATACACTCATTCTAACTAGAAGTTCATTCGTCTCAACCTCACTCCAAGTCGGAGTTCATTCTTCATAGCCGCATTCTAAGAAGGAATTCACTCTATTTACATTCATTCTAAGTCGATGTTCAACAGTCCTCGGCGTTTGTTCAGTCACTTATCTTAGTGACTTATTTAGTCAACCTTCACGTTTTTGCTGACAACTTGCTAGGAAGTGAATACTGGACTTGTGACGTCATATAACATTATTAGTTCGTAGTCGTCCCTTTAATACGTATCTATTCCACGCGAACTGCACGTTGTACGGTATAATTCAACAGGAGCGACGGCTTTCGCCGATAGATGTACAATCCAATTTTCTTGGAAAGGCTTTTGTTCTCCTGTGATCCTCGGAACTCTGCCTTCCAGAGTATCGGGCTCCTAATAGGGTGTCCCACTGCGCTCAGATCTGAGGCGAGTTGATCCGGTATTACAAAGCACAACTAAAGCGCGCTAGACAATGCGAGGCGCGGCTACTGAGTCGCGAAAAATTCAGACAAGACAATACGAGGCGCAACTTTTGACTCGCTCCAGGAATGTCACGACCAGAGCCACACCCGTTCGCCGACAACACAGTGCTGAATATAAAACCCGTTTAGCTTTTTATATCACTTGTGTCAATATAATCGGCGGTTAAAGTTTATTCCAATGTTTCGTATAAATAGGAAAACTATATTCGTATTTGTTGAGTTACATCTAGAGTAAATTTCATTGGTTACCCAGACTCCGGGTAATCAAGTATATTCGTCACCAAGGAATGTATACTTTGATATCAAGCTATCTTGTACGTGATGCCAATTTGTGGCTACGATTGTGTCGCTGGGATTGGGGCAATTCCAGCGATTGTCGACCGCCAACTCACTTAGCGCCGTGTACAATCAGCCGGCAGCGCGATCGGCGTGAACGGCAGACGTTGTAGTCATCGTAACCTTTCGTCAAAACTCTTAGCGGGAGACGAAAGTCGCACCTCGCATTGTCTAGCTCACATAATTTAGTAGCGCTTTGTTGCGAGTGTCGCCCGATCAATGGGACGATCGATCGCTCGTGTGAACCGGCCTTAATCACGATCAAGGAGGACATACACTGTCCCATGGGCGGACGTTAAAGCGGGGGAGGACATACACTGTCCGTTGGGCGGACGTCAAGGCGGAGGAGGACATACACTGTCCCATGGGCGGACGTCAATGCGGAGGAGGACATACACTGTCCCATGGGCGGACGTCAATGCGGGGGAGGACATACACTGTCCCATGGGCGGACGTCAAGGCGGAGGAGGACATACACTGTCCCATGGGCGGACGTCAATGCGGGGGAGGACATACACTGTCCCATGGGCGGACGTCAATGCGGAGGAGGACATACACTGTCCCATGGACGGACGTCAAGGCGTGGGAGGACATACACTGTCCCATGGGCGGACGTCAAGGCGTGGGAGGACATACACTGTCCCATGGGCGGACGTCAAGGCGGGGGAGGACATACACTGTCCCATGGTCGGACGTCAAGGCGGGGGAGGACATACACTGTCCCATGGGCGGACGTCAAGGCGGGGGAGGACATACACTGTGCCATGGGCGGACGTCAAGGCGGGGGAGGACATATACTGTCCCATGGGCGGACGTCAAGGCGGGGGAGGACATACACTGTCCCATGGGCGGACGTCAAGGCGGGGGAGGACATACACTGTCCCATGGGCGGACGTCAAGGCGGGGGAGGACATACACTGTCCCAAGGGCGGACGTCAAGGCGGGGGAGGACATACACTGTCCCATGGGCGGACGTCAAGGCGGGGGAGGACATACACTGTCCCATGGGCGGACGTCAAGGCGGACGTTGACTGCACCAGGATTACAGCCCCAGGTCGTTGTCGCTTACCCTGTCACCGGGCTACGGACGTCTTCCAGTCAAGATTGTGCAGTTGCTGCTAGCGCGTGTTTGTTCAGCGTGATGAAACCAGCGTGATGAAACCGGTTTCATCACGCCGGTTTCATCACGCTGAACAAACACGCGCATGCTTTCGCAAAGGGTCCACCCAACCAAGCCCTGCGGCAACGGACAACGAAGACATGAATGTGAAATCTGGAATCCTGGAATGCACGTAGGCGGCGGGTATGTGACGGTCTTCTGGCACTTGGGTTACTCGGCAGGTTCGCCAGTGATAGAGCAAATGATACCTGACAATCCATCGCAATTTATTCTTTTTTTTGGGAGAGCGATAAACAGTGGTTTCGCTGAAGCCTCGATGCTTTGACGAATGGTCATATTTCTCGACGCTGTTGAAGCAGTGGAATATCACTAGGTAACTACTAATACTGAGAACTGCAACGCGGGCAATTAACCTTTCAGCCGATCGGTCAAAGAGCTAGCTAATATTTCGATACTGGGAATTCAAAGGTCACTATTCTAAATAACATTCATGGAGTAATATTGCTTGAAGCAAATTCATATTACTTTGCTTGGCTTGGCTGCGACAAGCTAGTTTTCCATGTGGTAACTTTTGTGACACCTCTTGCTTAAAACTCCTAAAGTCGAAAGGATCGATAGGCCACGCTTTCACAGTATATATTAAGCAACAACAACGACAACGACAACAAAAACAACAATAACAACAACGAAAACAAAAACAACAACAACATTCGTACTGAAAATCAAAATCAAGTGAGCTTTTGTCCCTTTGCTTTACGCGATAAAAGTGGTCGTACCTGGTAGACAGCCCACAGACAGCTTCGATCAATTATAATTATAATCCACTTTTGTTTTCAGTGTTAAGACGAACGTCAGAATTAGAGCCTCTCAGTTGCCGCACAAACTCTGTGGAATTAATTTCCTATTAGCGTTTTAAGTCAGCAGGAAATGATATTGCCGAAACATTTCGCCTCAACTAAAACCTTCCTGTTTAAACCCGTTTACCACCCACGCATAGCTCATCAGCGTGCCGATCCAACTGTTTACGACTGGAATTATTAAATTAAACTGACGAGAAACTGTATGTGCGTGTGTGGGTGTGTGCGTGCGCGCGTGTTGTGATAGTGGTTGAGTTAGAGTTGAATTACGACAACGAAACCACAACATAGTTGTCCAAAATGTTCACTTTAACGAGAACACACATCTTCCAGAAATACTGCCACACACCGCGATGTGGCCACGTTAGAATTAGAAGATCACCATGTGTGACATATTCTCAGTCGTCTACCCGTAAACTCGATTGACGTGTTTACACAAACAATTACAGCACAGAAAGTTGTACTGGGCGACCTAGCTTATTAGAAGGCCACACATGCTGGTAAACATTTAAAACAAGCGACGGTCGCCCGAGGTAGAACCACTGACTGGCGGCTTGCGACCACCAGCTACATGAGATTAAAATAGCTACACGGGTTCGAATCTATCACTACCACCTCTTGCGTTAGCGCAGCTAGTTCCAGTGCTGAAATGGGCTGTCGACATCACCAAACTGCTAGACAAACGTCAGCCAAAAGGACACTGTATGGAGAGCTGCAACATGAGGCGCCGTAGCGGACAAAAGGGTAATGAAACGGCGAAACTTGTCTAGTCCTGCGAGATCGATCAAGTTCTGGCTGCGAGATCGATCGAGTTCTGAAAGATCGATCAAGTTCTGAGAGATCGATCAAGTTCTGCGAGATTGATCGAGTGCTGCGATATGCAACGAAATAATGCCGCAGTGAGCACGACATAATATACTACCCAGATAAAAGTGGCTAAAAGTTACTATAGTAATTGAGGCATTGAAACGATCCTGGTGAATGGTGCTCAGCATTCTTCTTCCACAGTCTGACTTCAGCTGGCATGGACGATTGGGATGGCAGGTCATGGCAATGGTATTCTTGGAGGTCGGTTATGTTGACATATGTCAGCTTGTCCACGTTATTTGGTAGAAGCTTCAGGCCGAGAACAGCTTTCCCTGTGATTGCACTGAATCTCGTATCACATTCCTGGAGAAGATGGTCTAGAAATGGTAGGAATATTAAGCGTTGCCAGTAACTTTCTGGAGTGTCTGCCTCCACGTTGTTTCTCGTGGTCTGCCTCCCACAGCGCCATGGAATCGTTATCACTGTCCCAACAATGGTGGCCATCTCTTCAGTCATCTTGTAGATCTCACTGTTCTCCGCATCTGCATTTTGTATGATATCGATAAAGATGTCCTTTGCCAGAGTGACTCCTTCGTAGGCTCGGAGAACATCCTGCGTAGAACCCTGGAGCAGCTTGCTGGCTTCCGGTGTACTCAAACATACACCGATTCACTCGAAATGCAGCGGTGAATGCAGAGCTCGAGATCGCGCATCTGTCGTTGTTTTTGAACTTTTATCTGGGTAGTTTTTGAACTTTTATCTGGGTAATTTATTACATTTTGGTTATTGCGGCATTACTTCGCTGCACATCCTACAAAGCTAGAACTTGAGATCGATCTTGCAGAAATCGATTGATCTCGCAGAACTCGGTTGATCTCGTAGAACTCGATCGATCTCGTAGCCAGAATTCGACAAAAATCGCAGAACTCGATCGATCTCGCAGGACGCGACAGGTGTCGCCGTTTTATCACCATTTTATTCACTAGTGCGCCTCATACGCTCTCGCGGAGGCCACGGTATAAATAAATAAATAAATAAATAAATATATATATATATATATATATATATATATATATATATATATATATATATATATATATATATATATATATATAACACACTGAAGGCATCTTTCGAGAGCTTCAGCACTGACCATGAGTGTTATCGGCAGCTAGCCCCAGATCGATCAGAAGGAGCTCCCAGTCCTACTAATGCGGCCACAAGAGTTACCACACTATCCACCAGGGATGGGTTCAAGTACTTGAGTACTTGTATACTTAAGTACAACAAATATTATACTTGTACTTATACTTGCAATTTTGCTGAGTGCAGTACTTGTACTTGTACTTGTACTTGGCCATCAAAATACTTGGACTAGGCAAGTACTTTCCAAAGTTTCCAATGTTTTCGTTAAAAATTTGGCTCTATCTCAAGAACTGGAAAAATGGCTAAAGTGAAAATGACCGTTTGTTTACTGTTATTTTTTTCGTTTTCACAAAGCGTCATGACATGAAACATAATGGTGCAAAAAAATAGCTGCAATAAAAATGACCGTATGTTTGTTGTTATTTTGCACAAAGCATCATAACATGACACATAAATGATGGTGCAATGTTTACAATATCAAGTGGTAATAATACATAGTTAATCAACTGTAATGATGACCATAGCAATTGATCACATTGTCCATGTAATGTCTGTCAATGAATAGCTAAGGACAATGCTGGATGTTGATTGGTTTATATGCATAAAGGGGATGAACAGCATAAGCACTTACAGACATATCAGCTGAGATTTATCCATTGAACCATTCATTCAATGATACATACATTATCAATGACTTCATTTGAAGCCATGAGCCAATGACATGAGATAAACTAACTGATCTCCTGCTCAGCTGTAGTAGCTTGAAGTGGCTTCAGATGATCCGAAGCCACCAATTAACTTGTATTGTGATAGACATAATTAACTTGGCTTAGGATAATCACTGACAATTAGTCAACTGCAATATGTTCAGATATGTTGATGATAAATACCTGTCACCGCAGACAGATCCCAGTGTGGTATGTCTTGACTAAAATAATGAATAAATGCATAACACTGCTACTTTTGTGTTTTCATCGCTTTGACCTTTACCATTATGAAACATAAATGTACCGTTCTATGTACTTGACACTACTTGCCTAGCATTGTCAAAATACTTTGTTCTTGTACTTGAATTTTTCACAAAGTACTTGGACATGTACTTGGACTTGGCAAAATTGACAGTACTTGTACTTAAGTACATTGTTTAAGTACTTTTGTACTTGTACTTAAGTACATTGTTTAAGTACTTTTGTACTTGTACTTAAGTACATTGTTTAAGTAGTTTTGTCCTTGTACTTAAGTACATTGTTTAAGTACTTTTGTACTTGTACTTAAGTACATTGTTTAAGTACTTGCCCATCCCTGCTATACACCGGCACTGCCATTGCCACACCAAAGCCCCAAATTCACTACTTTACTGTACGTTTTTATTTATGCCGTTTTGCTCGTGTGAAACATGATAGGCCATCAACCAAAGCTCTCCAATGCGTCTTGCTTCATTCCAGGTGTAACCCGTCTTCCTAATTTCTGCTTCCAGGTCTTGCCGCTAGGTGTCACTATACCTTCCTCTTTTTTTCTTCCCTTGTGGGTTCCATGTTGGTCCGGTGATACCGGATGTGGGTTCTCTCGGTGTACGACCATTCCACTCCCATGTTCGCTCCTTGATTTCTTTCCCTACTGGAAGCTGTGTGGTCCTTGCCCAGACACTGTGGTAGCGCACCTTGTCAGACCACTTCAAAATCACTATTCTCTACTGGCATCCGTAAAATAATATGTATAATGTTCAGTGTTTTTCTGTCAGCCTCCGTGTTTCCGAACTGCATAGCAACACTGGCGTGACATCATCAATATTCACCGCCGCCGTCTGGTCTAAAACGGCGGCTGTCGATGATCGGCCGGTACTCCACATCACGTCCGCGGGGCATTTCAAGTCTATAGATTAATTATTCACCAATTGGATTAAGTGTCGATCGTCCTATGGAAACATTGGGTCGTGTACGTGAATAATAACGAAATTTCGCATGGCAAAGTTTCAAGGGGATGTGCAACGATTTCTATTGGCTAACTGACACGCAGCAATAGTTGGCGTCTTCGTATAATTAAAATGGCCAAACACTCTGAATTGTTTGATTGTTCAAAGTACATCTAATTTATCAATGTTACGTTGTTGTAGTATATTTACTGTCAAAATCATATTGTAAAACAATTGTGCAAAACGGAAATTTCACAGATCATCCTATGAAAAGCATTATATTTCATCTTAATTTTTTTAATATTTATTGGTCGGTCTGTATATATTATATACCAATCATATGTGTCTAGCGGTATCCACATAAACAATATATGGTAAAACTGGCACATTTTAATGAATCGTGAAATCGTGTATTTTTGGAAACAGTCAGAGGTGAAAGATCACGTAATATTTAA
Organism: Lamellibrachia satsuma; assembly: GCA_033239005.1. NCBI lineage: Eukaryota > Metazoa > Annelida > Polychaeta > Sabellida > Siboglinidae > Lamellibrachia > Lamellibrachia satsuma. The sequence goes on along the minus strand of BSQZ01000003.1, from coordinate 10,418,854 downwards.
CCAACCGAGATAATTACTTAGCAAAGTCCTATTGATACTGCGCTGAGGCTTTATTTAAGAGAATACTTCTGTAGAGTTAGTGTGTCCAACACATGGTTTTATATTTTACTTCCCCTGGCACAGACGCCAGATAGAAGGGACCAACAGCTTTTACTGTCTCTTCCGAAAGACACAGGCAGTGTGGGGTGAACGGAATTGCCCAGCTTCGAAACGGCGGATGTTGAATCGAACCAGCGTCCTCTCGATCGACAGGAGGGTGCTCTAACCATTAGACCACCGCTCTAACCATTAGACCGCCGCTCTAACCATTAGACCGCCGCTCCCCCTTATAGCACTAATAAAAAATGCAGTCCTGCAATGTCAATAAAACAGGCGTTCGGTTAACCAATGAATATTGCTATGCATACTATTTATTAATTAATTTATTTTATTAACTATTTATTTATTTAACAACCAGTGGTACTTTATATTTTTTACTTGTATGTGTGGCTTAGTTTGTCTAGTTCAGTTTTGTTTAGACAAGTTTTTGAAATAGTTAATATATTATTATTATTTATATTTTAGCATTTTAGTTTTCCAAACACTAGTGAACATAGTTTTACTTTGGATTTTAGTGTATAAAAAAGTTATTATTAATAGTATTATACCTTTAACAGTCCGCTCGAGCGATGTAGAAAGTACAACTACTGCTGTGAGGTGACTCGTGTATTCTGCGTAGACTGGCGTGTTGACCCAACGGCTTGGCCAGGAGTAGGCAGCGGTCGACGCCTCATTCTACTCTCTTACATACAGGCAGCGGTCGACGCCTCATTCTACTCTCTTACATACAGGCAGCGGTCGACGCCTCATTCTACTCTCTTACGTACAGGCAGCGGTCGACGCCTCATTCTACTCTCTTACATACAGGCAGCGGTCGACGCCTCATTCTACTCTCTTACATACGGGCAGCGGTCGACGCCTCATTCTACTCTCTTACGTACAGGCAGCGTTCGACGCCTCATTCTACTCTCTTACGTACAGGCAGCGTTCGACGCCTCATTCTACTCTCTTACATACAGGCAGCGGTCGACGCCTCATTCTACTCTCTTACATACAGGCAGCGGTCGACGCCTCATTCTACTCTCTTACATACAGGCAGCAGTCGACGCCTCATTCTACTCTCTTACATACAGGCAGCGTTCGACGCCTCATTCTACTCTCTTACGTACAGGCAGCGTTCGACGCCTCATTCTACTCTCTTACATACAGGCAGCAGTCGACGCCTCATTCTACTCTCTTACATACGGGCAGCGGTCGACGCCTCATTCTACTCTCTTACGTACAGGCAGCGTTCGACGCCTCATTCTACTCTCTTACGTACAGGCAGCGTTCGACGCCTCATTCTACTCTCTTACATACAGGCAGCGGTCGACGCCTCATTCTACTCTCTTACATACAGGCAGCGGTCGACGCCTCATTCTACTCTCTTACATACAGGCAGCAGTCGACGCCTCATTCTACTCTCTTACGTACAGGCAGCAGTCGACGCCTCATTCTACCCTCTTACGTACAGGCAGCGTTCGACGCCTCATTCTACTCTCTTACGTACAGGCAGCGTTCGACGCCTCATTCTACTCTCTTACGTACAGGCAGCGGTCGACGCCTCATTCTACTCTCTTACGTACAGGCAGCGGTCGACGCCTCATTCTACTCTCTTACATACAGGCAGCGGTCGACGCCTCATTCTACTCTCTTACATACAGGCAGCGTTCGACGCCTCATTCTACTCTCTTACGTACAGGCAGCGGTCGACGCCTCATTCTACTCTCTTACGTACAGGCAGCGTTCGACGCCTCATTCTACTCTCTTACATACAGGCAGCGTTCGACGCCTCATTCTACTCTCTTACGTACAGGCAGCGTTCGACGCCTCATTCTACTCTCTTACGTACAGGCAGCGGTCGACGCCTCGTTCTACTCTCTTACATACAGGCAGCGGTCGACGCCTCATTCTACTCTCTTACATACAGGCAGCGGTCGAGGCCGACGATAACGTAGGCGTGGATTCGGGACTTTATGCGCCAAAACCAGTTCGGAACTAAATAACTTAATACTTAAAACTGACACGCATCAACCGCTTCCCGTGTGTATTCCGTGACATACCTGCTCAGTGGGTGAAGAAGTAGAAGAAATATACGCTTCAAATAACTTATTACGAGTACGTTTTTCGTGACTAGTGGGCGATATATCCGTAACTCAACCCGCACTCGACGTCACGTGATGTTGCGGTTTTAATCACAAAACATCATATTTTTATATTTATTCACGATTATTGTCAAGTAACTTTAGTGGTATACGTATAATAATGATTACATTCACGAAATACATGTGTATTGTGTGTGCTTATTGTATTTTAATAATGTTCAAGATATCCCAGACCAGTTAGTTTTTGTGTCCTGGATCCTCGCCTATCGTTAGAGATGCGAGTCTCTTGCCTAGACCAGGAGTTGCTGTTTTCGAATCCCAGACGAGAGCCAATCCAGCCGGTTCATAAAAAAGAAAGAAAGAAGTTGAAACCATGGACAAAACCCTAAAACCCACGTGTCTCTTCTACCCAGTGTCTATGCCGGGGGTGTAAAACATCCCACACAGAGGGTAGACGTGTAACGTGCCGTGGCTTCTATCTCTGGCCTCTTTCTCACCAATAGTGCGAATGAACCCAGCTGGGCAATACGCTAGTCTTATTGTGGGTCTCATTGTGTTACTAGTACATATACATTATATAGAGGCGCGGTGGCGTAGTGGTTGGAACATCGGACTATCAATCAAAAGAACCCGGATTCGAATCTTGGTTAATTTTCATCACTCCACGCGCTCCGGCCAGTTCACTCAGCTGTATAAATTAGTACGGATAGTGGTGAATATATGCGAATGAATAGTTTTCGCGCAGTAATTGCAGCGTGGCTGAATTGACTTTAGTTGTTAGATCTGGCAAGGCTCAAAATACTCGATACCCAAAATGGCAAACACACTGCGGGCCAATCGTGGACGCGGCTTCATCCTCTCGCCTCTCGCACGAACAAGAATGTACCTTTAATGAGATGTAACGGAAGAACGGGAGAGGGCTCAATGGAATGAAGACATTTTAAACAACAGTATAACCAGAATTGGAACTACAGCTGGAACGGAAGTCAAACCTCAAGATAAAAAGTAATGGTACTTTCTCATAAAGCCCTGTACTTCTCTGGGAAGAGCACAGCCATGCTGCAATTACTGCGCGAAAGTGTTCGCTCACTGTCAGCTGCCAGCTATTCATAGTGGAGTGAACGAAATTAATCAAGTTTCGCAACGAGGATTCGAACCAGGATTTTCTCGACTGAGAGTCCCACCACCACGCCACCGCGCCCCAAGAGTGCTATGATTGAAATCGATGGACAATTGGAGAAGTAAACTAATGCGACAGTACAACAAACACGACGATCTCTGTGTCTCGGGTCGCTGCCCACGGTCATAACACCATATGGACGTGCAGATAATATAACCGCCAGAATAATCATGTTTAATAATTCACTGCCTCGACGACGGTTATTTGATTCGGTTCTGCCTCGAATCGATTCAATTGAAACTCTTTCAGGGCAGCCACACAACATATGCAGACATGTCGATATATACAAATATATGCAGCGCATATATATATATATATATATATATATATATATATATATATATATATATATATATATATATATATATATATATATATATATATATATATATATATATATATTAGACCAGTCAATGAGAGAGACTAGCATTTCTGCTATATTTGTTATCAGAATACTATTTCCTGTTTCTTTGTTTATTAAATTATTTGTTTTTGTTAGAGAATGATGCATATTAAGTAGGCAATGGCCGGAGTATTACCCGATTTAAGGGGTGTTTTCTTAGTGGACTAGATCAGGAGATGGTGGTTAGTGAAATAGTGTCATGTGTTATCTCAGAAGCAAACAGTATAAAAAGAGACTGGATACACGTGTGACAGGGACGGGTTCGAGTACTCGAGTACTTGTGTACTTAAGTAGAACAAGTACTATACTTGTACTTATGCTTGCCATTTTGCTGAGTGCAGTACTTGTACTTGGACTTGTACTTGGCCATCAAAATACTTGGAATTGGCAAGTACTTTCCAAAGTACTTTTTTATGTTTTCGTTAAATATTTGGCTCTACCTCAGGAATTACAAAACATGGCTACAGTGAAAATGGCCGTTTGTTTACTGCTATTTTTTTCGTTTTCACAAAGCGTCATGACATGAAACATAATGGTGCAAAAAAATAGCTGCAAAGAAAACGACCGTATGTTTATTGTTATTTTACACACAGCATCATAACATGACACATAAATGATTGTGCAATTTTTACAATATCAAGTGGTAATTATACATAGTTAATAAACTGTAATGATGACCTTAGCAATTGATCACACTGTCCATGTTATGTCTGTCAATGAATAGCTAAGGACAATGCTGGATGTTGATTGGTTTATATGCATAAAGGGGAGGAGCAACATAAGCACTTACATACATATCAGCTGAGATGTATCCATTTAACCACTCATTCAGTGATACATACATTATCAATGACTTAGTATTATTTGAAGCCATCAGTCAACTACATGGGATAAACTAACTGATCTCTTGATCAGCTATAGTGGCTACAGATGATCCGAAGCCACCAATTCATTTGTATTGTGGTAGACATAATTAACTTGGCTTAGGATAATCACTGTTAAGTAGTCAATCGCAATCTGTTAAGATATGTTGATGATAAATACCTGTCACCGCAGACAGATCCTAGTATGGTATGTCTTGACTAAAATGATGGATAAGTGCATAATACTGCTGCTTTTGTGTTTTCATCGCTTTGACCTTCACCATTATGAAACATAAATGTAGAGTTCTTTGTACTTGATTGTACTTGATTAAAATGTTCAAAGTACTTTGTTTTTGTACTTGAATTTTTCACAGTACTAGTACATGTACTTGCTTATATTTTAGACGAGTAGTAGTATATGTACTTGCCTATATTTTAGACGAGTACTTGGACATGTACGTGGACATGACAAGATTGACAGTACTTGTACTTAAGTACATTGCCCGTGTACTTGACCCATCCCTGATGGGTGATGATCTCGGCGAGCATATCACAGTGAAGTAGATTGGACAGAGAAGGGTCATGTAGCCCAACGTGGGTGCCCGGATGTCAAGTGAAAGGCACGTGTGCGTCAGGGATCATGCCTCAGTTAGACAGTAATTTTAAATATGTGTAAATTTTTAAAATCATATAATTTGATATAACTGCATTTGAGCAGACACATCGGCAAGTTTGCTGGTAGAACATGTTAGCAGTGTAACCGTGAATTTGTAGATGATTTAAATAGGCGGAAGGATTTTTGGCAATTTTTTCACCACAAAGCACATGTGCGTAGTAATTTATGCAGGAATTGGTAAATATTGACGGGTATGGCACGTTCAGCCGTTTTAAAACAGTTAGAAATATGTGATTTTGACAAAATTCAACCAGCGTTTCAATGAGATGATGACAACAACAGGAAAGAAGTTTCAGAATTTTTTATGGTCCCGTTTTCTTATAATCGTGCAAAACGTTAACATGGTCACCAATGGGAAACGTAACAGTAGGCTGAACCCGTCAGTCACGTGGAAAGTAAGACGTTGCGTAAATCAGTAGAAATTGGATTCTCTCCACTAAAGTTTAGAAGGAGACGGGGAACGCAAGAAAAGTAGTGACCGAGCACACGACCGAGAAACGTAAAACACGTAGAAAGGAGTAGATGAGCGACCGTCCACTGTGTCTATACTCGTGAGGTAACGAAGCGCACGACGACGGCCGACGGCGCGCATGGCGAAGCTAACGGCCCGCTCTTCGACTGAAGACGGTGCGCTCTTCGGCAGCGGACGAGACGCTCTTCAACTGCAGACGGCACGACTGCCGAAGTGCGGCGTCAAACGGAGACATCCCCCATTCACGACGACCAGGAAATCATATCAGTCATCTAAAGACAGGCGGTCACGGGGACACGCCGACACCCAAAGTCTGTCAGGCCTAAAGAACGGTTTGCGAGAATGCAGAGACTCGACTGTTAGGTTGTTTAGGCATTAGATGCCTCAAAATCAACTGTGCTGTTGTTTTGGCATTTATATGCCTCAGATGTAATGATAATGTTGTTTGGTCATTAGATGCCTTAGAATCAACTGTGTACCTGTATAATGGCTGGTGACACTCGAGTGACATCAACAAACAGTATGTTATCCCCGTTATATAACGGCAAATAAACATTCTTTTTCATTTCCTATATTTGTAAACATTCAGCTGGGGCCGGTTTCGCGAATCTTTCATACCGTACGAACGAACTGGTGCGGACGGTTGACGAAGATTACGTAAGTTACAACAATCAGAGAAAACAGGCAAAGCGTCCTGAACCGTCGCGTCTCTGTGCAACGCGCGTACTCGATCGCGTTCGAAAGTATTTAAACGTCAGCTGGATTCACAGAACGAGGTAGCCGATTGTTATCTGCGTTGATATATCACAGTAAAATACTCTAGATCAGGTAGTCGTATTACCGTGATCTGTCAATCAAGATAACACACGGTTGCCTCCATCTGGGAAACTTAAATTAAGCATACATTTGTGAACTTTGAGTGGATATCAGCACGGCCAGTCGTTGCATAACGTAATATAACGCTGGCGTCCGACGTGTAGCAACGGGGTAACAGGAATAACGTATCACGTGTCATTGCATCATCGCACTTATTCAACATACACGATGCGACAACAGTTTCTTTGTGTTAGCCTTCAGTCATTGTGACATATTGTTGTGTTATGTCTTCACGTCAACAGTGCCCATTTATTTATAAGAACTCTTGTATGCACAAAATACAGCTTAAAACTCGAAGTTGGAAGGTAATGGTGACACACCTCGGGTTATCTACGGATGCCGTGATGACATAAGTTTTTACGCGATTACGCAATCAAAATTACATAATACGGTAGGGTATGAATCACACCAATGCGGCAAAATATAATGAAAATACGGGGGAGCTCTCTATCTGTTCACGGCCCACGACATCGAGAAAAATTGCCTTGGACGATACTATAATATCCAATTACAAGCATACACATTTCACGTAGCAGATGTATTACAAAACACACCACTTTCTTGAAATCAAATTATATACATAACTGATATAACACAATAAATATATAAAGATAATTAAATGTTATTTCACACACACACACACGCACACGCACACGCACACGCACACGCACACGCACACACACACACACACACACACACACATATAATGGCAAGAACGCATCTTTGTCAAGATTTGATTCAAGTTATGTCAGGTTTCAAGTTACGTGTGATATTAGCATTGCAATCGTCGTGTAGATGTGTCAAGTAACATTGAACAAAAACTGGTAGATCTAGATGAAGATCTGGCGCCGCGGATGCATCAGAAATAGTTAATTTAATGTGTTAATCTTGAAGGTGCGGTTTGGCGGTAGATTTGGGCTCGAGAGCGCTAGATTTGGGCTCGAGAGCGATAGATTTGGGCTCGAGAGCGGTAGATTTGGGCTCGAGAGCGGTAGATTGCGTAAAAAAGCGGTAGACTTGGCACATCTCTGGACGCTCGCGAGATCGTGCCCACGGTTCGAGTCATGATTGGTGTGGGAGTAGTGTCTACGTTACGCATGTCAGGTTGTATCAAAACACGATAACTGGTAGCAATAGTGTCCAGGAGGACTCGCTATCATTATTCCATTACTCGGTCGATAAATGAACAGTCTCCGGAAGTAATTCACCATTCAACAATTTGGTCTACGTTTGTAGTGGCCCATTGAATAAATACGCTCAAAGGCAAAGTGGGGCTGTAAGTCTAAAGCTATAATATGATTTCACTAAAGCCTATCCGTAAGCATCAAATATAAAAATGGGTGTGACAAGGGTCTCAACTTCCATCTCCCACCTGCTTGGGGGCCAACCTTGCATCTCCCACTTCTTTTTGGAGCCAATCTCCCATCTCCCACCTGACTTGGGGGGCAACATCCCATCTCCCACCTGTTTGTGAGGCCGATCTCCCACCTCCCACCATATTTGAGAGTCCACCTCCCGCCTCCCGCCTCCCGCCAAACCTTCGCCCACTTCCGACCTACTTTTGTGGCTAACCTGCCACCATTTCTAAGGACCAACCCATCACCATTTGTAAGGTCCAATCTGCCACAATTTCTAAGGACCAACCTTCCACCATTTCAAAGGACCAACCTGCCACTATTTCTAAGGTCCAATCTGCCACAATTTCTAAGGACCAACCTGCCACCATTTCAAAGGACCAATCCGTCACTATTTCTAAGGACCAACCTGCCACCATATCTAAGGATCAACCTGCCACCATTTCTAAGGACCAACCTGCCACAATTTCTAAGGACCAACATGCCTCTCACTTCCTTCCACATCCACTCAAAAAGTAGTAAGCTGACGTATAATTCGATTGAACGCAGACGTGTATTTTTCATAGGAATGCAACTTTGTTTACAGTACCGCTCATTACTTCAAAGAAATATAATATCAGATACTCCGGAACAAACTGACAGTTCCTTCGATAGAGCGCATTAATGGGTACCTACGCGTATCATATCTACTCGTAGAGTTAATCTAGCTGTCAGTGTATCGTGTTTGGCTCTGTACTTCCTCATGCCGGCTAGCCATTGGAACGTGCGACCTCTTGTCATACCTACTACTGACACGTTGAGAGGATAGTTTAGCAGGCAATTTTTACAGTTCATTTAACGAAACGCTCGCACCGCACGAGTCTCCGTTCGAAAGGATTGCGTAACTTGGAACAATCATATAAACCACGCATATAGGAGACCATCTTGTTGGTATTTATGTCGTTTAGTAATATGGTAAGTGGCGCCACTGTCAGGAAGTGTACTGTCTAACATGACCCTTGAAGTGTGACGTCACAATAGTACGAGAGGCATTACGTCATCAGCTGACGCAATATTTCCAAGATATATTTCAGCTTGAACGAGAACGTGCCACAACTTCATTATCAATTCAAAATGGACAGTTGCACTGGGTATAAAAGACTGGTAGGCTGGACAGCGGCTTAATATGTCATAGAATTTGTTCACATGAGAGATGTAAAATAGTTTAATTAAAAAACAGACGTTATCATGCTTCTAGCAAAGTTTCGATGTACAATTCTATCAACAATTATATGCAATTATAATTGGGAAATTTCTTGATAAACATAGGATTTTACCAAATAAAGTAAAAAAAAGTGTAGAATCTGCGCATCAAACGTAAGTTGTGGCAGTAGTGAAATGGTGAGTTTGGTTTCAGTCTTGTTCAAACACCTGCAAGACCTAACGTTTGTTGGCTGAAAGCCAAACAAGAACGCCCACTTAACGTGCACTGATATGCAGAATGTGGGAGAGTTTTGTGGCAGATGTGTGTATTTCCTGTGCTAAAGATGTCTACAACGTTGAAGTGATTATCTTCGCCAATTTCCGCATATTAATATCATAAGATTGTTGCTGTGTTGTAACTAAGGCTTGACAGACTTGCATGCGAGTGAAACACGTAGCGTTGGTGCTTGTTTTCGGTCAAGATACAATTCATGTTATTTATCCTCTCCTAAGACAACATGCCTCAAAGATAACTGCACATTGCTTTATTTTATGTACAGTACTATTCGACTCCGAAACTCCCTCCCTCAATGCATTGTTGACATAAACAATCTGGATATATTTAAGAGCAACATTTAGACACGTCATTATCCTAGATTTTAGATGCAAAAAAAGGACTCTCTCTAAGAGGAATAACCAATTGCATTATGGCTGTTTACATTATGTTGCATTGTTGCGTTACGTCTTACGTAACTCGCATGGTCTGCTTTGATACGTAAACGTAAACGGTGTCGGTCCACTCGTTACCGAAAGTAGTGTTACCCAAAGAATTGAGCGCATTGGTTTGATACAGCTAGTAGTTATTAAGTTGGTCTTCCTGGTTGTGTAGATGTTTAAACGCTTCTTGTTTCAAGTTTTTGGTATTTGACATGTTGACAATGACTGATGGTAGTGTATTCCTGCCGCGTACTGTTTGTGGGAAAAATAGTACTCGACTTCGACGCAAGAATTTGCGGGTTGGCTAACCTTGTAAATATGAACAATGTTTATGTGATATCAGATACGCATGACATGCACACTAAGTATCGTATTTGTAAAGGGGAGACTGGGGCGTGTTGGCGCATGGGCGGGTTGAATTTTGCGATTCGTTGGAATAACAATACTCTATTCCTACTGCGGTTCAGACAGGCAAATACCTGTAGCATTACGTACTACACTTAGAACATTGCGTAAGAATTCGTGTCAAGTGAGCTAACACTGTATGGATATTACAATATGTTCAAACAATTTTATTGAAACGCAGTTATATGGTAACAAAATTACAATAAAGTGTAATTTGTTCCACACCGTTCTGTCTCGAAGAAAACTCTCTATCCAGTATGCAATCGATGGATCCATCACGTGACAGTTTGTCGAGCAAACAAGGCTACCACTGTTGGATATTCCGCCATTGTTCATTACGACAAAAACAAGAGGCAACGTTGTTTAAGGTAGAATATTATGTGGGAAAGGTTGATCTGGCAGATGTATGCCGCCCTAGTAACGTAATATATTATAAGTAAGCATAGTTGCTAGGGTGAAGGTTGACGAAAGTCACGCTCATAATTACGGTTATGTCGTCAGACACTGGATCGATCAATTAAGGAAGGACTGGAACAATTTACCACAAACAGCCACTCAAGCTTCCAGCATTGACAGCTTTAAAGCTCAGTGCAACCACATCAATGGATATTCTAATACCTCCACCCCTCCACACCCCCACACCCACGCCCCAGACGCCTGGCTTAAACGCTCACTTAAGAGCCCAACGAGAAACCATGGACATATATTTAAAAATATATACGTCCATGGACAAACAGAGCGGAAACATAAAGAAACAAACACCTTCGCGTACTGAATGTTATATAATTTGAATAAATGTGACGTCACGCGTTACGTCAGCTGTCACGTGACCGTACTACGACAGCAATAGAGAGCGTAAGTCTCGTGACCTAGTTTCCGCATTGGTTAAGCCGTTTGGCGACCACTTAAACGACGCACATTATCGCCCACCTAGTCACGTTATTGCTTACAACTAATTTATCAGCTTATTACAGCTTGATTGATTATCTTATGGCGCTATGGCGTCAGTTCTATGACGTCAATTACGGTACAAGTAGGATGCAAAAAGGAGCCAGGCGGCTTTTGACAGCGGACACATTTTAAAGTGTATCTGCGAAGTTCGATCCGGGATGTTGTTGTCGAAACCACGGCGTTGTCCGTTGCCATTTTTCAACTTGATATGTCAATGAGGAACACCTCGTACAAAGTAACTGTAAATTGTTAATCGAATATATTTAACAACATGATAATCGTTAATGGAAATATTGCTATACCTACATTAGAATATAATATTGCTATACCTACATTAGAGCATAATCTGCCGAATAGCAGTACAGTCATTCCAGGCCAACTTAACGTTAGCTTTGCTTTCTACCTGGCAAAAGGTAGACATTGTTATGGTAAATGTACTACCATTCCCTATAGGGAACGAAAGTTTCGTGACCTAGCTTTAACTCTGGAGTCCACTGGCGATTTCGGCTGTTTGGATGCCTTGTAAAGAATAAGATGACATTTTGTTTTTGGGTGTACTCACATAACTGACACCAAACTGTTAAAATAGTTATGGTTTCAGACTGATGAAAATAAGTTAAAGGTGTGTGAGAAGCTCTATGTATAAGAATGGTCACGATAATCGTTTGAGCGTTGTTCACAACTGGATCTTGTGTATTATCGCCCATGCACTGACGGCATAGCAAACTCTATATGCATAGCAACTATGTTTACTTTGCTCAAAACAGTCCGTTTGGGGCATGACTTTTATAGGCTTATGTGCATTTAGAGTTAGGCATACATATTTACTAAAGATAGCTATTTCAGGGACAATTAATTGGTTATTCCTTCTGATCAACAAACATTTTGATTATAATAAGTATCGTATATTTATAAGTTCTTATGATTGTAGAAACTTTAAGTATTTTACTGTGTCATTATTTACAATAATATTAATAACAAAGCTCATGTCCCCAAGTAAAGTGAACAGATTTGCTATGCATATTGGTTTTGTTATGCCGTCAATGCGCGAACCATAATACATGGTATCCAGTTGTTAATAATTTTCAAACGATTACCGTGAACATTCTTATATATAAAGCTTCTCACACACCTTTAACATATTTTTTCGGTCTGAAACCAGTTTCGTGTCTATTCTGTGGGTACACCCAAACACTAATCTTATTCTTTACACAGGCATCAAAACAACCGAGGTCACCAGCGGACTCCAACGCTAAAACTAGGTCGCGAAACTTACGTTCCTTATATGGCCTGACCTTTACATTTATCTTAGTTATTCCATTTTGTACAGCTATGGTCAAATAAATAAATATGCATATCTGTCTGTCTATAGTTGTGGCCATCAAAATGTCAACACGAGCTTTACGCGGAATCACTGAGCCGCTCGTTCTCCACATGGAGCCGGCACGCGGAACCGGAGACGACAATATGTGGATCTGTTTCCGATTCTCTACTGACGAGGGAAAAAGAAACGCAATCTTAATCTGTTTTTATAGCATATTCATTGTGACCGCAAGGCAGGAGCTTTGTTCATCGCGGGCGGCCGCGGTGATTATGTCGTGGCTAAGCTCTTCCGCCGAGTCTCTACACCACAGCGCCTTATAAGCTTTGCGTGCGAACGCTTGAGAGGGAGACGTTCAGCGCGTATTCCGTACTGTCAGAAGAGACATCAATCTGTTTCGAATTACATGTAATTGACAAATGATCATATCTCGATGCCACCTAAACTTCGTATTTTATACCTTTAAAATCCAAATTTGTATCAGAGAGCTCCCTACTTTTGGATAAATCTCCGGTTGAGAAAAAAATCCCAATAGGAATAGCGTCAATTTAACATGATGCTAAAGCATTGCTTATGCTGAATATTCCTTAATTAATTATATGATATATATATATATATATATATATATATATATATATATATATATATATATATATATATATATATATATATATATATATATATATATATATATATATATATATATATGTATAAATATGTGTGTGTGTGTGTGTGTGTGTGTGTGTGTGTGTGTGTGTGTGTGTGTGTGTGTGTGTGTGTGTGTGTGTGTGTGTGTGTGTGTGTGTGTGTGTGTGTGTGTGTGTGTGTGTGTGTGTGTGTGTGTGTGTGTGTGTGTGTGTGTGTGTGTGTGTGTGTGTGTGTGTGTGTGTGTGTGTGTGTGTGTGTGCGTTTGCCTAAACAAACCAATTTAAGCCAACTGCAGCCCCACCCAGTGGATGCCGTATTGATATAATTCGACCACAAATCAATGTTCTTTTAACATGCTATGTATAAGGGGAATAATTGAAAATAATGTGTACAAGATGAAGGGCATTATTCTACGTACCTAGACTATATATATATATATATATATATATATATATATATATATATATATATATATATATATATATATATATAGTCTAGGTACGTATAATATATATATATATATATATATATATATATATATATATATATATATATATATATATATATATATATATATATATATATATATATATATATATCCTGACACTTAGGTAAAGTGATATGGTAAAGTAGAAAAATATAGAAAAACCGCAGTTATTAAAAGCAGCATGCATTAGAGCAGGAAAGATATACAGGATTTTATCGCTGGTAGCCATACTCACTGCACGATATACGATCCTTACAACCATATCGTGGCATGCAATAGCCGTAGACAATAACAAGTTTCGTATCACATGCAAGCTAACACTGCCTCTGTATTGACGAAATGCGAAGCGCAACAGATGGCGCAATATGCCTTACAGCGTCAAATAAGTAATTAATTTCCGATGCCAGAACCGGTTCGGATAACGACCACGCCGCGGGCAAAGTGGAAGGTTATAGCGCGCTAAGACAGTTTTATTTAGAATGCTCTTACAATGCAGTCTACGTTTCCGTTGAGTGTTTTTCCCGACGAAGGTTGCCTTTGGCGGCCTGCGGCAGCAATTGGCAGCTAAAAATGGAAAATGACAAGGACTCGGTAAACATTCTGAGAAGTCGTCTTACCGTGTTTGACAGCGATTTGTTGGTTTAAAAATATATAATGAAATACGAATGAAGAAAACATTGTCTTGTGGGTCATATTACCTCTGATCAGTAATCATTGAGTCTATTCTTGATATGGTAAGGTCGACAGTTTGGAAACGCTTAAGTTTTTGAGTGCGTACATATGAACTTGGGTTTTAATAATTTATAATATGTTAATGTGGACGATTACCTTGAAATCAAGCTATCTGCACCTCGTTCTTCGCATCATTTTTAGGATAATGATTAAATCACCACAATAGTTTTATTGTCGATTGAAACTACGTTCATAATGCCAATAACGAACACAAATGATATTGGTAATTTATTGGAAAAACGAATGTTAAATAAGAACCGATACTATTATAAATTAAACGTTATACACGTGGCGCCTCTGGCGGATAAGCGGGATGACTTTTGTCCGGAGTGTGATTTCAAGATAGCAAAACCTAAATTTCTGCCCATCACGTCATGATTTTTGAAGTGAGATAATAAAAATTAACATTTGGACCAACCATTACTGAAATTTCATTATTCATTGTGGTCAAATATGGGGCTGATAAAAAATATGCTATTTTATACTGCTGGTGTAGTTGTTACTATGTTAGATATTTAAAAAAATTATACGGGACCCAAAACGTTTTACAGAGATGTGTAATAACTGAGCAATTCTGCCAAATTTTACGGAAGTGACATAACACATGGTGTGTCAAATATTGAATAAAATCACGTGGATAACAATTCACACTCCAAGTATCACGGCTTCACTAATCCCGTGTGTGTGTGTGTGTGTGCATGCGTGCGTGTGTGTGTGTGTGTGTGTGTGTGTGTGTGTGTGTGTGTGTGTGTGTGTGTGCGTGCGTGCGTGCGTGCGTGCGTGTGTGTGAATAACAGTTTACACATAAAGTCTCAAGGCTTCACTGATCCCATGTGTGTGAATAACAGTTCACTCTCCAAATCTCACGGTTTCACTGATACCATGTGTGTGTATGAATAACAGTTCACGCTCCAAGTATCACGGCTTCATAGATCCCATGTGAGTGTGAATAACAGTTCACACTCCAAGTTTCAAGGTTCACTGATCCCATATGTGTGATTAACAACTCACTCTCAAAGTCACACGGCTTCACTGATCCCATGGGTGTGAATGACAGTTCACACTCCAAGTCTCACGGCTTCACTGATCCCATTGGTGTGAATGACAGTTCACACTCCAAGTCTTGCGGCTTCACTGATCCCATGGGTGTGAATGACAGTTCACACTCCAAGTCTTACGGCTTCACTGATCCCATCGGTGTGAATGACAGTTCACACTCCAAGTCTCACGGCTTCACTGATCCTATGGGTGTGAATGACAGTTCACTCTCCAAGTCTTACGGCTTTTCTAAATATTGAATTTCCTCTCAATATGTTACAATAGTTCAGCTCTCTCTTAAATAGAATAATTAAGCATTGCCAGATTTTGAGTAGTTTTTCTTATTGATGCTTGTTATCTACATGTACTTTTATATTTGTATTATTTATTCCTGATGATAACTACTTGACCGCATAAAATGTTGCATGCGAAGGTGCAACTGTCCGGAGTGGCTATTGTCCTAGATGGCAAATTTCAATGGAGTGCTACATGGAATTACAGCTTTAAATCCTGTTATTTACGAAAGGCATTTATTTGAGAGAAAAAAACGTTATGATTTTCCACATACCCGTTGCAACAGCGGGACACAGGGTCCCTGGCTAACGGCCTATCTTAGAGGATGACTGCTATTAATGTCCAACAAATGTGCCATCTGTCATTTGGGGTAGGTTCTAAATCAGAAGAAGGAACTTCCCTTCTAGCGGGAACTGGGTTCACTAAGTTGCGGACTACATATGCATATTCGAATACCAGTTGTCCTCCGTTATAACTGATCCAAGTCAGTTTAATTGTTCGTGGTATATACATGCCTGCTACAAACATCTGCGTACAAACTCCCCGCTTAAAAGCGCCGTCCGAGTTACCTTTCCTGGTTTTTTTACCCCAGTGACCCATTCGGACGCTACTGATTTGACACATTTTTCGAAGTGCGTTGAAACTTGTGACCAGCCTTACAATTCAGGCATCTGTTGATCAACTGGTGCATAAATTATTAAAAGTAGCGTACGCACACATGTCAACGTTGGAATTCAACTCAACCGTGTTCCGATCACGACCAAATGGAAATCGTTGAAACATTGCTATTATTTATGGAATAATACACTGTTTGTGGAGATCACGAGAGTGTTGCCAAATTACAGTGTTGCCAAATAACAGTGTTGCCAAATAACACGACGAGTGTCAGAGGCACGAGTGATGTTGTATGGCTGGTAACGGAAAATTAACACTTGAGCATACTTTATAACTTCCTACATTTGTATATATGCTTCGTACCAAACGAAGGAACTGATGCGGACGTTTGACGCAGATTACGTTAATCAGAACAATCACATAAAATGCGCAAAGCGTTCGAACAATTGCGTGTCTATGCCAACGCGCGTACTCGTTCGTGTTCTAATTATTCAAACGTCAGCTGAATTCTCAGAACGCGGCTGCCCTGTGTTATCTGAGTTGATATATCATGGTAAAATGCTGTAGTCAAATATGACAGTCTTAGTACCCTGATATGTCCATCCAGATAATGCACGGCTTCTTCATTCTGAGAATCATATATTAAACATACCTGTGTGAACGTTGATTGGGTATCTGCATTGCTAACCGTTGCACAGGAATACATAATTGATGGAGCCACATTGTGATGTCATTGTCTGAATTATGACCAATGAGCGTGCGCCGTTGTATCAAGCCCGTTGCTATACCCCGTGTTATAGACTTCGGTCAAACTTCGCCTTAGCAACCATACTTTTATATTGAGAGACGCAGTGAGAGAGTTTGAAATCGGTGAAGATTCGTGCATGGAGGACTTGCGATTCGGTCCCCAAATACCCTGACATACTGATAAATGGAATTAGCTTTCTGTCGTTCCCGAAACCGTTCAGCAGTCGACCAAAATGTTTGAAATGGATATAGCTACGTGGCCGTCCCAAGCCACGATCAGTTCAATGTAGACACGAAAATTATGTTTTTCACAAAGGCATGTTATGTCAACTTATGTAATGCGTAGCAATTTTCCATTGACTTTCGGTCACACCTACACATACATAAATCCAGGTTGCTAGGCATAATGGATCCATCAATTGATGCTAAACAATCATGTTGCCATAGCAACCTACGCACTATGACAAATAAAGCTGTGCATCAAAGTTACTATTCTAAAATCGTTACCAATATTTGTCATTAAGACATGAACACTCAAACACGTATGATAATTGTTATTAAAACTCCATCCTCAACTGATTTAGCCTACCGCGAATAGTTTAAATAATATCCGCAGTCGGTTTAATAAAAAGTGCGTGTTTTTGTTCAAATCATCGAAACAATTTACTTCAGTCGTTAGATCTGGTAAGGCTCAAAATAGTAAATATCCAAAACATTAAATACTTTATGTGTTTAATGTTGGTCATGGGTGTGACTTCCATCCTATCCCCGATCAAATGACACAGTTATGAAATTTCACCATGGGCGAAATTCGTGAGTTTTGGCGTTCCCACTTTCACTTCAATAAATTCTGGATCCAGAATTAAATAATGTTATAGTTTGTATGATTTATATGATGTATACATACAATCGTTGCACAAACGAGCTAGCATTTCGTAGTGTATGCTGGGCAGGTATGAACTTTTGCAAAATGAATTTAAAATGAGACGAGCAAAAATTTACCTGAGGATGCACCTTTAAGTATTCAGTGCAAACCTGACTAAATTTCACATGACAGTTGACGAACTACGACATGTCCCTGTTTCCAGCATTAATCTGCACGTAACCAAACCTTCTCTTTCCTTGCGCTCTTGTTTTCTTTTATGACTTTGTTAATTATCTTACTGCTTCGTTATTATTTTGTTTAAATGTGTTATTCATATACATATTGAGCGATTGTCGGTGTAGATGTTAGTTAGTACATTCATGGGTATGTACTTGTCGCTCAGACTACATCTTATTTAGTTAACATCTTATTTAGTTAACATCTTATTTAGTTAACATCTTATTCAGTTAACATCTTATGAAGTGCAAATATCTAAATGTGAAGTTAATTACTTTTCGCAGTAATATAGTAATAAGAGGAAACTTAATTATAAATTATTATTAATATTAACAAAAGCATTATAACTTTAGGAAGACAGCCGTACGGGACAGAAGCTACATCAGTAACGGAACGATGTAGACTGGATATCAGAAAATATTCATTCTCACATTAGACAATACATGAATAGAACAATTGATCTACTGATTGTATAAATGCTAGCAGCATGAACAGCTGAATCGATAACCTAGTGGTTTCCTTTTTTGCTTTGGAAGGCAATCTTGTTAAATACTATTAAATTGTGCGTTGTTGTCACAGGTAACGCTCTGGTCATCTTCGTGATTCT
>BSQZ01000003.1:10292500-10395000 GCA_033239005.1 Lamellibrachia satsuma | reverse complement strand
CAATGACTGTTCTAGTGCAAAATAGCTACCTGCTCCCTCACAAACTGGTGCCATACCCCCTAATTTTGACAAAATTTCCATTTGGCATCCGGTCTGTACCATATATTCGTGATTGTTACTGCTGTCTGCTTTTTCCAAGCAAACTGTTCACTTTTCCTATCAACCTTTGCTCACGGGAATTTCTATGTCTTCTATAAACCCTTCAGGGTTAGGGTTCGCTAGGGATGGGGTTAGCTACAGATGGGGTTAGCTACGGTTAGGGTTTAATACCTTTATTTCCCCGTGTTCATGCACTTATAAAAAACTGCCCACAACATGAAACGGGTATTGAGACGTGGTGAATGGGCATTGATGAAAGGCAACGATTATTTCCTACACAAAAGTGCTTATTGTAAGCTTTTATATTGCCCCAAGCTCTTTCGTGTCATGTTATCAGATGAAAAATATCAGCTGATGCACGTCAAACTTCATAGCACAAAATTTAAATGTACATTTATTTGAATTTTTTAACATATAGTATATCAGTTATAGGACACCTCCTAAATGAAACTGTTAAAAAGTTTAAATAATTGCGGCGCTTAACAAGTAATGATTTTGCTAACTAGATGGAATCAATAATATATATAATTATAACTAGTTTGACATCAACAATGTTAAACACACACACAACACAGGGCAGGTTAGCAGCCGTTTTTATTAATTTATTTATTTAAAAAATATGACTCCTCATTATATTATCTAAATCGGAAATGATAACAATGCTAAGAAATGAGTTGTAACAAACTGATAATTTCATCCAAATTACCTGTAATATCCACGATTAAGCTAACAACAACGACCAAAGCATAAGCATAAAAAATAGTTTATGAATGTTTACAAACTTCCTCAATCCAAACTTACTATGCCCTACATTCGTCTGCAACACACCAGGAAGTCTAACTGAGGCAGGACCTCTATATACTGCACGTCACAGGCGGGACATGTCGCACGGTTGAATTATCGCCGGAAGGAATCAAGGCTAAATTGCAGCTGCCTACGCGCACAATCTGGATAATAACCTCTCGTGCGACCATTACGCAGGGTCGCACTCCCGCACTCAAGTGGATAATCTCTACCAAAATGTATAATCTCATCTAATACATCTACCGCAAATGGGATCGTCTGCCAGAAAACCAAGACCAATAATAGTTAGAGTGAAAGTGGTGACTGAGTGGCGGCCGCCTTGTTCCGGATGATGCGGGTCTAACTCTGTCTCCATTAAGGACTTTCTTGTTTCGCCGATGTAAGTAGAATGGTGCTCTCTCTCTCTCTCTGGACAAATGTGCATCTCGCTTGAGATGTAGAGTCTGCGTCACGCAGCGGCAAAGCGGCGTGTCTATAATGTGTGCGTGCGTACGTGCGTGCGTGCGTGCGTGCGTGCGTGCGTGCGTGCGTGCGTGCGTGCGTGCGTCAACAATTGTGTCTGACTTACCGGTTCTTGTATATCAAATCACCGCAATGCGCACGTAGGCGGAAGTGTGGAATTAGCCGTGTGAAACGACAGTTTTAACCAATGCCTGTCCTTTTATTCACCCTGAGGATATGTCCGGCATCCATGCTACTAAAGATAGAAAGAACGAAAGCCATCCTCGAAGTTATTAAATCATCATATAAACCCTTTTTTAACCCTGAACTGTACAATTTTATTGTGCATACAAACGGTTAAGCTCACCCCACCTTGGGAGATGACGTTACAAACTGCATGATAGTATATTATTAGTTTTTAACCGTATATACTTGAAGACTTGAAGAAAACTTGTTATTACCGCAAAACCATATTACGTGGTACACCTGTGTTTTGACCGTTATTTGTTTATGAATGTCGACCTTGTCTTTCCGCGTTCAATACAAATACGATATCACGGGCGAGGCATTTAGGGTAAACAGATAACGGTCAAGTTATCACTAAATCACAATATTCGGCGGTTAGATTAGATTTAGTTTATAACGTCGTGTCTTTAACGCGTCCTCGTCCGGTGCAGCCTGTCATCGGATCCCCCGACGCGGCAGAATGTTTGTGTTACACCGCCTCCGGCTTGTTTTGTCTTTAAAGACGTCATCGAGGCCCCGTCCACGTGGGCATCACGGCCGATCCAGTTCGCCTACCACGCTGCTGTCCGGGGACTTGACGTCATTGCCGAAGATGCGGCGTAGGCGAGTGGGGAGTCTGTAATGTCACTTGTTGCCCAGTTCGTCCTGGATCCCGACTCCCGGCCGCACACTCAATGTACTCAAGTTAATAATTCATCAAGCTGATCGAATGGCACGACCCTTGCGGACGCTCGTCGCGTTTGTCGTTTAATGTGGAAAAACTCGTAAATGGCGTTGCTACGACAACAACTGAACTAAGGTCCACCGGGATCGCGGGAGGAGGCGACTTGCAATCAAGTTCTAACTAGTTCACTCTGCTTGCCTTTCGCTATTAAGGGTGTTCATGAGTAAATGAGTCATCAAAATATTAATTCATAAATCAACATAACAAAATATCAAGACTAGTGTAGGCGTACTCTCTAAAGACTAGGCGTACTCTCTAAAGACTAGGCGTAGTCTCTAAAGACTAGGCGCACTCTCTAAAGACTAGGCGTAGTCTCTAAAGACTAGGCGTAGTCTCTAAAGACTCTCGCACTCTCTAAAGACTAGGCGCACTCTCTAAAGACTAGGCGTAGTCTCTAAAGACTAGGCGCACTCTCTAAAGACTAGGCGCACTCTCTAAAGACTAGGCGCACTCTCTAAAGACTAGGCGTAGTCTCTAAAGACTAGGCGCACTCTCTAAAGACTAGGCGCACTCTCTAAAGACTAGGCGTACTCTCTAAAGACTAGGCGTACTCTCTAAAGACTAGGCGTACTCTCTAAAGACTAGGCGTACTCTCTAAACACAACCGAAAGTATACAAGCGATAATAAGTCTCATTTTTTATCATTCGACTTTAAAGCGAATTCTGGAATTCCCCTTCTTGATATGTTTTACACTAAGAAATCTTAATTCATTGTCACTGGACTAAGATATCTCCGAAAATCCCCTAACGCCATTTTATGCCCCCTAGAACATTAACGAGTTCACGTGCAACCAATATTACACATATTTATTCATCGACTTCTTTTACGTCTGTCTATGTTTCGTTTGGTTCTTTCAATGTGTCAGGCATCGTCATGTTTCAAGCCTTGGCAGAAGGCATAATAAATTCGCGGAATCGCCAATGAATCACAAAGATACTTGACGTCTTTGAACTCTGCCTGAGAGATTGGTGGAGATTCATTGACAAGTGAGAGAAGTTCATTGTACCACGGCCGCCTTGGTTTACTCTGAGTTTGATGAATACGTCATCGTATCTATGTTTAAAGTGTACGGTGTCAGGTGATGCTTTCAAGTATCGCATCCACTTCAGCTTAAGCCACCGCACCGTATTTCTATCACTTCCTGGTTTCGGTTTTGCATCAGGGCTGGGTCCAATTACACAAAATTATATCAATTACAATTACAATTACATTAAATTTTTTATTTCAATTTCAATTACAATTACATTATGCGGAACCAAATATATTCAGCATTTGTTAATTATGTATTTTTGCGCGTTTTGCTGAATTTCAATCAATATTTTGTACACAATTGATAAAGAAATATAAAGGTAATGTTTGTACATTTTGTTGAATTGTGACTTAGAATTATACTAAATAAAAAGATAGCCGTTTAAAACATATTTTTATTATATAAAAATACAATGCAATATCCAGACGTAATCCTACAGGACATATTCCCATGCAGACATTTAGCCGTGCGCATTTCTTAAATTTTTCTTTGGAAAATACTAATAATAGGGTTTGATGTGTTCACTTTGAGGTTGTAGCTCCTGCTCTAAGCTGACATTCTTAATTGGTCTGCCCTTTGCTTTGTGTGAGTTGGGAATGGGAAGAGAGGCCATATAAACGGTCCTTGCCACCTGACCTGTCTCCAACCCACCACAACACAAGGGGTGTAATTGGCTTGCTAACTCTGCAATGTTTCACTGAGCTGATATTTTCTGAAGCAATATCAGGCTACAGGTCTTTCCATGTTTGAATACCAGCTTAGCCTTTGTGTGACAATGTATGTGCATTGTTTATTGCTGTTACCAACTTACTAAAAAGGCTAACTGCTAAGGCTACCCACCACTAGCACCACTGACCAGTACCCACCACTTGCACCACTGACCAGTACCCACCAGACAGTGAATACTGAGACTTAAATATAAATATATAAGCAGGTGTTATTATTAGTCTTGATTTTCAACTCATGTGAGACTTAAATTATATTTTTATTGACAATTCGTTCATGTAGTTTGTGATATGAAACGTACTGTAATTGATTGTAATTGAAATAAATTTTCAATTATACAAAATATAACAATTACAATTACAATTACAGCAACATTTCGAAACCATAATCAATTACAATTACACAATTTTGCTGTAATCAATTACAATTACAATTATATAATTGGACCCAGCCCTGTTTTGCATTGTCAATTTAGATTAAGCTTTGCAATCAAAGAATTCCTCGGTGGAAAGAAGCTTGGTCCTGAACGGGTTTCGACATCGAGCCATTGAAGCAATCCGGAAGTAATTCACAGGGATAAGTCCTATATTTATTGCAGACTCAAATGTAGAATGCGCCGATTCGCATTCCATCTGGCTGTGTCCAGATTCCACGTATTGTGACAGATGCACTCATTGTCCACGTGGTTTGCCGCATGGAGACACATCGATCAAAAGAACTGGTATCGATTTTGTCCGGAACATGCATCTGAATGTTTGACCAGTTTTACTGTAACTGGCAAAGATTTGAGAAAATCATTGATGCATGTCCCAATCTCACAACAGTCACGTCCTGCACCCCCCTCACCCCACGTGTGACACGTGACATCGTGATTTGCCAGATTGCAAGTGGTCATGTTGTAAGTGGAAAGCTTACGTGGATAGAACAAGGGTGACACGTCAAGTTTTGGAGATAGCCATACCTGTTCAAGATCAGAAGTTACAGCAACTATCCTGGCATCTGTGGAGATTTTTTTATTGCAAAATTTTAATAAAGTTCTATGATTGCTCTATCAAAATTTGACCAGTTAGTGCTGAAGAATTATCTCCCGTGCAATGTCGGGTAACTAGGATAGATGGATATAACGCGTTTGAGAGTACACACTTGACCTCGTTTAGAACGTACTTCACCCGCCATTGCTCCTTCTGTTTTTAATTGTTGCTGCTATTGCTACGTCAGTCGCAACAGCCACTAATGCTACGGCTCATTAACGAGATAACATCATCATAGTTTCAACGCCCCACTTAGGTCATAGGTCATCAGGTCAGACTCGGTCATGTGGTAGCACCACCTTGAAACACATCCAGCACTACGTGGCGCCAACTCATGGTTTGATTGGTTCTCGCCACTTATTCGACTAGTGTCGGCTGCGTGTCTTAGCAGGGACACATAACGTGAGGGAGACACATGACATGACATCTCCATGCCATTGCCACGTCACCACTGACGTTTCCCCAACTCTCTCACCAACATTGACATGTCCCCAACACTGACGTGTCCAAACATTGACGTATCTCCAACACTTACGTGTCTCCAGCGCTGACACGTCAGCAATGACGTGTTCACACCACTGCCACGTCAGCACTGACATGCTCCCAACACTGACGTGTCAGCAACACTGACGTATCCCCAATACTGACGCATCCCCAACACTTATGTGTCCCCAACACTGACGTGTCCCCAACACTGACATGTCTCCAACACTTACGTGTCTCCAACATTGACGTGTCCCCGACACTGACTTGTCCATTGTACTGAGGTTTACCTTGTTAAAGCAGGATGGAATGCAATGTCATGACACGTAATTTGATAAGCCCAGAACCGCAAGATTTAAGCGTGAGCCTTTGGCAACATGCAATAAATATACATGCAATAATAACAACACTTAATATGACCTGTTGACCACAAAAGTTGCAACGACGGCTATGCCAGTGAAGGCGTCATGCATCACAATGGTGAACATATTTGTCATAATAATATCAGTACTGTGCATAAAGCATTATGGATTATTCCGAAATCGAGAAAATAAACATTATTCCTGGGTCACAGAAAGTGGCTAGCAGTTGCATACTTGCTCGTGTTCCTTTCCATCAATGAGATGGGATAAGGAGCAGTAGCCGACCAGGAGCCGTAGCCGACCAGGAGCCGTAGCCGACCAGGAGCCGTTGCCGACTAGGAGTCGTAGCCGACCAGGAGCCGTAGCCGACCAGGAGCCGTTGCCGACCAGGAGCCGTAGCCGACCAGGAGCCGTAGCCGACCAGGAGCCGTAGCCGACCAGGAGCCGTAGCCGACCAGGAGTTGTAGCCGACCAGGAGCCGTAGCCGACCAGGAGTAGTAGCCGACCAGGAGCCGTAGCCGACCAGGAGCCTTAGCCGACCAGGAGCCGTAGCCGACTAGGAGTCGTTGCCGACCAGGAGTCGTAGCCGACCAGGAGCCGTAGCCGACCAGGAGTTGTAGCCGACCAGGAGCCGTAGCCGACCAGGAACCGTAGCCGACCAGCAGCCGTTGCCGACCATTAGTCGTAGCCGACCAGGAGTCGTAGCCGACCAGGAGTCGTAGCCGACCAGGAGCCGTAGCCGCACCATGTTGAGTGCAGAGCACAGTCAACAGATGACACGTAGCAGCATTGCTGTTAATGACACATGATATTATATGTATATCAAATGGTACGTTATGAGGAACGCCTGAGAGAATGCGGTTTACCAATCCTAGAGACGAGGAGGTTAAGAGGAGATCAAACTGAAGTTCCTAAAATATAGAATGGGTATGGAAATATTGATAGAAATATCTTTTCTCAATCAAGTAATACAGTAGAACTAGAGGACATGAGGACCAGTGTATATTGGATATCAGGAAGTACTCGTTCTCAAAGAGGACAATAAATTAATATAACAAATTATCTACATATTATGTAACTGCCAGCAGCGTGAATATGTTTAAAAACAAGGTTGACACATATCTCAGAAGGCGAGTTACACATAGATGAAAAAAATGTTGGGCTCTCGATAAGCCAATGGTTTCCTTGTCCACTTGACGTGTGGGCATTTGCCTTGGATGGCAACCTAATTAAATCTTGCTAAAAGAAATTGCGTTATGAACAATCGTCATATTCCGCCAACCGTCGAGGACGATTACAAACAGATCGCCAACGTAGGGCCTATCATTTTATATTGATTTCTATCATCGCAGTCAGTCGTCGTTCCTTTTCAAAACAATTCAACTGTTCTTCTGCCATTTTGTACGCGTTGACGGCGTCATGGCGTAAACAAATAGTTCCGCCGTAATCACACACCTTTGCTAATGACATCATAGTTGCATCCCTTTGTTACACACGCGTTCAGTTTGAGCCGTGCAATGTGGGGGTGCAATACATATTGTTGTACTTAACGCTCGTGTTACTAGCGGAACTAGTTTTTACGCCATGACGTAGTAAAGCCGCTCGTCTCCGCTGTCTGTGGGCACCATGCCGTATTGTCGATCAATTATTTCTTCCGCACCAGTTTAGTGATCTCCAACCTAACATAGTTTTCGCAGTTCCCATTACCATTCTCCGTCGTGCACGCTTGATGACGACGACACTATTATTGACGTCAACGCGTACAAAATGATACACGAAAACGTGACTGTTTTAAAAACGAATGTAATCCGATTGCAACGACATAGAACTTTTAATAAAATTTATTGAAGTGTGAAATAATTACCTTTACGATATGCACCCCCCCTCCCCACCCACGGAATCGTTCTCGACGGCTGGCGGACTAGCACAAATAATCGGACGCGATCTTCGGCCTTGTATGATGATTTGTGTTACTCCGCCAGTCGTGGAGTACGTATTGAATACGTGTGTATTTCGTTTGAGTAAATGCACTGGAAACATTTGTGACAGCACTGATTTGAGCTATGCTGAGGCTCTATGAAATTGAGCAGGCAATGCAGGTGACAAGTGTCCTTTGTACGGCGCCGACGTCAGTGTGTCATTTAACAAGATTTAACAAGATTGCCATCTCGAACAACAAGTTCCAGATAGCAAGTGGACAAGGAAGCCATTGGCTTATCGAGAGTCCAACAATTTTCTCATCTATGTGTAGCCCGCCCTTATCAGATATCTGTCAATTCTATTTTTAAACATATTCACACTACTAGCATTAACACAATCATTTGGCAGTTTGTTCCATTCATTTATCACCCTCTGTGAGAAAGAGTACTTTCTCATGTCCAACCTACACTGTTCCTTAACTAATGCTGCTTTGTGTCCTCTGGTTCTACTGCCTTCTTTAAGTTTGAAGAAGATTTAACAAGATTTAACACTGTAACTGCAATAAACAATGTAATCAAACGCGATTGTGGATGCAACTGTTGCAAATCATGACTGGAGAGTGCTAATTCGCTGTCAACGAAGCTTCTAATAACGACAGTACACGCCTAGGGCCAGGCTATGGCCTACAGTAATCGGTGTCATGTTGCAATTCAAAACATGCTTCGAGTGACACTGATGTACCGAATTTAACACTGCCATGGCACTGCCACTGGCTTTGCCTAGGGCCAGGCTATGGCCTACAGTAATCGGTGTCATGTTGCAATTCAAAACATGCTTCGAGTGACACTGATGTACCGAATTCAAGCGTTAAGCGCGTGTACTGTCGTTATTAGAAGCTTCGTTGACAGCGAATTAGCACTCTCCAGTCATGATTTGCAACAGTTGCATCCACAATCGCGTTTGATTACATTGTTTATTGCAGTTACTATTAACTGCCGTTACACGCGAATACTATGCTATGTTAGCGTGATTGAGGCGCCGTTCATTCCATCTGACGTCACACGCACACTATTGATACATATGTATGCATACGTACACGCACGCACGCACGCACGCACGCACGCACGCACGCACGCACGCACGCACGAACGTTCATTTGTATTTGCGTGTGTGCGTGCGTGTGTGCGTGCGTTCGTGCGTGCGTGCGTGCGTGCGGGCGTGCGTGCGTTCGTGCGTGCGTGCGTGCGTGCGTGCGTGCGTGCGTGCGTGCGTGCGTGCGTGACGTATTCAACGTGTATGCATAGATCTTCGGTTGTCCCTAGTTCTGATGATTTGCGCGTCCCTGTTCACGATTCTCAGTCAATCAATAAATCGTGACATTTATAAGGCGCCACTCCAACAGTCGTTGCGCCGTACAAAATGTTAAAAATATTTTATTTTTAAAATGTGTCTTTAACTGTGCTTAATGATTCTGTTTTGTTGCGCCTCTGATCTCAGGTTCCTGAGGATATAGGCGCCATAGAAGTTTATTATTATTAATTAATATTATTCCAAGTAAAACCTCACGTGTGTGTCGTATACATTGTGAGTTAACCACACATTGTTGGCTAATTGTAAGTTGTGCTATTTCGTTCAGTCCATCAAGTGTAAGTTGTGCTATTTCGTTCAGTCTGTCAAGTGTAAGTTGTGCTATTTCGTTCAGTCTGTCAAGTGTAAGTTGCGCTATTTCGTTCAGTCTGTCAAGTGTAAGTTGTGCTATTTCGTCCAGTGTGTCAAGTGTAAGTTGCGCTATTTCGTTTAGTCTGTCAAGTGTAAGTTGTGCTATTTCGTTTAGTCTGTCAAGTGTAAGTTGCGCTATTTCGTTCAGTCTGTCAAATGTAAGTTGTGCTATTTTGTTCAGTCTGTCAATTGTAAGTTGTGCTATTTCGTTTAGTCTGTCAAGTGTAAGTTGTGCTATTTCGTTCAGTCTGTCAAGTGTAAGTTGTGCTATTTCGTTTAGTCTGTCAAGTGTAAGTTGTGCTGCTTCGTTCAGTATGTCAAGTGTAAGTTGTGCTATTTCGTTTAGTCTGTCAAGTGTAAGTTGTGCTGCTTCGTTCAGTCTGTCAAGTGTAAGTTGTGCTATTTCATTCAGTCTGTCAAGTGTAAGTTGTGCTGCTTCGTTCAGTCTGTCAAGTGTAAGTTGTGCTATTTCGTTCAGTCTGTCAAGTGTAAGTTGTGCTGCTTCGTTCAGTCTGTCAACTACACAACATGTGTCGTGTGTGTTGTGGATTATGTGTAATTTGTGCTACTTCATACAATCTGTCAACTACATTGCCTGCGCCGTGAGTGAGCCGCTGGGGCTCTTGGTTAGAACATCGAACTCTCAAACGATATAATCCGGGCTCGAATCCTTTTACTGCCGTTTCGAAGTTTGGGCAATTTCGTTCATTCCACGTTCCCTATTAATGAGTACCTGGTAATAGACAGAAGTAAATATATGAACGGATAGTCTTCACGCAGAAATTATAGCGTGGCTGAATGTTTCCCAGAGAGGTCGAGTTGGAATGAACAGGTCTGCCGGGGGTGAAGTGTAAAGCGCTTTGAATAGTTGCAAGGACGATATGTAAGAACTTACCATGTGTTGTAGGCGATGTGTAAAAACGTACCATGTGTTGTAGGCGATGTATCCGAACGTACCGTGTGTTGTAGGCGGTGTGTAAGAACGTACCATGTGTTGTAGACGATACGTAAGAACTTACCATGTGTTGTAGGCGATGTGTAAGAACGTACCATGTGTTGTAGGCGGTGTATCCGAACGTACCATGTGTTGCAGGCGGTGTGTAAGAGCGTACCGTGTGTTGTAGGCGATGTATAAGAGCGTACCATGTATTGTGGGCGATGTGTAAGAACGTACCATGTGTTGTAGGCGGTGTGCAAGAGCGTACCGTGTGTTGTAGGCGAGGTGTAAGAGCGTACCATGTATTGTAGGCGATGTGTAAGAACGTACCATGTGTTGTAGGCGATGTGTAAAAATGAACCATGTGTTGTAGGCGATGTGTAAGAACGTACCATGTGTTGCAAGCGATGTATAAAAACGTACCATGTGCGATGTGTAAGAACGTACCATGGCATGTATTGTAGGCGATGCGTAAGAACGTACAATGACATGTGTTGTACGCGATGTGTAAGAACGTGCCATGACATGTGTTGTAGGCTATGTGTAAGAACGTACTACGGCATGTGTTGTAGGCGATGTGTAAGCTGTACTACTTCGTCCAGTCCGTCAGTTACACGGCCTCTATCATCATCCTGACGGTGATCTCGATGGAGCGCTACCTGGCGATCATCCACCCGATGCTGAGTAAGCGACTGACCAGCACGTGTCTCCATGGCGCCGTCGTCGTCATTGTCTGGTTCATCGCGGTCATCTACAGCATACCCATCCCCGTTGCCTATGACGTCGTCACTGTCAGGTTGGTGCATCGCCTACCACAATAAACATAAACACATACATTAACTAATACTACTAAAATTGGTTTTTGATACTAACATACTGTTTGCCGAGAACAAACAAAGTTGATAGACAATTTGTATCTGAAATAGTTACAAAGTGACTGAGTATTATATTTATTGTCCATATAATGTTTGTAGCTTATTTTAAAAGCATGTATATTACTGCTATTTTTAAGATCCTTATTTAAGGAATTCCACATCTTTGGACCCTTTCCACTTATACACATATATTTTAAAGTTGTCCTGCAGTATTTGTTTTTGAAGTTATTTTCTTGGCGCGTATTATGATCATGACATGTATTAACCATTTCAAAATGAGAAAGAATTTACTTACTTTATCCGTCTGTTTGTGCCGGGGGGTGTCGCGGGTGTGTGTGTGTGTCACACACGCACACGCACACGCACACGCACACGCACACGCACACGCACACGCACACACACACACACACACACACTTCGTAGAAATATCGTATAATATATTATTCAAAAAAATCATACAATCGTGATAAAATAATAAATTTTTTCACAACTTGGCGAGTATTATACTTATACTACACGAATCTTCTAGGTTGCATCAATTCCAAATTTGCTACACATTTCCTAAGATTAATGATTGCAAACTTCGCTGACGCATTGCGTTAACTATCCGTTAGATGGCTGCATCGCATGGCATAGCACATAGCATACCGCGCTGACATTCGCGAGAGGGCGGCACTTTAACCGACCCACGTGAAACTGATTTACAGCCTTTCAAAAACACTGTAACACACAACCATAATGCTAAAAGTAGCCACACTTTCAAATGTCATATTATAACTCATGATATTGTCACTTCGAAGCATCACTTCAAAAAGCATATTTTACCTCACGTGTCCTGGCACACGTAGCGTCACTTTGCGTCATTTCACGGAAATTGGCCGACATAGACATTTATATTTCGAAGTAAGAACCTAGTTAAAAAAAATAATTAATTAATAAAAAATATGAATACATAACAAAATATATATATAAGTTCAAACAAATAATACTAAATCATTATTGTCGTTTCAGCTCGCCGGACGACCCATCAACAAGCGTCCACTTCTGCATGCAAATGCGCAAACTAAACATGAAGGCGTACGTGATGCTGAACTTCGTGCTGTGGTACGTGCTGCCTCTCGTACTGATGGTCGTCATGTACACGAGTATATCCATCGTGCTTTGGCGGACGAGTTCCGGACGGCCGGCGAGCGAGCGCTTCCTGCGACGTCCGGACGCCTTCAGACTCACCCCGACGACACCGACCACGACCGGCGCCAAAGATACGTGTGTCACCAACACGACCGAACTCGACCAGCGCTGCTATGTCAACCAGCAGGTCGGCTTCGACAAACTTCCGACGGCGCTGCGTGGATCTCCGTCGGTCAGTCCGGTGACAAATTCATGGCGAAAGCTGACGAGCTCTAACACCGCCGTGACCCGTCCGACGCGACTGCCAGTGCCGTCAAACGCCTATAATGCGTCCCAGCTCTCCTATGGAGACCGACTCAATGTCTCATCGCCGCTGCGGAATGGCGCCGCGTGCCAGACATTCGACGGGCGACGGAAGTCGGCGGGCGCGCGCTCTCCCTCGTCGCCGGGGCAACTCGCGCGCTCCCCGTCGTCACCAGGCAACGCGTTGCCACGGTCTTCCGGGCAACGCAAGTCGTCGACGGAGATGATGCTTCGAACGCAGACGAAGAGGCGGAACCCGCTGGTGGCGAGGCGCAAGGTGATCCGGCTGCTGATCGCAATCATTGTGTCGTTCGCCGCCTGCGTCTTGCCCCACCACGTGCGACTACTTTGGCAAACGTGGACAACCAGACAGCATTACACTCAACATAATCTCCTCGTTCCGCCCGCCACGTTCCTACTCTTCTACTTCAACAGCTGTCTCAACCCATTCCTCTACGCCTTCCTCTCAGACAACTTCAGGCAGAGCCTGGCGCAATTGCTCAGCTGTCGTCGTCTGTGTCGGCTCAGCGGACGATGATACGTCTTCCAATCACGACATTAACATATACATGCATGTGTAATAATGACACGCACATAACTGTTCTTGACTTCGTGTGTCGTCACAGCGCACTACTGCGCGTGTTCCAAAAGCGATATGAATATAGCACGTAATTTTGTCATCTCAGTTCTCGATGACGTCGTCAACAGTTATGATGACACGTATTTCAATAGCGACAACATTTGACTACTCTTGTTCCAGTAGCAACGTGAACCCTTGTGTCGCCCATGGTTAACTGGGGACGTAAAACAACCGTTGATGACGTCATTCATTCTGGCAGTGACCAGCCTCAGTGCCAGCACCGAAAGGTCGGCTTGGCGATAATGGTCTGACTGATTGAATAATACTCCATAAGGCCATCAGATTCTAACCACAACATATGTAAGCTAGTCAGTTAATAGGATATTGTCTCCACGGGCTGTACGTTTGGACATAATTGATTACCCATCGATTTGACGATGTATCGTACGGAAATAATGACATCCAATGCAGCAACATGTCTAAAAACTATACAAAACGCATAATAGACACCGTGTAGGCACTGCGCAAGTTATTATTTTGTATCAAGTAATTCATGTCAGCAGTTGTAGCTATATCAATAGTCAATTTTGGAAGCGTCTTTTATGGACAACTGTGCAACTGACAGTCCTAAGGACCTGCCTGACATGGCGTGTACGTAGTCGCGTAGAAACTCCGCGTGCGCGGGTACCCATGCATAGTGGACAATCGTTTGATTAATTTCATAACGACACATATTTCGTGTTGATGCGTTAACACAGTGAATTTGTTAGATCTTGAATTTTATATTGGTGAAAATGTTCATTAGGTTGGTAGTATATATATATATGAGTAACGATTTTCTTCTAAACTCAACCATTGAGATTACTAACTTTCAACGTTAATGGCTTATATCATAATTGAACAAGATGATAATGTTCTGCTCACGTGATGAAGTGTCTATCTTCACCAACACCTCTATTAATGAGGCACTGGATATCATCAAGGAGCGACTAAATAATGTTCTTCTCACGTGATGAAGTGTCTATCTTCACCAACACCTCTATTAACGAGACACTGGATATCACAAAGGAGCGACTAAAGTACGACACAGAAGTTAAGCTACGGACAAACCTAAATATGAGTGACATAATGGAGGTGCTGTTTCTCATAACTACTTATTTATTTTAGTTACAGGAGCACTATTTATCCGCAGAAATTTGGCATAGCAGTGCGGCGTTTAGTGTCACCTGTAATAGCACATCTCTACACGGAATGGCTGGAACAGCGAGCTTTTCTCACAGCGCCAGTAACATGCAAACCGAAACTGTGGGAGAGATGTCAATGATGTGATGTAACTAGTGGGAGAAATATGTGGATGATGTGTTCTACCTAGTGTAGAAAGGACGGATCAAAGGTGATAGACAAAGAGAGCAACAGAAACGCAAGATGGATTAAACAGGCCATATGGATCATGAATAGGGGGATACCGACTGAGCCTCCTATGGGACGGCCTGCTTGCCAAGACACGAGGGGGATACCGACTGAGCCTCCTATGGGACGGCCTGCTTGCCAAGACACGAGGGGGATACCGACTGAGCCTCCTATGGGACGGCCTGCTTGCCAAGACACGAGGGGGATACCGACTGAGCCTCCTATGGGGCGGCCTGCTTGCCAAGACACGAGGGGGATACCGACTGAGCCTCCTATGGGACGGCCTGCTTGCCAAGACACGAGGGGATACCGAATGAGCCTCCTATGGGACGGCCTGCTTGCCAAGACACGAGGGGATACCGACTGAGCCTCCTATGGGACGGCCTGCTTGCCAAGACACGAGGGGATACCGACTGAGCCTCCTATGGGACGGCCTGCTTGCCAAGACACGAGGGGGGTACCGACTGAGCCTCCTATGGGACGGCCTGCCTGCCAAGACACGAGGGGGATACCGACTGAGCCTCCTATGGGACGGCCTGCCTGCCAAGACACGAGGGGGATACCGACTGAGCCTCCTATGGGACGGCCTGCTTGCCAAGACACGAGGGGGATACCGACTGAGCCTCCTATGGGGCGGCCTGCTTGCCAAGACACGAGGGGGATACCGACTGAGCCTCCTATGGGACGGCCTGCCTGCCAAGACACGAGGGGGATACCGACTGAGCCTCCTATGGGACGGCCTGCCTGCCAAGACACGAGGGGGATACCGACTGAGCCTCCTATGGGACCGCCTACTTGCCAAGACACGAGGGGGATACCGACTGAGCCTCCTATGGGACGGCCTGCTTGCCAAGACACGAGGGGGATACCGACTGAGCCTCCTATGGGACGGCCTGCTTGCCAAAACACGAGGGGGATACCGACTGAGCCTCCTATGGGACGGCCTGCTTGCCAAGACACGAGGGGGATACCGACTGAGCCTCCTATGTGACGGCCTGCTTGCCAAGACACGAGGGGGATACCGACTGAGCCTCCTATGGGACGGCCTGCTTGCCAAGACACGAGGGGGATACCGACTGAGCCTCCTATGGGACGGCCTGCTTGCCAAGACACGAGGGGGATACCGACTGAGCCTCCTATGGGACGGCCTGCTTGCCAAGACAACTGGTGAACAGAAAAATAATTAGTCGTCCCAGAATTCCTGATGAAGGCTGTCGATGGAAGCCGAAACGTTGAGTGTACGTAAGTGTTTAAAAGAAAATATAATTTTAGAGATTTTATTCATATAGTTTTATTATCAGTGTTGTGGATGCGACGTTATGGGACCAGAAATGTATCATATGTGTGGTCGAGTGCACAAGCATTATAGTCCGGCAGCCAAAGGGCATTTTCGACATAACCCCTTTTAGTGTGCTGCTGGACTATTACGGCTAAAGACAAAGCCCAAGCGACCGATTGTAGCCTAGTTGAAACTATGTTATCAATGGTCGGTTCACACGCGCTGCCGCAGTCAGAACGCTACACTCGAAACACGGCTTTATAGAATGTGTTAAAATATGTCAGATATATATATCAGGTACATTGTTTTTCGATGTCATCACCGATGTTTAGGATAGGAAAAATAAAAGCACTATTTGTGTTGTGACACCAGCATATCTGGTTGTTTATTTCTTCTAACGACACGAACAATGTCTACATTTCATTGTCGGCACATATTCATGTTTTTGCAGTCAATCTTCTGCAGACACCTGTTTAAACAGATTATCATCATCGTTATCATTTCTTTGTTTCCAACATTGTTACATTTTTACATGTAATACGATATTGGGAAAGGAGGAAGCTGAAGTAATGCATGCTCCCCCATCAAACATCTTTGCCAATGGAAAACGTTACTTAACACTCGACCAAGTTATTTCCAAGATGTCGTTCTGCCAGGCACCACAATTGTAATCAGAGGCATGCAACTAACGCTACATTTACCCTTTGACCATACACCTGACTGTCATTCCACTGACTGTCGTACCCCTGACTGTCATACCCCTGACTGTCGTACCCCTGACTGTCATACCGCTGACTGTCGTACCCCTGACTATCGTACCCCTGACTGTCATACCTCTGACTGTCATATCTCTGACTGTCGTACCCCTAACTGTCGTACCCCTGAATGTCGTACCCTGACTGTCATACCTCTGACTGTCATACCCCTGACTGTCGTACCCCGTGACGAGCCAAGTATACACCAGATGAACTGTTCACTATAATTATGTAAACAAACCCGTCAATCCATCTACACTGTCACCGTTGGGGTATGCACCCTCAAATTGCCGGGCCGCAGACTCCGCAAACATTTACCCAATACCCGCAATTATAATACACGTAGGCCTACTGTACAAACTACCACATGACAATGAAAATGATGTCAACTTCAACAACATGACATAAGTAAAGCGTGACTTGCCTACGGTGCTTAGTGCAATTGAATGTGCGTACTTGTGTAAAAACAATGAAAATGATGTTAACTTCAATAACATGACATAAGTAAAGCGTGACTTGCCTACGGTGCTTGGTGCAATTGAATGTGCGTACTTGTGTAAAAACAATGAAAATGATGTCAACTTCAACAACATGACATAAGTAAAGCGGGAGTTGCCTACGGGGCTTAGTGTAATTGCATGTTCGCACTTGTGTAAAAACAGATCACAAAACTCTAACTATTATTATTATATAAATAATAATTATTTATGTACTCCTTTAATCGGAAGACAGTCTTTGAATATATGAAGTTTCATCAATGGTTAAACACGGATTGTGTGTAATGTATAAAACAAACGTACATGGAATTTAATTGTACGATTATTGCATACTTACACCTACCAAGTGTGTAAGTGAAATGCAAAAAAATAAATACACAATGAACTGTGTAACAGTCACAGGGACCGTGCGTAAAGATGACACGAATCTTAAGGGTGTTGCACAACGACAATGTTAAATGCAGATCAAACAGAGTTTATTATTACTGGGACACAAAAGTTGCGTGATGAACACGATTGTTCTTCCCCGACACCTATGCTGATGCCGAATTTCCCACCGGTTGTCTCAGTACGTAGTTTAGAAGTTACCTTTGATAACAATGTTAGTCTTACACCACATATTTCCCAAACGTGTCGTTGTTAATTTTATCACATTAGCCACCTTTGCCGTATTCATAGGTGTATTTTTCTGTCGCCAAAACTAGTGCAGCTGCTCTTGTTAGCAGTAGAATTAACTATTGCAATTAACTTTTGCACAATATTACTCCCAATGACATCATGAAATTTCAACGTGTGCAAAAGTGTTTGGCACGGGTAGTTGCACGAGTAGTTGTACGGGTAGTTGCACAGTCTCAATTCATTCAGTTCCATTTGTTAAATAATTGCATTGGCTCCCTGTCCGATATCGAATTATTTTTAAGATCTGCACAATTACCCATCAAGCACTTTCATCCTAGCAACCAGCATGTTTACGTTCATTGCTCACACTTGTAAGACAGCCCAGACAGTTTCTAATCCACTTTCCTTCCCATTGTCGAAACTAGAGCTTTCTCAGTTGCCACCCCAACTCTGTAGAACTTACTTCCTGTTAGCGTGAAAGTAGGCAGGAAATAATTGTAATGTCACGAGACGACTCGTCACGTAGGAGAGGGGTCCCCTTGTCGTTAGCAAGGTCCCGCAAGGAGAACACGCTGATGCCTTTTTCACCCGTTTATTCAAGTCTTAACAAAGACCCTGCCCACAGTCCGCCGATACTCAGTGTAAATGTTGTTGTGCAGTGCTCATAACAATGGCCACCAATAATAATTTGCGTTGCACATAAATAAAAACCCTTGTTGTGAACCATGCGTCCTCTCCCTCTCTCTCTCTCTCTCTCTCTCTCTCTCTCTCTCTCTCTCTCTTGGCCCCGTGCAAACGACAGTTAAAGGCCACAAGGCACGTAATTTGTGGCAGTTGTAGTAACTGGGTAGATTTCGTCAAGTCTGGGTGCGAAAAGTCCTGGGCTGAGGTCCAGGCAGATAGTTTTAATTTTGAGTGTAGGGGATGCGCAAGGATGAAGGAAATAGAGGTGGAGTTGAAAGAGCTGAGACTGCTCGTTGTGGCAATGGTGGGAAGGGATCAGGGGAGTTGTGCCAGTAGTTCCGGTGAGGGAACAGTAGACGATAAAGTGGGGAAAGACACAAGAGATGCTAGGGAGAGCTCACCTCAGCCTGGGAGGAAGCTGAGAGGAGGGAAGGTGACAGGTCATAGGGAGACAGGACGCAAGGAGACGGGAAGGAAAGGAACGGGAGGGAAGACAACCGGGGTGAAGGAGAGGGGAGTAGGGGAGACAGGAGGGAAGGAGAAGGGAGGGAAGACAACCGGGGTGAAGGAGAGGGGAGTAGCGGAGACAGGAGGGAAGGAGAAGGGAGTGGGGGAGACGGGAGGGAAAACAACCGGAGTGAAGGAGAGGGGAGTAGGGGAGACAGGAGGGAAGGAGAAGGGAGTGGGGGAGACGGAAGGGAAGGGGTCAGGACAGAATGTGATGGAGGGGATCGAAAGGAAGAGTTATTCTGCAGCAGTGATAGAGGGGGTGAGGAAGAGAGCGAGGGTGTTTGTGGGGGATTCGATAGTTAGGAAGACCGACAGAGTCTTAAACAAGGGAGATGATGTGGTGGTCTGCTTGCCTGGAGCCAAAATAGAGGCGATAACTGAGAGGGTAAAAAACATCGTAGGCTCGGGTAAGGGTGGATCTGTTTTAGTACATGTAGGGACAAATAACGTAGAGAGGGAGGGTACAACTGCCATAGTTAGGAAATATAGGCAGTTGGTCAGAACACTAAAACAGACGCGGGTTGAGCAGGTAATGAAGGATGGGCTTCATTTAAGTGGAAAGGGGGCGGCAGTATTCGCGGACAAACTTTCAGCAGCAGTAGATAGCGACTTGGGTACAATGACAAATATTTTTGGAAGTAAACATTCTTTAAACTAGAAGTGCAGGGGGGTTACCTAGAGGTGTCTCAAGCAGAACAAGAGACCACTAGCACAGATAAACCAATATCAAATCATCCGAAAAACATCTCTGAAAAAGGTTATAGATGCGTATGTTTAAATGCAAGGAGCATAGTAAATAAGAAAAACGAATTAAACATTATGGTAGAAGATATTGACCCTCACATAATTGGTATAACTGAATCATGGGCCAACATAGATATAACAGATGCTGAATTAGGACTGACAGGATACGTAATGTTTAGGAAAGATCGAATAGGAAGAAGGGGCGGGGGAGTTATTTTATATGTTAAAGAATCTATTCAGGCTTATGAAATGAAACTAGAAAGGGAAGCAGATTGCGATGAAGCTGTTTGGTGCAAAATTGTTTCAGGAAATTCAAAATTAACTGTTGGATTAGTTTACCGAAGTCCAAACATAAACGAAGAGGACAACACAAAAATAAAAAACGCTATAAAGGAAGTTAGTAAAGGGAATGTATCATAATGGGAGATTTTAACCATGGACACATACAATGGAATTCTCTAGAGAGCACAGGGATTGATGATCAACAATTTCTATGTTTAATCCAGGATAGCTTTCTTACTCAGCACGTACTAGAACCAACCAGGGAGAAAATGTATTAGATATAGTTTTGTCATCACAAAAAGAATTAGTGGACAATGTAAAAATATTTGAACCATTGGGTAATAGTGACCATAATCAAATACATTTTGACATCAATGTAAAATCAGAAAGTAAAAATAAGAAAACGTACAAGAGAAACTTCCACAAAGGTAACTACAAAGATATGAGAAAATACTTAGCACAGCTAGATTGGAATAACATGCTGATGAATAAGACTGCAATTGAATGTTGGAATATTCTAAAATATGAAATTGAGAGTATCATTGATAAATTTGTTCCCTTCCGAAAACAAGGAAAACGGTGTAGAAAGAAACACGTGTCAAAAGAGGCAATTAGAAAAATAATGCTAAAACAAACTATGTGGAGGGTTTATAGGCGTACCAGAAAGGAAGAAGACTATGCAAAATACAAAGAGGCACTTAATGCAGCTACAACTGAAATCAGACAATCTAAAAGAAGCTATGAGCAAAAACTGGCATGTAACATAAAAACTGACAGCAAGAGTTTTTATGCATATGTCAGGAGTAAACAAAACGTACAAGACAAGGTTGGACCTCTAGAAGACAGTGCTGGAAATATAATATCACAGGGGTTTTTAATGGCGGAAGACCTAAATGGTTACTTCAGTTCAGAGTTTACAAAAGAAGATATTAGTTCATTACCAGTTGCTGATGCTAAATTTCAGGGGACTAAATCTGACTATTTAGGACCGTTAGTTGTAACTCCAGAATTGGTAGCTAGGAAAATAAAGGCAATGAAGGATAACAAATCACCGGGAGTGGATGGGATTCCTCCAAAATTACTAATGGAAACAGTAGATCAAATCAGTATACCACTTGCAAGAGTATTCAACTTGTCATTAAAAGAGGGAGTTGTTCCGTTTGAATGGAAAGAAGCAAACATCATACCATTATTTAAAAAGGGTTCGAGAAATAAGTCAGAGAATTACAGACCAGTGAGTTTAACGTCAGTGATTTGTAAATTATTAGAAAGGTTAATTAAAGACCATATGGTGGACTTCCTCGTTAAGCATAAATTATTAAATTCATCTCAACATGGATTCCTTAAAGCGAGGTCATGCTTAACAAATGTGTTATGTTTTTTGGAAGAAATCACTAAGTGGATAGACGAGGGATCGCCAGTAGATATTATCTACTTAGATTTTCAGAAAGCTTTTGACAAAGTGCCACATCAAAGATTGCTACTTAAATTAAAAGCCCATGGTATCGGGGATAGCATAACTGACTGGATAGAACAATGGCTGACTGACAGAAGACAACGAGTTGTAGTAGATGGCGAAGTTTCAAATTGGAAATCGGTTTTGAGTGGGGTACCTCAAGGATCAGTATTAGGACCTATATTATTCTTAATTTATATCAATGACTTGGACGACAGTATAACAAGTAACGTACTGAAATTTGCGGACGACACAAAACTGTTTAGAAAAGTTAATCATGATGGTGATAAACAACATTTACAAAACGATCTAGACAGATTAGTGAAATGGTCTGAGAAATGGCAGATGCTGTTCAATTTTGGGAAATGTAAATGCCTACATACAGGACATGGGAACTTGAATGTAAACTATAAAATGGGAGCTACTGTTCTTGGTACTACTGTAAAAGAAAAGGACTTAGGAGTTACAATAAGCGCTGATATGAAAGTTTCAGAGCAGTGTGGTATTGCAGCTTCAAAGGGTAATCAAATTCTTGGATTGATTAGAAGAAACATAACATACAAGGGAAAAAAGTTAATTATACCTCTTTATAAAGCAATAGTTAGACCTCATTTAGAATACTGTATACAAGCATGGAGACCATATCGTAAGAAGGATATAGATACGCTTGAACGCATACAAAGGAGAGCAACTAAAATGATTCCAGAACTTAGAGACCTTAGTTATGAAGAACGCCTGAAAGAATGTGGTTTAACAACTCTAGAGACAAGGAGGTTAAGAGGAGATCAGATTGAAGTTTTTAAGATATTGAATGGGTATGAAAATATTGATAGAAATATGTTTTTCTCACTCAAGAAGGATAGCAGAACTAGAGGACATGAGGTAAAATTAGTAAAGGATCAATGTAGATTGGACATCAGGAAGCACTCGTTCTCACAGAGGACAGTAAATGAATGGAACAAACTGTCTACAGATTGTGTAACTGCTAGCAGCGTGAATATGTTTAAAAACAAGGTTGACACATATATCAGAAGGGCGGGTTATAAGTAGGTGAACATTGTTGGACTCTCGATAAGCCAATGGCTTCCTTGTCCACTTGCCATCTGGGCCTTTGGCTTGGATGGCAAATCTTGTTAAATCTTGTTAAATCTCTCTCTCTCTCTCTCTCTCTCTCTCTCTCTCTCTCTCTCTCTCTCTCTCTCTCTCTCTCTCTCTCTCTCTCTCTCTCTCTCTCTCTCTCTCTCTCTCTCTCTCTCTCTCTCTCTCTCTCTCTCTCTCTCTCTCTCTCTCTCTCTCTCTCTCTCTTTCCAATCTGTCCTTTCCTCACACTCTCATTCAAATTCCAGATTACTACACGATGACTTATTTAGTATGATGGAGAAAGTGTGTACACAGTGAGCTAAACTGACATTCGGATAACAGTACCCACTGCTTGACTGACATATATAATATTATATAGACTAAAGTTGAAACAATTAGAAGAAAATATTTATGTTACAGAATGGGATTACATATGTGGCGTAGTATTTGGAGTAAAGTGGTTACCAAGCATATCACCACCTATTGGCCGGTGCCAAGGACCACTAATGGTCACTCGGCGGCGC
The DNA here is from genome assembly GCA_033239005.1 of Lamellibrachia satsuma. Taxonomy (NCBI): domain Eukaryota; kingdom Metazoa; phylum Annelida; class Polychaeta; order Sabellida; family Siboglinidae; genus Lamellibrachia; species Lamellibrachia satsuma. The sequence continues at coordinate 10,371,749 of BSQZ01000003.1, read as the reverse complement.
CACCACATTGACCAACAATAACATCAACATTCGCCGTCAACTAAAACCCCGCCTGTTTAAACTCGTTTATCCTGCATGGGCCCTCAGCGTGCAAACCCAACTGTTTACAACTGGAATTGTTAAACCGACTAGTTTTTATGTTCTTGCTGAGCTTGGGTTTCCAGAAAACTTAGCGTAATAGAAGTTGTTTATTGTTGTATTGTTTAAACCGTTTCTAATCAGCAAGTTTATCTGGATGGCCGCTCAGTCCGACCTCTATTTCTTCCACTTTCTGTTCTCCTGCCCCTTCTTTCTTGCTCACCTCTCTTGGTCAACCTTCCTCCGCCCTCCTTGCCCCTTATCTCCATCTCCAGACCACTTTCCCTACCATCTACCCCTCCCTCCCGCCTCACTCTCGTCCTTTCGTTCTTCCTTCACTCTCCTTGTAACCCTCCCCTTCCTTCCCGTTTCTTACGTGTGTGGTCCACGAACTATCTTGAACAACATATCGATTGAACATCAAATGATCATATCTTCGTTTATCGTCATCAGTTACTTCGATAATGAGTCCAAACACATTTGAGAATAACGATGAAGCGTAATCATCAATGCTGGACATTTAAATTGCATTTAATTTGTGATTTATTAATGACCCATCAGGCCATCACGACATCATAATCCATTCATAATCGCGTAGATCAACTAAATATACAATCGTAAGTATGTTGATGTGCCATAGAAAAAAGATGTGACTATACGTTAAACACAATTCAATTTAAACACGCTGTACAATTACATTATAACATTCGTTTATGAAGATATCCTGGGCGCAGATAATACCAAACCAAACCAAAATACACTGTAATAAACCATTCAGAGTTACTCTTAGCAAAAAAATTTAAATATAATTATATTTAATATAGAATATTTTGTAGGATTTTTTTGGACGTTCCTATATAACTTGTACAATTCTATTGTTTTCTATAAAATATCCTACTATGCTCTGTAGAATTCTATAAAATTATATACAAATCTTTCGAAAATTTACGTAGACGTAAACTATTTCTGTAGAATATAGAATATTTTATACCTTTCTGTGCAAAATTCTGCATAACTATAAACTAAAATTGTCTATACATTTCTATGGAATTGTATAGAATTTTTTGCTAAGTCTACCTTGTCTTAAGACATTTTTAAACCAAAGCTGATGATAGTTATCTAGCGTTTGGAATAGTGACTGTACAAATATCGGAGGCCAGGAAGCGATGGCGGCCCGCACACAGCACGGCTGCGGCTCTGCTCCAGGCTGCTCATATACAGGGCCTGTATCTCTAACACGTTGGCCGAAACAGCAAGGTGTATGTTTTCAGAGCTGAAAATATACCCGTTTTGTATAAGTGTGTGTGGGTCTGTGCTTCGAGTGGGCGGGTAACGGACTATACACGACTATGCAGCGTCACCCGTGGCGCTGTCACCTCTGAGCAGAAGAGAATCAGTGAGGTTAAAACGAGGCGTGAACTGCAAAAGTCTATAGAAAACAACACGTTTCCACCTGACAATTCTGCAGCAGTGTCCTGCCCTCATTGTGACATACACTTCCTGGCTACGTTCGGCCTTGTCAGCCATCTTAGGACCCATCGCAATATAACTTCTTTGGACAGATGATATCGTTGTCCTGTTCACACCCGAAGGACGAACTATACACAATTAGGGAAGGCAGTGTTAGTTGAGCCACTAGCTTAGTCGAGTCAATCATGGTTTCTAGGAAACTACAACAGCGACAGTTACTTGGTACCACCCAATGATTGAACGTGTTATGTGTACATGATTGACATACAATAGGTGACAGTCACAACGGTTAGAAAATGTGAGTTAAAGGTATGTTTTTTTGATGTTTTTCATAACTCTTGGTGATTCTGTTTAATGCCTGCTAGTGTGTAAACTGTCAGTGCGTGTAACTAGACTTTATTGTATGTGCACTTACAAAATTGTTTAACTGTGCACAGGGAAGAAGGTTATTTGACATCACTTCGAGCATTAATAAGAATTTAATTAAAAAGGCCTACTTGTCGAAAAGGGCTATTTGAGCCACCTAATGCCCAAGGGAGCTAGGGTTAACTGAACAGTGGTTAAAGAACGAAGACAAATCGTGCTTTACTCCAAAACGCATCACAGAGTTCGACTTTCCGAGCAAATTGGGACATCGCTACAAGGCGACGTACTTGCTGTTGGTTGTAATGGGCCTATAACTCTATATTAATTAAGTGCGTCGACTTGTTAATTAAACGAGTTGTGGCGGGTTCGATTGTTTTAATATGTGTTTGTCATATTGATGTGGAAGCACCTGCGTACATGCGTACGGCTATTTACGCGCCTGTTAAGCAGATATAATTATTAGTAACTGTACGGGTGCGGTAGCCATTTTGAATCTATACTATAAAGCAGTTTGTGACTATGTTTGTCTGTTCCCTCATATCTCCGCCAGTTTCGCAGGTGTGGGGCTGATCATTAGTAGGCGCGTCGGGGGCCCAAGGGATGGTTCGAAGGGATGAAGGAATCTCTGGGGACGTTTGACGTAATTCTGAACAATAGGAACAGTATGGTATTTAATTAACCTTTACAATAATTTACAAATCACTGATATTAACTGGCATGTAATTCTTTTTTTTCGAACACTTTATAAATAATATAATTATGTTGGCTTTGTTCCATTCAAAAGGAACCGTTGAACACTCTTGCAAGTGGTATGATAATTTACTCGACTGTTTCCATTAGTAGTTTTAGCGGAATTCCACCCACTTCATTTGATTTATTATCCTTCATCGTCTCTATTTTCTTAGCTACCATTTCCGGAGTTACAAATAACTGCCCTAATTAGTCTGATTTAGCCTCCTGAATGTTTAACATATTGAACTGGTAATGAACTAATATCCTCTCTGATAAACACTGAACTGATGTGTCCATTTAGGTCTTCCGCCATTAAAGACCACTGTGGTTGTATACTTCCAACACTTTCTTGTAGTGGTCCAACTTTGTCACGAGTCCTGACATATGCTTGCATAAAAACTCTTTCTAAACTTTTTGCAGTTTTCATAATTTCCGGTACCCCTCCACATAGTTTGCTTTTATGTAATTTTTTCTAATAGCTTTGTTACAAATGTTTGTTTGTAGAATGTTTCCTTATTTTTTTCAAGGAAACCAATTGATCAATTATACTCTCAATTTAATATTGTTAAATATTCCAGTATTTTCTCATGTATTTACATTTAACTTTGTGGAAGTTTTTCCTGTATAGGTTTTTGTTTATTTTTACTTTCTGATTTTACTTTGATTTGCAATTTCGATATCACTGACAACTACCTCCCATTACTGGTAAAATCCTTGACATAATTATCTGCCCAACCCTTGTCTGCTTTAGCATCCTGACTAAATGTCTTTATTTATAGAGACATTTGTTTATTTTTTGCGCGGACCCGGAGTTTCTCGAAGGAATTTTTTTTAGCCTTTGACCAAGACATTTTGTGTCTCCAGTTGGAGATATCAAACTTGTTTGAAATTTTTCCTGTCGCTTAAACCGCACACTGGCAACTTACGTCACAAGCGACATATAATGTTGATCTCTTGCTTCCGAAGTCGCCGAAATCTACTCCGTGTGTGGACAACGGAGCCTGATATTTTTTTCTCATGCGACAATATATATCGCATTTTTTTTATATTGCAGACAAAAATCTCTGACTCAAAGAGCAAAATCGCTTCGAAAATCTCCGTGTGCGCGAAACAGAAATTGCATTCTCCAGTTGCAAATTCGTTCAACCAATCAGTGTTACGGTGACACAACAAAAGTCGTCTCGATAACTGGAGATCGATCGCAAGCGATTGATATCGTGGCGTGCCCTAGGATTAATAACAACATTGTAATGAATACCAAATCCATCTGCTTGAATGGAACAAACTGTCGAATGATTGTGTTAATGCTAGTAATGTGAATATGTTTAAACATAGAATTGACAGATATCTGATACATAGATGATAAAATTAGTGGACTCTCGATAAACCAATGGCTTCCTTGTCCACTTGCCGTCTGGTTTTGGATGTCAATCTTGTTAAATCACTGTTTCAAAGGACAAATTTAAATGGGGTCATTCTAGAAAAGGACAGAACGTATTCTAAGCTATGAACGCATGCACAAGACAATGTGAAATCACTCAGAAATAACATTCATGAAAATGTTCATCAAGTTGGTGTGTGTGTGTGTGTGTGTGTGTGTGTGTGTGTGTGTGTGTGTGTGTGTATGTGTGTGTGTGTGTTTGTGTGTGTTTGTGTGTGTGTGTGTGTGTGTGTGTGTGTGTGTGTGTGTGTGTGTGTGTGTGTGTGTGTGTGTGTGTGTGTGTGTGTGTGTGTGTGTGTGTGTGTGTGTGTGTGTGTGTGTGTGTGTGTGTGTGTGTGTGTGTGTGTGTGTGTGTGTGTGTGTGTGTGTGTGTGTGTGTGTGTGTGTGTGTGTGTGTTTGTGTGTGTGTGTGTGTGTGTGTGCGTGCGTGTGTGCATGCGTGCGTGCGTGCGTGCGTGCGTGCGTGCGTGCGTGCGTGCGTGCGTGCGTGCGTGTGTGTGTGTGTGTGAATTTTTGAATAATTATTTTTTATGATGATTTAAGAGAGAGTAATCAAAATAGTTGTGGTTGAAGAAAATCGTAATTGACACGCACCCACGCACGCACGCACGCACGCACGCACGCACGCACGCACGCACGCACACACGGCGCGCGTGCGGACGTGCTTGCGTGCGTGCGTGCGTGCGTGCGTGCGTGCGTGCGTGCGTGCGTGCGTGCGTGCGTGCGTGCGTGCGTGCGTGCGTGCGTGTCAATTACGATTTTCTTCAACAACAACTATTTTGATTACTTACTCGGCGTTTCAACGGCAGCTTTAATTGGGAATTCTGGGAGGGCTAGTTCTTCTTCTGGTCGCCAGTTGTCTTGGCAAGTAGGCCGTCCAATAGGAGGCTCAGTCGGTATCCCCCTCGTGTCTTGACAAGCAGGCCATCCCATAGGAGGCTCAGTCGGTATCCCCCTCGTGTCTTGGCAAGCAGGCCATCCCATAGGAGGCTCATTCGGTATCCCCCTCGTGTCTTGGCAAGCAGGCCGTCCCATAGGAGGCTCAGTCGGTATCCCCCTCGTGTCTTGGCAAGCAGACCGTCCCATAGGAGGCTCAGTCGGTATCCCCCTCGTGTCTTGGCAAGCAGGCCGTCCCATAGGAGGCTCAGTCGGTACCCCCCCGTGTCTTGGCAAGCAGGCCGTCCCATAGGAGGCTCAGTCGGTATCCCCCTCGTGTCTTGGCAAGCAGGCCGTCCCATAGGAGGCTCATTCGGTATCCCCCTCGTGTCTTGGCAAGCAGACCGTCCCATAGGAGGCTCAGTCGGTATCCCCCTCGTGTCTTGGCAAGCAGGCCGTCCCATAGGAGGCTCAGTCGGTACCCCCCTCGTCTCGATTCATTATTGGAGTTGCATTTATGATCCATATGGCCTCTTTAATTCATATTACGTTTTTATTCCGCTCTTTTGCAATCACTGTTGCCCCCTCCCAGTCTATGATGCAATTGTTCCTGTCTGCATGGTCTGTTATTGTAGACTTGTGCTGTACTTCGCTGAATGGTGTGATGTTTTCTATTTCCTTCTTGTGTTCTTTTTCAAGGGATTTGGTATACACAGTCTGTCATTTTATCTTCCACTTTATCCTTTGGATGCACTAGTAATCTCCAGATGTTTTGATGAGGTCTCGCAGATGTAGCTATCTCCTGATGTTGTGATGAGGTATCACGGGTGTAGTTATCGCCTGGTGTTTTGATGAGGTCTCACGGATGTGGCTATCTCCTGATGTTTTGATGACGTCTCACGGGTATAGTTATCGCCTGATGTTTGGATGAGGTCTCATGGATGTGGCTATCTCCTGATGTTTTGATGAGGTCTCACGGTTGTAGCTATCTCCTGATGTTTTGATGAGGTCTCACTGATGTAGCTATCTCCTAATGTTTTGATGAGGTCTCATAGATGTAGCTATATCCTGATGTTTTAAAATCCGCTGTATAGATTCTGTTATTCCTTTGACACACCGGAGATCATACCTTTGACACACCAGAGATCATACCTTTGACACACCAGAGATCATACCTTTGGATTTCTCTGCGTTCTTTGTTTTTTCCCTTTTCACTTTGTTGTTCTTTCAACTTCTTTATGGTCCAACATGGGTACCCACATCTTTAGGGTCCAACATGGGAACCCACATCTTTAGGGTCCAACATGGGTACCCACATCTATTTAGCGCCTTGGTGGTGTACTCCACTTCTTTATCTCTGTCCTCTGGCTTTGATACGATGTTGTTGCATCTATCCAGTAACCATAGCCGGTAAGTAACGAAGTAGGTCTACTTCAAGGGGCAGAGACATGATTGAAATGTTATTTTATATGTTTCCAGACACGAGGAATTCGATTCCACTGTAATTTATATGAAAACATGTAAAGAAAACAAGATGGCGATCATAAGTATGCTGCAAATGGTTGCCGACTATGCGAAAAAAAGACTATATTTCATGTTCCGCGAACAAAAAAACATAAGAACATGACAAAATAAATTTTTCATGTGTTATTGTATGAGGAGAATTACATAAAAAATCAGCATTTCGTGAAATTCTTACCTTTCTAAGCATCAGTCCTCTTCATCTTCATCATATAGGACCTACTTGCCGCTCTCATTTTGGCCTGTCCACCCTGGCATGTGCAAAATGGTGTGCATGCCATATCAGAGCTGTTGCAGCTGCACTTGTTCGTGCTACATGGCATTTCACTCCGACATGAGCACTTGATCAGCTTTAGCAACACAGTTGGGGCTAACGAAGTGTCTGGGCGGGGGGGGGGGGGCAGTAGTTGGACGCAGTACTTCCCTCCTCCTGTGACCAACCGTAAGATGTAGCGTCTAGTACTGGTGGATTGGGATCCAAAGCATGAAGCCAAAGTGCTACTTGCAGATGAGCTCTGGCTACATTTTGTTCGAACGCTTCACTTGTGGGTGGTAATGAACACAGCTTTGGTGCGGAAGCCTTGCTTCTACTTACTTTAGAAAACCACATTTGTTGGCGTGCTTCCGTCATCGAATGACATCTTTGCTGACCATAGCAGGCCAACATGAAGTGTGTGGCCTGGTCTACTATTTCCGAAAACGGAGGTCCGCCTGTGTTTCCCAGTAAGTTGAAAGAACGTTGGCCATGTCTCAGAACTTTCAGAGCTGCAACCTTGCCAACGCCAAAGTATGACGCCACAGTATCACAACCTGTAAGACCGTGAGCAGCTAGTAGATCTGGGACGTTGGAGCTGTGCTCTTCTGCAGCTGCGTTAATATCTAGGACACTTCGTCCTTGAATTGGCGAAACCATTAGAACTTTGCAGGATATACTGCCCTGGTGACAGAAATACAACAAGAGAACAAAGTTGTCGGTGTCATCTGCAACGACCAGGATGGTACCATCCTCTACACGTGAAACTTGTTGAACAATCAGAGGGTCTCCCTCCTCCTGTGTTGTAGCCATGTATTGACGTTTGTTTCTTAGTGTATCTGTCGAACACCAAATAGACGTCATTTTTCGCCAAGTGACCGTGTAGGTAACTGCGGAACCGCACAAGGTAGTCGTGTACAGTGCTAGATGTTGGCCAAGGCACTATCCAGAGAACAACGCACCCATCGATGAACATTGCCTGCACATCTTGTTCAGCCAGCCGTCTTGACACTTCCACCTTAAGCGCATTCTTGAGATTGGATTTCGTTTTGGCATCCCTCATATTTCCATTTTCATCGAACATAGACGTTGGGATAGGTGATAGTTCATGGCCCATAAGCGTGGTTATGTCAAGTTTGCGTGCGCTAGACTGCAAGCCCATAGCTCTTGCATAGATGGTTTCCGTGTCAAACACTTTAGCATCTCCGACTTTAATGTGTTTCCTGCATAAAGCCATGGTGGTCACATTTTTTAGTATTGAATCATGACATCCACCAGACCAACTACGTTCAAAAGACTCCATCTGTGTTTTCCCAACAATTGCGTCTTGTCCACATTGGCCGAGGAGTGATTCACAACTTGCCCAGTGAGATTGTTCATCAGCCCATCTGGATGTTGCTCTGGGTCAAGTAGATATATGCAAAGTTCCAATTTATCGCGTAGAGCTTTCCTGTCTTTATCGTCTCCTTTGATTCTTGCGGCTGTTTCTTCTTTGTGCGAAGTTTGGGCAGACAGTCGTTCGTTATCTCTCATCTCGGTCAAGTCGTCAATGATGCCATGGCAGGTATGCAAGCTGTAAGCCCAGGTTTTCAGTGTTTCCGGTTTCAGAGTTATTCCAATTATCCCACTCTGTCCATGACCGAAACTCATGAAGGTAATTTCAATGGCCATGTCACTACAAATGCCATTGAACAGACCAACGTTGTGGTGCATTATGTGCTGGCCGTTGATGAATTGCGCAAGTTTGCCATCGGGCAAGCCTTCCACAGTTCGTAGATAGGAGAATGCGTACCGGGCATAGTGGACATGGCTTGCGGCAAAGAACAAAGGGATCATATCCTTCAGCGTATCAAGATTTTTAACAAGATTTAACAAGATTGCCATCCGAAACAACAAGTTTCAGATGGCACGTGGACAAGGAAGCCATTGGCTTATCGAGAGGCCAACAACAGAGCACAGTCTACTTCTCGCTCTGCTCGAATGTATTTGAGAATCACGAAGACGGGCGTGATGAGACGATCCATCCAAAGCTTTGTTGTTCTGTTCTGAGATGCAGTGTCATCTAGTGCTTGTAGAACATGATGGGGTTTGGCAGAGACGAGCCGAAGTAGTTCCTCTACCAGCATCCTGAACGCTCTGACATTCTAAGGGTATTTCTTGCCGCTCAGCATCACAAATGAAATTATGGTACTATGATATTTATTTTACCTGAGAACGTTTTAGTCGTGTGTGTACGTTACCTGGTTGAAAATATGTGAAAATCTGCATAGTAGACAACCATTTTTAGGCCGCCATCTTGTTTTCGTTACATTTTTCATATAAATTATGGTGGAATCGCAATTCCTCATCTCTGGAAACATATAAAATAACATTTCAATCATGTCTGTACCTTGTCTGGTTGCGAAGATATGATAAAAAGTTGATTTTGGCGGCCATTTTGGATTTTTTCATTTTTTTAATGTTCATGGGTGAGGACTCCAGACCTATATAAATCGAGTATAGCCGATAGTCGCCATTTCTCTTTTGACTTTCCGTTTGCGCGACCTGTTTTTTTCTACACTTCGTTTCGTTTGCGAGAGCGTTCTAAACTATAGTCGTGACGGCGTCGACACAACTACAGCACCCGTGGCCTTATCTGTCGTCGGTATTTCGCATAAAGTCCGCACTGCGTGCGTGCATCGAGAACGCAGAGTTTGGGAGCAGCATTTGCTGCTCAAGCTGAATAAAGCGTTCGTGTAACCTGGTGTGCCTTACAATATTTTGCTGTCTTACTAGTGTGTGGAAGTGTGTGTTAAAAACTACTATTTTTATTCTTACGTTTGTGGGCTCGTGAGTCGTGGTCTACTTTTGTTTCTACTTCAAGTACAAATTTTTACTTTCTACTTTTACTCAAGTAAATTTGTTTGGTACTTTTACTTCTACTTGGGTAGATTTTTCAGGATCTACTTCTACTTTTACTCAAGTGGAAACATTCTCTACTCGTTACAGTCCTGCCAGTAACGTTTTAATGACCCTCAGTTTCTGATGTAATTTTCTGAGCCACGTATGGGATAGTCTCACTATCCGACTCTCACCCGGCTTAGCGAATCCGCCGAGAAGAGAGTCTGGCCTCAGGGGCGTGGTCTCGTTGTTACCCCCTGTCACCACTCCATGTTGTGAAGGCGTTCCCGTGAAGCGCCAGCAGCCAATCAGCGTCGTTATAGAGATGCTACACTAAACGTTTTTTGCCTGATTCAACTTTTCAGTCGGGCAGTTGTGTCAGTATAATCAAAGTTAAAATTAATTCGACTTGCATCGTATCAACTGATAAAAGTAAAGTCAAGTTTTATTAATTAGTCAAATGCCCGGATGACCTCGTAATTAGCTAATTGTCTATGCGCCCAGATTTCTGCTCTCACTAATACACCCAAACTGTACAATTAATTTTTTTCATAGGGACTGTTTATCGTTGTAATGGCGGATGCATTCTGACTGTGGTCCGGACCATCATTGGCGAAGATGTGTGCGACAAACGGTGGCGCCACAGCGCGTAGCCTGGATAATTGAGGCTACGTATAGGACGACCTGTTTGCCAAGACAACTGGCGAGCAGAGGAAGAACTAGCCATCCCAGAATTCCTGATGAAGGCTGCAGTCGAAACGTTGAATAAGTAATCAGAATACTTGTGGTTGAAGAAAATCGTAATTCATATAAATAATAAGATTACGAAAAAGCGGGATGTCATTAAGAAAGCGGGATCGAGGGAAAAAGTGTTATGTTGACACTACAGGCCACAACTATATTCTCCCATGTCATGAGTGCAATGTTAACGGGTTCAAATGGGCGTGGGATGTAAACGGGTGTTATTGATACTAAACATGGTAAGGACATGCACAGGGTAACACAGCGATGGGGAAAAATTTATTATTACAGGGCTTTTCTCTAGAATGATGATTAAACAGAGACGAACTCTACGTCTGATTTGCCCACTGTCAACATATTTTATTGATAGAATATATACTTTGACGATATGACCCAACATCACATTACCTGTATCGTAATATTAATGACATAATCACAATAGACGTAGAGTAAGAGAGAATAATAAATATATGACTAAACTATCTGCGCCGACTAATATTACGCTAGCACCCGACCAACACGCTGACTGACCAGGCTTCCTTGTGGCCCGTTCAACATGCAACAGCCCACTCATTGATGGATGCCGTCATCTAACCACTGTGTTCGTTCGGGCACCGCATGCAGACCGTGGCACCCGCGACCGACACCAACAGCAGACACAACGATCCGAATCCCACAAATTAAATAATTATATACAACCTTGTAATGCAGGAAAACGTACCGATACCACATGTAACTTGAAGAATAAAACACGACGCGCCAACAACGCGCCGGCATTTCCCGAAACCAGAAATAACACAGAACGTCCAGTAAAATGCTATGTTCCCTTCGTCTCGAACCATTTGTCAATACAGCATCGAAGAGCACAGCGTCTCTGCAACAATTCTGCGTGGCAGTAATACTTTTCTAAGTCCAGCGCTGTCGTCCTGTTTCATAGGTCGGTAGCCAAAGCTGCAAGCTATTCTGTTCGAGTGTGCCCACCGATTTCAAACTACGAGGCTCCGAGAAAAGCACACCAATATCATGGCGAAGGGATGCGAACGCCAACATATTTATCACATTGTACCTACGCGGGCTGCGGTGTAACTTCTGTTGAGTGCGAGTCGAGGCAATATTCGCCAGCCGTGACATCTCGGACGTAACGTGCGTGATCACCACGCAGTCTTGCTGAACGTAACAACATGTGCAATGCAAAGGCCTCTATAATTGACACAGAGTCGAAGAAGCAAGTAGAACGAGAGAACCATTGCATGCACCAGGCATGCAGCACTGACAGAAGCGGCGATGTCGATGGCTAACTATCTTTAGGGGATGACTGGTGGCAGTGAACGTCCGCAGCGCGCTAAACGGCCGGTCGTCGAGACGGGAACAGACAGCAACAGCAGTAGCAGTAACGCGACACGAATGTGACTAGCAATCGTTTCTTAGTACGTGTTATTTGGCATCATCAACAACAAGAACAACAGTTAAAACAACAATAACAACACTGCACCTCGTCGTGACACTGACTTCTTGATCTCCGTTTCACTAGTGAAAGCGACGCTACAGCTACGTGTTGTACGCGCGACAGTACGTTGCGTCGTGCATGCATGACCGGTGTGCGCCCCCCCCCCCCAGAGTCGGCGGCTGCGTGCACGTGGGCATGCGTGTGAGGCGAGACCACAATAAATGCATCAAAGCAGATGACTATTCGGAATAACGAGTGTACATCCACACGAGTTTCCATATGGCGACAAAAGGACTTGACTGACTACGCGGCCTTGTGTCCTTAGCGACCAGACAGCCGAATTTCGTCAAAGCCGCCACGGTGGCGTCGGTCGTGCGTAGACAAGTCGGAGCAGTATCAACCACTGAGCGTGCTCAAATGAAGGCAATGCGTGCGCACTTCACGTGACAAAGCAGTGTCCACGTCACCAGGTGGCAGCAGCAGTCACTACCGATGACGGAAGAAAATAATCTGCTAAAAAAATAACAGCGGCAGCCACTGTCGGCCTCCTGTGGCGGGTACGGGGTGGTGTCCAGCCTTGTTCCCATGGAGACGAGCCGTCCGTTGTCTAGGCGACCCAGCCGTGCATGACGATTCTCGTCACCGGAACAACAGACGATCGGATTCGGCGACAGACGACACCGATTTTAAGGTTCGGTGTTTTCCACTGCGCCGCCACTGTGACTCGTGTAGGCGATGATCTGTTGCGCGATGAAGGCGATGACGATCGCGCACACCGTGAAGCCAAGCAGGATGATCATGGCCCACTGCTGATCCGACAGCTGCTTGCGTTCCGCCGATAGCCGGCCCTGCAACAGACCGCTTCCCTGCGCAAGCGTCGTCGCCGTGGTGACAGGACTCGGGCTGAGTGTCGTGAACGAGACGCCGGGGCTGAATGCGCCCGTCAGCTCGGCCGTGGCGGCGTCGCACGCGTCGCTGGGGCACAGTCGTACGGCGCAGACGCGCACCGCGTAGTCCGTCTTTGGCTGAAGCTTTGTCAGTGTGTAACTTGTCTGGGAGCCTCGGAACACCTATCACAGAAGTGTAACATTGTCATTAGAATAATAATAATAATATATTTTATTTGGCATAGCGCCAGATCCAAAATCGTTCGTGGCGCTTCACAACATATTAAAATACATAAAATAGTGTAAAATTGCAAAATAAATGCATTTAAAATACTACTAGTAATAAGAATTATTTAAAATAAATACAGCAATAAAATAGTGTAGAATTGCTAAATAAGGAAATAGCTAAATAAATATATTAGCTGCTAGTAATAAGAATTTAAAAAATAAATAAATAAAAATATAGACAGAAGAATAGACAGACCACACTTCAAAGACGAACCAGCACTTTTAAATACAAATGTTTGAAATGATGCACATGCACCCATATATGACTGCATTTAAATGCAAATGTTTGAAATGATACACGAGCACCCATATATGACTGCATCTAAATGCAAATGTTGCAGATTGGTTCAAATGCAAATGCATCTGGCTATGCATTTACGAATGCATTTGAATCATTTTTCAAATGTGTTTTTGTGTGTAAAAAGGCAACAGTTGCCACTTTGCATCAACTTTATTAAGTACTTTATTAAGTACTTTATTAAGTACTTTATTAAGTACGTTACGTAAAACAGATTATTAGTAAATTTAAATTACCTATTAGTTTTTCTGTAATAGATGAGATTTGTTCAACACTAATGATCGTAATGTAATATGCACAACACAAAATACGGATTCTTATGCATCTTATTCAGATTGTTAATAATATTATCAATGCTGACGTCACGTGACAGACGCCTTACGGATCAGATCAATTCCTTCAACAGACAAGATGAAAGAACATCGGTACCTGTGTGTACTCCTGGTTCCGACACTGAAGCTGTAGTACGTAAACTATTGTGTCATGCGCCATCGGCTTACAAGCCGTCCATTCCACCGTGCATGAGTTCAACGTTATATCACATATCTTTGGAGCTGCAACAGAAAAATTACACGAACATAATGTCACATAATGTCACATAATGTCACACATCACATTGTGATAATAATAATGTCACACATCACATTGTGATAACAATAATGATGTTTAATAATAAAGTTTATTTCAACAACATCAACAACAAACATACAAACACAATTGAGTTTTAAACATCAATAGTACAAGTGGAAAAGGGGCAAGAAGAAGTGTAAAGCTTATGTTGCTTGTCCTGTCACTTATAAGTGACACTAAATAATACAATTATACAAGTGCAAGTGTTTTAAAGTGAATTTTAAAGAGAATAGTATACAAAAATTCTACTGCAATACAATTAATTTTTTCACCATAATCGGATTATTCATTGTTTACATAGCTGTGCAATACTTGAATGGTATAGTTTTTTGAAAAGGTGAACAATCTTGCAATGAATTAATGACCTGTCAATGGATTTCCATAACTTTACACCGTTAATTGATATACACACTGTAATCAATCCATCTTGACCAAACAGAGCAACGCAGTGTGTGCATGCGTGCGTACGTGCATGCATGCATGCATGTTAAACTAGTGCACAGCTTTTAGCCAACATGCACAGAATTGTACAATCCTGCCCCAGTTTTCAACACTGGACAATATCACGTCAACTCAAGAGTACTTACGGCGGACGGCAGGAGGTGGCGCCTTGGTTGTGCGGAACGTGTAAGTGCAGGAATACGGGCCGTCTCCCGCCTCGTTGCTCGCACAGATGCGGAACTGGTAGTCTGTCAACTCAGACAGCTTGTTCACTTTGTGTCCGTGACTCATGCCGTGGAAGATCGGATGGAAACTGCAGCCATACGTTCATTCATTTACGACTACCGTCTTTTGATTCTAAGAACACTAGCATATTCTTTATTTAAAGGTCCTTGTACAATTCACTTTTTTATGTACTATCATTTTGCGAAAACTCAGACCTATCTATCCCTATGACGTGCTAGCTCCTTTGTGCAAAATAATGTGTTATTAAGTTCTGATTAAATCAACGGACAAACCATTAAATTATTTTTGACTGAATTTTGTCACAACTGGACAGAAAGACGGCCAAAAGTGATCTGGCACTACATACTCCGACATAAGGCTATTTACACTTTCAAATGTTACCCGATCTCATGATCTCTTGATCAAAGTCAACTGTTTAAGTGATTTTAGCTAGAATACTATTTTATTAAACTGACTGTATATATTACTTAAACTAAGTACTGAGAAGGAAGTGTAACATGAATCAAGAAATACCACAAATTGCATGATGATAACATTTCGATTTTTATTCCTCATCATTGTCACAACAGTCCCTTACGCCAGACAATAACCACTGATGGTGAAACGGCCCCCTACCTTCCGCTATCCCGTAGCATCTCCAGGCAGTACTGTATCAAGTCAGGGTTTTTTCCATCACCCCACTTCAACTTGAGGTTGTTTGGGCCTGCATTGACACACTCGATGCAGGGCGGGCTGGGAGGCAGTGATCGGGTCATCACCTTTATTGGAGTACTGTACGCCCCAACCCCAATACTGTTCACTGCCTGAACGCGGATTCTGAAAGTGAAACCAAGCGACAGGTTTACCGAAATGCACAAAATTACATAATGGATAATAGGTATTTGGTATCAAGTGCCCAGTGATTGCAGTTCTCTGTTATTGTGGACATTCAATTGTCCAAAAGTTAAATTAAATATATTGTTATATAATTTAGACGTTCCCAGAACTGCGTTGTTTTCAACTTATTGTATGTCGTTTACATCAGTTTTCAACTCGAACATTATTTACGACAGGTTTCGACTTATCGTATATTGTCTATGAAAGTTTTTCACTTATTCTATGTTGTCTACATCAGTTTTCAGCTTATTGTATGTCATATATGTCACTTTTCAACTTATTATATGTTGTCTATGTCAGTTTTCAGCTTATTGTATGTCATCTATGTCACTTTTGAACTGATTCTATGTTGTCTATGTAAGTTTTCAGCTTATTGTATGTTATATATGTCACTTTTCAACTTATTATATGTTGTCTATGTCAGTTTTCAGCTTATTGTATGTCATCTATGTCACTTTTGAACTTATTCTATGTTGTCTACATCAGTTTTCAGCTTATTGTATGTCATCTATGTCACTTTTGAACTTATTCTACGTTGTCTATGTCAGTTTTCAACTTACTTATACGTCGTCTCTGGCGTCAAGTCGTCAACGACGTACTCGAGCGTGTTCTCGACACTGATCAGATACTTCTCGCCAATATCGATGTTGTATGACGTCACCGCGCTGCCGTTGTTTGCCGGCTCCTTCCACATCAGGTGGATAGAGGTCGCTGTTGCAGACGCACGCAGCGACACGACTGCGCCTGGACTGCTTGGCGGCATCACACAGTTCGTCACCCCGCTGAATGGTCCCGCACCAGCACTGTTAAGGGCCTGTGATTGGACAATATTTATTTTATTATTATTATTTATTATCCCTGAGAGAGGGCGTGCTGAAAAAAATACATAAGTAAAGGGTTTCCTGGCAAAACAAGATCAATCTATTTTTTTAGAAAAACTTACTTCTGTGCTTCATCCTGGGAGTGTAAATAGAAACTTGATATTGGAATATCTTAAGAATCCAACATCAAAACAAATGGTAGCAAGGACTGAAATCTTTATTGCAGATTTCAGTCATGAAATTTTGCCCATTCAAAAATGTCACCCGAATTGACGTGTATCGCATTCTGCCCTGAAATCCTTCATATAGAATACATAGAAATAGCGATATACATAATCAAAGATGAATTATACACAAAAATAACTATGAACATCACTAAAAATAAATTATAAGATAAATAATCACACAAAATATTACCATAAATAAAAATATCTTGTCCATACATAAATATGGACAAATCATAAACTACAACACATTCTTAAAAGTGTTAAAACAGTAGATTTATTGCTACATCAAAAAAAGAAAAAATTTGCACTGTCTATACATAAAATAAGTCTTCGTCTATCTGCATCTCTGTATTCTCAGCATGCTTAGGCTAGGTAGAATATTGCAAGAAGATATCGTGTCTGCTGGATGCAAGACGTCATCTCACCTGTACTCGGAAGTTGTATAACATGGCTGGTGTCAGCGAGCGCACCTCAAAGCTCTGTGTTGGCCCAAAGAATAACTGCAACAAATGAACGACGTTGTGAGTGCAAAACGTACAGCATTTCAAGGGTCAAACATCTACACTGCAACATTGCAAGGGTCAAACATCTACACTGCAACATTGCAAGGGTCAAACATCTACACTGCAACATTCCAAGGTTCAAACATCTATACTGCAACATTCCATATGTCATATATGATGCAATATTCTGCAGGTCAAACATTCAACAAGCAAACACAAAGGAGATGAGGAAGACCAACTTTGAGATGGAGGGACAGTGTTAAGAGAGATCTCAAAAGGGTAGAGGTGAACAGCCGAGAGTGGGAGCGGCAGAACATAGCGATGGAAGGAGATGACTCGTCGAGAGGGCAGAACAGACTAAGCGATGTCCCCCCCGCATGGGGGAAGAAGATACTATACTTTATAAGTAGCAATAATAACTTGTAAGTAATAGTAATAATAAATCTATAATAAGTACTACTACTACTAATAATAATTATAATAAATTTTACAGGTGCTAATAACAATACATTTTATAACTAATGATTATAATGTTAATGATGCACTTTTTAAGTATAATCGTAAAAATAAGAATAATAGTAAAACTGAAAAAAAATATGAATACCTGGACGAAGTCACCCCCGTCCTGGGGGCACTGCCACTCCAGCCGGTAGTCGGTCACTGTCGCCCCGTTGTTGACCGGCTCATCCCAAGATACAACGGCACTGTGGGCTGATCGGCAGTACACTACTGGTGGCTTAGGGGGGTCAGGCACTCCTGCCCCACTGACTACCTCCAATATCTCAGACCAGGGTCCAGCCTAAAACATGACCAGTACTGAGATGACCACCTGCATTAATCGACCGCCTACACGAAGCGACTGCCTGCATTAAGCAACCACCTGCATTAAGCAATCACCTGCATTAAGCAGCCACCTGCATTAAGCAACCACCTGCATTAAGCAATCACCTGCATTAAGCAGCCACCTGCATTAAGCAACCACCTGTATTAAGCAACCACCTGCATTAAGCAATCACCTGCATTAAGCAACCACCTGCATTAAGCAACCACCTGCATTAAGCAACCACCTGCATTAAGCAACCACCTGCATTAAGCAATCACCTGCATTAAGCAGCCAGTTGCAACAATATATATTATACAATATATTATATAATATTTCAGTGTAAAAGTTCCATATGTATGTCTTACTTACCCCTGCCTTGTTGGTTGGTCTCACTTGGAAGAGGTATGGTCGCCCTGGCAACAGCCCCGCGACCGCACACTCTTGGTCCCGTCCAGCATACACGTTGCGTGTTGTGTTGTCTGGATTCGTCATTAGTACTTCATACTCCTGTATGGCGGCACCACCATCATAGTCTGGCCGGTCTGCAGGTATGAAACAGGATTGCTTCAGCAAAGTAATATCTATATAATAAGGTAGTTTGTGGCGCTTTCTGTTCCTACGTATCTCGTCAGTTTCACGTGTAGAGGGGTAACATATTGTAGGCAGGCCCACGGTAATGGTTATTACGAAGGAATCTATCTGGACGTTTGACGTACAGATTACGTAACACAGAACAATAGTAGGTACAATTGTTAGCAACGCTGTGCATGTTTCGACGATTGTTACCCGTAGCCACTCACCCCATCGCAGATGTAGGAAGTTCGCTCGAGGTTTTCCCTGTAGTTTGGGGGCAGGGCAAGGTCCAGGGGCAACCGCCAGGGTGGACACCACTAGGACATCTGACCACTACAAACAACAGGGTGCATTTAGGGGAGCTGACAGCACGGTGGAAAAGACATCAGGGAATTGTCAGATGCAACAGATGACATATGCATTAAAGTGAAACAAAACTACCGTATTCGGCCTATTAAGCGTACGTATTCTACTTAATAAACACTCCCTTATTTAATCAGCAAGATCCATGCTTATATTAGCTTATAAGAACAGGTTCTTTGACATTTTTCCACGGTAAATTTTTTTCAAATATAATGTATGCTTATTAGGTTGAATATATTTTGTTAATAGTACGAAGTCTGATTTTGCTGTTGTAAAATCATGTTATGTCTAAACTGCACCTGTTCTAACATTTCAATCACATTAATGTGTTTGAATGAACCATAATTTATTTTTTTTAATTATTACTAAAATTTATAAAGCACCATATATCTGGGACCAGTCAGTTCACAGGCCCATACATACATGTAATCATAAAATAATAAAGATAATATTGTATAGTTAATATATTATATATATATATATATATATATATATATATATATATATATATATATATATATATATATATATATATATATATATATATATATATATATATATATATATATATAAAATATTATATATATATATATTGTATATATTTAAAACAGAGTATTATATCAAGATTATTTAACCCAATAGACCCCACAACGGCCACTCTGTGCAGTCCTGGAACGGCCGCCGTCGGCCGCATACAAGACCCTCTATTAAAAAAAATCCTGCTTAGGGTTATAGCATGGGATCATTGTCAAATGTCGGTCGCAAGGTAGATTAACTTTCAAAGTTTTAACAAACTTACTATTTTGTCTTTGCAAATTGTGATCAAATGTCAACATTTTATTAATATATCCTATTTCTATGTATACATGCATGTGGAGAAATTACTACTCTTCAAAATAAACACAACTTGTAACTGTCAATATTGAATAGTTTTTTCTACATATTTTTTAACACAAGGAGGTAAAATCGCTCGAAATTTGCCAGAAATCCTTGGAACAGGGGAACATGTTTTAATAAAATCCTGGGGCCTAATGGGTTAATCTAATAAATAAATAATGGGTTAATCTAATAAATAAATAATTATAGTAAATAAATAAATATGTAAAATACATGTTCATAAAAGTGTACTCATTCATAGTTTGATCGTTATCTGATTAATTTGAACATTTTGACTTGGACATCCTTGGATGTTGAACAGCAACTTTGACATTCATAAACAGATAACCGTCAAACTGTTTACATATCGTGGTTCATTGAAGATATACTATTTAACATGATTTACAATAAGAAAGATCACATTTTGTACATGTAAAGCTGCACTTGTGACATATAAACAATTACTTCTGCAGCCTTTTCCATAATATAGGCTTCTACAAAAGGCATGTGCTTAAATCTGATAAAAAATAAATTGCAATATTGCAATTATTATTAAACAAATAAAAAGCTGTGAATAAGTGTGCGATGCTGAAATACTAAAGTTTATTTACATGTAATTCAGGTTTGAGTATATATAATTAGGATTTTGTTTACATATAATTCCAGTTTGCTTACAGATAATTGGGCAATACCAACAGGTCTGTCAACGTCCCCAAAATGTCATATGATGTCATAGTTGTGATATTAAATCATTAAACACTATGGCACTTATGATAGGATTAATAATAGGGTAATCCCAAATAACTTTGAAGCAAACATAACATTTCTTGAAAAACTACATCAATCTTCGTGCTTGCCAACAAGAACTAACTCATCCCAAAATCCAGTTCCTCGAGAGGGCAAATGATGGTTGCTGAAACATTGCAGTGAATCAACGTCATAGTTGTGTTTAAAAGAAAATCTATATGTAATTATTGTTGAGTGACAAAGCATGTGCAATATTTGTCAGGAATAGCCAACAATGTGTTGCCTAAGACGCCACTTAGTGAGTAAGATTCACGAACTGACCTCGCTGCGACCCCCGTCGCTAAAGCAGCACACTCGTATTCGGTACTGTCGTCCAGGAAACAGACGATCAAAGTGGAATTCTCTCTCGATGCCTTCATAGGCACACATGTATCCTAAACAAAGGAACACAACATTCAGCAGTCTGTCTGAACGCAGTAAACATTTTCAGAACGGGTTGATCATGCTGGCACATGCATGATAACATTGTTCTTGAGGTTATATGGCAGCAGGGGTAACCCCAAGTAAGTTTCTAAATTTATTACATGACTGTCTATAGTGATATATGTTGTCCTGCACGGTGTAAAATCCAGTGCTATAAAAACTGAAGTTGCACTGTTATACATGCGAAACGAAGAATTATGAACTGTTGCTTATCGTTGTTTCGGAATGTTGCGTCAGGTATCGTTCAATAAGTGTATAATACTGTATTGTTTTTGTAGGTCTTGGTAACTGTCATAGAATAGCAACAAAGGTATAAGTAAATGGTGTGAATAAGTACACAATGCAATTAAATATGCGGTATATAAGGATATATAACTACATTTAATACAATACAGCCATAAGATACCCACATTAACCCCTTCAGTCCTTGTGTTTGTGAGATAAATATATCATCCCCTGGGTTCTCTTGTCGGAGGACCAACCCCCTGGGTCCTCTTGTCTGAGGACCAACCCCTGGGTCCTCTTGTCTGAGGACCAACCCCTGGGTCCTCTTGTTTGAGGACCAACCCCCTGGGTCCTCTTGTTTGAGGACCAACCCCCTGGATGCTCTGACTTGCAAGACAAACACATCACCCCTTGGGTTCTTTCACAAGCACATCAACGTACACTATGGGTGCTCTTTCACAAGCACATCAACGTACACTATGGGTGCTCTTTCACAAGCACATCAACGTACACTATGGGTGCTCTTTCACAAGCACATCAACGTACACTATGGGTGCTCTTTCACAAGCACATCAACGTACACTATGGGTGCTCTTTCAATTCAATTCAATTCAACTTTATTCTGAAAACCTTAATAGGTTACACAAGAATTAAAATGTTGCACATTGTTACAATGTGTGATGGCTTGAAGTGTATGTAACCCAATTTTTTTTACCAGATAATTGATATAATAGTTTATACATAATGCAAGACAGTTTAGATTCCTTTCCTGTCAATAATTCCCAAAAAAATTCAATAATCTACTGTGTATTTTAGCATTTAGTGGAAATTACCCAATTACCCCATAAACCATGGAAGTATGTGTCCTATTGTTTACCCCAAGACAAATAAAAAAATGCAGCTTTTCAATTAACATAATATTTTTACATCCCCATACTTCACATCCATATAGCAAAATTGGGCATATAAGGGAATCAAATAGTTCTAACTGGATATCAACAGGAAGTTTTAGTTTCCTGCTTTAAAAATTAAACAAAACATTGCTCGGTTTGCCTGTTCACATAAATGTGTAACTGCTTTAGAAAATCTACCATCATAGTTAAACTTAAAATAAAAAATGTAAATATAAATGCCTAAATAGGTATAATTATCTACAATGACAAGCTTGTTTGATCCAAATTTAAACTGTGGCAATTTTCTAGCCTTACCCCTACAGAATACCAACACCTAAGTCTTGGCAGTATTAACATGCAATTTCCAAGTTTCACAGTAGTTTCAATAATGAAATTACACTGCCATAAAACAAAGGCAACACTCACACAGTGTCTACCAGCTTACAAGTTACAACACTTTACACAGCTTTACACCTGGAATAGACATTGGGTATTTCGCAAGCAGTGTAATGTTTTCTGTGTGTACATCGTACAAGCGAATCACTGGCTAGCTAACATAGACAAACATATTTACTGACACACCACCTGACGCTACACCAATCAACCGTTACAACCGGGGGGGATAATAAAATTTGGGGCACAAATCCAACAACATAAACATCGACACCCAGTAACAAACACAATACCCGGGTCAAGGTTACACAACACGTTTCCATGGTTACCTTCATCTTCTGCAATGGACGGGAAAAAGAGAATGTGGTGGAACTGATTTCAGAGCTGACAAAACTTCAAAACATCCTGGGTGGAATTTATGCAACAAAGTATACTTTATAAATTATCGAAAAATTGACTTACAATTGGAACTCGCAACAGTGAATTTAACCTCAAGCCGACATATTTTCAACACAAACTATTTCGCCGCATTTGCAGTTTTTCAGTTTGGTCGAACCAAAAATAATGTACTGCTTTGTACTGTGACATCACCAATACAAAATAACAAATGTGCACAACTGAGCTAGCATGTCGTAGTCGATACGAGACAGCTTAAATTGTTTTGTGATACGAGCCTGAAATTAGCTGAGCAAAGCATTTTATACAAAATTTCTTTTAGCAGCTTTACCAAAATATATAAAATTCTGTAAACATCTAGCTCTGACCGACATAAAAGACTGTTTAATCACCTCTGCCGTGATCCAACTCGAGCAGGTATTTAACTATTTCCGCGCCACCGTTGTCCTTAGGCGAGTCTGCAACCAAACAGCATCACCGTGAATTTTATATAAACCCACACCCACGGCTACCTGAGGAAGTTCGGGAAGACGACACAACTTTCTAATTTCTGCTAGTCTGATGATTTCACAAAAACTACATTTAAAAGCACAATCAAGCTAGTATGTTGCAGTGAATGCTAGGTAGGTTTGATTTTTTGCAAAATTAATTTGAAATGAGACTAGCGAAAAAATCTAAATCTCTGTACCTTTAAGTTACTGCTAACTTAGCTTAACTTTTGTAAGTTAACGACTAACTTATGTTAATCGCCCCCATGCCAGAAAGACACGGATGGGAAAAGGAGACGGATAAATATGCAGAGGGTATCAGTTCGTACCCCAGGCCACCCTGAAGCTGACGGCGTGTGCCCTGCCCTTGAGCTGTGGTCTAGGTGGCGCCACTGGTCGGTCGGGCAGTGTGTGGTAGCAGACGGCTTCGCTCCACTTCCCCTCGCCTTCCTCGTTGCTTGCCCGCAGCTGAAGCAGTCATGTGACATGTGATGTCATCGCACACAAATGTTTGACTGGTTAAAGCTACACAGCCTGATCGTTTTTATTACAAAATCATGTTATATGTTGTAAACTATATCTATTCTAATGTCTCGACCGCCCAGATGTGTTTTAATGACCCATAAGTTTTAAATATAATGACTGTTATTTATTTATGAATGCTGACCTTGTCATTCTGCATGTAATGCACACAGCGCTTCATACTGATAACCGACAGTTAAAGTTGCGTCGATACTCACCCGGAATTTGTACTCTGTGTTCCGTTTAAGGTTTTTAATTCTGTGTGAGAGTTCCGGTCCGCTGAACACAGGGAGGAATCCGTGGCCCTAGGAAGTGCGAGGAAAGGAATAACGTTTGTATTGCCTGATCTAACACAGAACACAATGATATCTTATAGTATAAACTATATCTGGAGCATTTATCCACAAAAACTATTACATCTAATTTGTGCTTTCCAAATAAATCATGTTTTCTGTTTCATGTTTCAGCAGCATACCGTGTTCACACTTTTGACTCCACAACTACCAACTTAACAGCAGCACCAAACCACTAACCATGCTAGCGGGAATAAAACTAGTCAAAGAATCACCACATGTCATTTGTGAGTAAACAACTCACGCCCACCATGTGGCCATATGACACACACCAATAGGACCACACAAATTGAATTTGAGATTTATTCACTTGGATGGATGGCACAAACAACAAATATACTGACATGAATTGACACTAACTTGACATGGACTGGCAATAACATGACATGGATTGACACTAAACTGACACTATGTGGCACTAAACTGACTGACACTAACCTGACAAACACAACCGCTAAACTGACATGAATTGACATGGAATGACATTAGACCGACACTTTACTGACACAGAATGACACTAAACTGACATGGACTGACACTAAACTGACATTAAACTGACAAGGAGTGACATTAAACTGACATGGGCTGACACTAAATTGTTGACTGATACTAAACTGACATGGACAGACACAAAACTGACATGGACTAACACTAAACAGAATCTCTCTCAGGCCTTTTCAAACATCCTGAAATATATCTAATCCTGCACTAAATCAACATTTTACTCCGCAATCTTCCAAACAGTTGCCATGACAACCACATCCTCACCGTTGTCTCATCCTCCATCTGGAGCGTGAACATGTCGTCATTGGGCCGACGGGTCCATGAGATGGTGAGCGCGTGTACAAAGGCCTCCGTGAGCACGGGAGCATCGGGGGTCGTGGGAACACTGCCGCTCGTGTAGTGACACACCACCTCACTGTACTCACTACAAACACACACATACTCTTACTGCACTGATAATCCTGCTGCACTGATACTCTAGCTGCACTGATACTCTTACTGTACTGATATTCTAGCTGCACTGATACTCTAGCTGCACTGATACCCTAGCTGCACTATGTACTCTAGCTGCACTGATACTCTTGCTGCACTGATACTCTTGCTGCACTGATACATTTGCTGCACTGATACTCTTGCTGCACTGATCTTCTTGCTGCACTGATACACTTGCTGCACTGATACTCTTGCTGCACTGATACTCTTGCTGCACTGATACCCTTGCTGCACTGATACTCTTGCTGCACTGATACACCTGCTTGCGGGGTGCTGTGTTGCATTACGACAGCAGGAAAATAGTTGCCCAAATACCACAAGTGTTGATGTGATTCAAACTGTTGTGTATCTGGAGGGATAGTGAGGTTAAACAACAAGAGTTTTGTGATGTTCTACACATAAATACTAGCACCATGAATATGCTTTAATTTAATTAACAAATACAAATATCTCAGAGGAGCAGGTTACACACAGTAAATCGCTACACTAGATAAAAATGGATAAGCCAATGGCTGTATTGTCCATTTGCCATCTGAGTTTTAATTTTTTTCAGATTTAAAAAATTCTTGTTAAATCAGGCTAAAATAAATTTGTTTAGATGACCAATTAGACTCACCTCTTTCCCATGGCATTGATGGCTGCCAGTCTGAATGCGTACCCCGTCGATGCCGCTAGTTTTGTCACCTTGAACTGGCGTTGAATGCCACTGTAGATTTCTACAAAGCCTTGGTCTCGGCGGCTCTGGAACGTAACAAGACTAGTGTTCACCACTGCCAGTGCCAGCCACAGCCTCTGGAATGAATTCCAGGGTTTGGAATGAACTCCTCGTCACTTTGAAAACATCTGAAACTATACCTACCTTCCAGAAAAAATTCAACACATTTTATTCCAAATTGCATTCCACCATAAATCTTCAGTCGTCCTCATTCAGATAATAACAACATCCTCTGTGAACATAATCAATGCCTGCATTGAATAATGAATATGAATTGGTCTGACAAGGCTAGCAACAACATCCTCTGTGAACATAATCAATGCCTGCATTGAATAATGAATTTGAACTGGTCTGACAAGGCTAGCAACAACATCCTCTGTGAACATAATCAATGCCTGCATTGAATAATGAATTTGAACTGGTATGACAAGGCTAGCAACAACATCCTCTGTGAACATAATCAATGCCTGCATTGAATAATGAATTTGAACTGGTATGACAAGGCTAGCAACAACATCCTCTGTGAACATAATCAATGCCTGCATTGAATAATGAATTTGAACTGGTCTGACAAGGCTAGCAACAACATCCTCTGTGAACATAATCAATGCCTGCATTGAATAATGAATTTGAACTGGTCTGACAAGGCTAGTAACAACATCCTCTGTGAACATAATCAATGCCTGCACTGAATAATGAATTTGAACTGGTCTGACAAAGCTAGCAACAACATCCTCTGTGAACATAATCAATGCCTGCATTGAATAATGAATTTGAACTGGTCTGACAAGGCTAGCAACAACATCCTCTGTGAAAGAACAAAACAGCTTCTGGTGAAGAAGCAAATCAGGATGAGAGGTGAATTGGTTATACCCTAAGAAACTCCATCCGGCATCACCAGACAATCACTCCCATGGAACCCCCAAGGGAAGAAAACAGAGGATGGCCAAGAAACACCTGGTGGCGAAACCTTGAAGCGGAAATTAAGCAGACGAGTTACAACTGGAAGAAAGTTCAACAGTCTCATGAAGATGGCACAAAACAGGACAGAGTGGAAAACTGTTGTTGATATACTATGCTCCTAGTGAGCAAACAGGCCTGAGTGAGTGAGCGAGTGAGCGAGTGAGTGAGTGAGTGAGTGAGCGAGAGAGACCGGCTTCTAGAAGATTTTGACAGAATAGACGTTTTTCTTATTGTATTGTATAATTTTTACAATAGTTTCTGAGACGACATTAGCTCCACTTACCTGGTCATATTCGAGAACATAGCTGGATATTTTGGAGCCATTATCAGACGTAGCCTGTAAAAATACATTGACATGTGTTACAATTTCCAGTCCCAACCACCTGAATTGGGATTTCTTCACAAAACCCACATTTTTTGGCTCGTCTCGTTTTAGCATCTAATATCGACAACATTGTGCTAGCTCATTAGTGGAAATTTTTTATTTAGTTCTGATGAGATCATCTGAGAAACTATTAAATACTTTTTTACCAGATCTGGTAAAAATTCTGCAGAAAAGGGCAAAAGTTGTCTGGATCTTTATACTAAGACTTGAGCCTATTTACCCCCCTCGATCTAAAGATCAACGTCGATTATTTTGATGATTTAAACAAAAGTATGCAATTTTATATTAAACTATTGATGCACTACAGATTTGAACATCAGTGAACCTGATTCGCGGCATGCTAAATGATACGAGGAGAGCCTTTTAATCGTGTGTGTTTGTAGAAAATGTTATGTGATCAGATAGCCACTGGATAAATCATCGCAACCTACGCAGTTACCACAACAACAAATATGTCTGCCCTATTTTAAGGCTGCCTCATCGATTAGCTGTTTTCTTCACCTTACTTTAGACTCATTTTTCAAAAAATCAAACCTATTATCGACTATTGACATGCTAGCTCATTGAAGCAAACATGACTAAATAAACTATTAAATTAGTTTGACACAAGTTTAACACAATTAACCCGACTGCGCATATTATTTCAACTATTCGCACACTACAGATTTTAAACATCAACAAATCTGATTCACAATGGCCAAAAGAACCCAGGGCAGAACTTCAATGATTAAACAACGTAAGAATGTGTCTTTCTACTGTGACAAATTTTAATGACAAATCGGTGTAGTTGTTTGCACCAAGTTAAAAATAGTCCCTGATCCTGTTTACTCCTCGAGTCCCCAACAGGTACCTGGGAGGCTTCCAAGGAACCTTATCTCATTGGGTCAGTGGCACAGGGCTGGCAGATCTGTGTATATTGATATGGTTTGATGCTACTACTGCGACATATATAAATCTGACTATAGGTCTTAAAACGTACCAAAAACAAGAACCACAATCTTCAAGAACTCAACAGCAGTAACTGATACAAACACCTGGGACACTCTCTATTTGAATAATTTGTTTACCTATCTTTACTGCATTTTAAAATATACTCTGATTTGTTATCATTTAATCTTAAGTGATGCTGTATTTCCTTTAACTCATGACCCCTAATAAGAAGATAATATGGGCAATTCCACCAAATGGTCAACCTTATCATCATTTTTCCAAATTTGATTTATCTGTATAAATAGGGGACCATTTTGAAGATAACCATTGGTATTCAAAAAGCAACCTTTTAGATAAGTTCAACTTTCTGAAAAACGTAGTTTTTCATCATATTTAGTTTTTTGTTACAGACTATTTAATGTAGTAACGAGATAGAGTACCACAGTAAATTGAGAACCAAAATTCAGAGAATTTTAGCGATACGAAACTCCAAACAGCCTGCTTATCAGCTAACCAATGAAAATCGTTGAACATTCTGTTTAAATGCTACTTACGTTCCACTTGAGTAGTACAGAAGTACGCGTACGAGAGGACAACTTCGGTGGCTGCGGCGGGTCAGCCTCACATGTGTCCGTCTTGAAACTGATCGCCTCCGTCTGGTCTCCCTTAAGATCGTCCAGCAGCGAGCACACCCTGGTGGCACAAAGACGAACCTCACCACAACGAAACTCCTCCGTTCGAAAAACAACACTGTTGATAACATGGTATGTGACATTGGGCTGACAAATATCTCAGAGGGGTGGAGGGGTTAAACAAAGATTAAAAACTGCTGGACTCTCGGTTTCCTCGTCTACTTGCCACAGATCTGGGGTCTTAGTTTTGGATGGCGATCTTGTGAAACCTTTTTTATCATATTCAAACGCTTTTTAACACCAATACATTTATTTATTTAGTGATCAAACTGTACCTCTTTATTAACGAGGCAGTCCATTATTAAAGAGGCAGTCCATTCCACCTTTGTTGAATAATAATCTAGGTCTAGGACCAGTTAAGTCAAATCAAATATAAGACAATTTCATTAAAAATGCCAATTTCTAAAACCTTAAAGTGACCTTTTAAGACCATGCACACACCCTGTGCTATAAGCAGTATTCATACTATTTCATTATTGGCTGCTACGTCTTACAGCTCCACCATGACGGTCTAAAAATCTTAATAAAGATTCAAACTCAGCGCCTACCTCAGGTGGTATTCTGTCGCTGGCTTCAAGTCTTTGAGCGTGATTTCTGTTGCGTCTCCACTGCAAGAAAACATAAACGTCATTTCTGTATTGAACACCAGGAGGCGCTCACATACACTCCAGCCCACTGTCACGCAAACCCACACAAGGCTATGGTCTGTCTCGCATCTACTGCCACTGTCACCAATATTATCACTGATGATTTGGTGGGTGATTAAAATAAAAGACCAACTATTTTACCTCACATTTTTACTACATGGAATAAATCTTTTATATATTCAATAAATAAATGTCAATACCTTGTCATGTTATTATATAGTTAACAAAACCATAACTAATTAGTCAGGTTGGGTGGACAGGCTTATTAGCTATAACTTTATATCAGTACTACTAGCAATTTCCCTACATACATAGCTTATACTTAACTATGCAATCTTACTTTAATCTGCTGTGCTACCCCACCTAGATGCTTAGCATCTCAAGTGCCAAACTTTCATGGGTTCATCTACGACCCCACGGTCGGGTCGTCTCAGTTTTATTTTTTATATTCACCCCCATTACCCTTTCTACGAACAATCGAATTACCCTTTGTAGTTATTACGTACAATTATCTGATGATGTAAAGCACCAGAGAGCACTCAGTCAATATGGCGCTATATAAATGTTTTATTTTATTATTATTAAAACACACACCTGTAGACTAGCTTGTACTTGCCGTCCCGCCCTTTCTCCGACAGCCACAGCTCATAGCGGAACTCAGACGGGTAGATCTCATACTCCTGTTGATTACACTCAGGGGGAGACAGTTGGATGAGCACACTCCGGCTCTCTATCTCTGACACCTGGCGATGGACAGATGACAATGAGGAGAGATGACAGATGACAATGAGGAGAGATGACAGATGACAATGAGGAGAGATGACAGATGACAATGAGGAGAGATGACAGATGACAATGAGGAGAGATGACAGATGACAATGAGGAGAGATGAAGTACTTTGTTACACTTGAGAGATTTTTACCCCGATTCGTAGGGCAACAGGAAGTATTCATTCTCACAGATTCGTAGGGCAAAAGGAAGTACTCATTCTAGCAGATTTGGAGGGCAACAGGAAGTACTCATTTTCACAGATTCATAGGGCAATAGGAAGTACTCATTCTCACAGATTCGTAGGGTAACAGGAAGTACTCATTCTCACAGAGGGCAATAAATGAATGGAACAAATCACCTACAGCTTGTGTCAATGCTTGCAGTATGTATGTTCAAAAACAAAATTGACAAATATCTGATAAGGGCAGATGAAAATATTTGCACTCTCAATCAGCCAATGGCTTCCTTGTCCACTTATCTTCTGGGCCTTTTGCCTTGGATGGCAATCTTGTTAAATCTTGTTAAGCTAAATTGTGTACTGCGGATGTACTGATTGGCAAAGTTGACACATTCATTTGGGCAGACATGATGTTTGAATACATATAACATTTTATAATATATATATATATATATATATATATATATATATATATATATATATATATATATATATATATATATATATAAATATATATATATGCACTCTCGTTCTCTACTTCCCTCCCACTTCCGGGACATTGGCGTGAGTGGGAGGGAAGTGGAGAACGAGAGCGAGGTATGGGGGAGTGGAGACGACTGGAGGAGACGGCAGTGAAATGGGACGCGTAATGAAGAAGGAAAATAAAATGGATAACCGGTATCGGTGCCAGCCTCATCCTGGATTTCCGGGATAAAGATGAGAACAACAAAACGTTAGGGGCGTGAAACAAGTAGGACTACTGACCTTGGGCAAGGTCATCTTAGAGAGAAGGAGTCGGATGACACGCCGCTCGTTCTCCAGATTTGGTCCCTCGCTGCAGCTACTGTTGACTGGCTCCGTCTTCCTCGTATCTCCATTCACTACACACACAAGCAAAGTATGCTGACATGGAACGTAGGGAATAAAGTCACAAAAAAGTCACGTAAAAGTCACAGGAAATAGTCACATGAAAGTCTCAACTTTAAATATATATATATATATATATATATATATATATGTCTGTTCTTTGCATTTATAATATTATAAGTTGAAACACTAAATACAAAAAAACTACATATTGACATGATTACATATGACAAAAGTGTTTGGCCACCTTTACTTATGGTTAATGACATTTGAGTAGCCACTTTCAAAGCTGACTCTGTTGTTGGCAGCTGAACCCCCAAAATTAGAATATTAATATATAAAGGGTTAAAGATTCCTCCTGTACTCAAAACATTAACCCTACCTAGTATCCACTACGACATGCTGGCTCGTTTGTGCAACTTTTGTAAGTAGTTTTTTTGTGAAATCATCACACAAATTATTAAATTATTAGATTTTTGGTCAAACATCAATTGATGTGAAAACGGAAACGCTGAAAACTCATGAATTTTGCCCTTGATGAAATCTTGTAACTTTGTCACATGATCAGCAAGAGCATATCAACTATTTTGAGCCTTGCCAGGTCTAACAAAAAAAGGTAAATTCTTTCGACAATTTGAACAAAAATGTGCACTTTTTACATTAAATTGACTGCAGACATCACTTAAACTATTCACAGAACTTGAGTTGCGATGGGCTAAAACAATTTAAAATTTTGCAAGCACCGACACATGCGATCTCACTCACAACCACAGGGCACGTTAAACGATTAGAAGACTTACTTTTTCGTTGTGAGCGACGGGGTGAACTGACCCTGTGGTGGGGGTAACAGCCCTCTTTGTGACGTTTACTCAGTTTGTCCTGCAGCTTCTGCTTCTGTCGCTGAGTGCGGTCGTCCACCGGACCATGACTGTGATGTGACATGGGAGGCCCTGCAACCAGCATCCGTAATCAATGCATGCAAGCTATATCATCTGATGGGAGCATCTCCCGTTGATATTCTTGAGAAGAAAATTTTTGAATTTGGCGAAAACTCTGTAGCGTGTCAGTGACACGATAGGCAGCAATGCGTGCCATCGTGATAAACTCTGAATCATTATCTTGCAAACTGGACAAAAAGCATTAACATGGTCGCCTACAAAAAACAAAATATGATCTGTCCCCGACTGACTCATTTACCCCACTTGGTAGTTGGTCCAGTCCAGGAAAAGCAACTTAAGAGCCACTTTGTAAATAATCAAGGACTTGATATGAGAGACGGGGCTGGCTGCAATCTTTGCTTACTGACTCCATAACCACTTGAGATATGATGTAACTACAGGAATGGATATGGAGACTTCCACAGTACAGGTTGCCAGGAAGGGAACCGGGTTTTCAGGAAGGGAACCGGGTTGTCAGTAAGGAAATAGGGTTGTTTAAAAGGTAACAGGGGTTGTTTGGAAGTTTGGAAGGTAATTAGGTTGCCTAGAAGATTACAGGGTTGTCAAGAAGGGAACAGGGTTGTCAAGAAGGGAACAGGGTTGTCTGGAAGGTAACAGGATTGTCAGGATTTGAACGGGGTTGTCTGAAAGGGAACAAGGTTGTTTGTAAGGGAACAGTGTTGTCTGGAAGTGAATAGGGTTGTCAGGAAGGGAACAGGGGTGTCTGGAAGGGAACTGGCATGCAGTTGGGTGGAAACAATTGCACACCACCTCCCTCTGTCCTGAGCAACAGCTGTCATAGTAAATACTGACTACTCAGCGTAAATATCTCACAACAAATCAACAATACTGCTAATAACAACCATAATATGTATTGTACTGTATCAAAAATATTGCACAACAAACTAGTACTCCTTCTATATCAACTTTGATCATTAGCAGAGTCCATATGTCAGGATTTAATGTCCTCTGCTGCGGAATGCAAACACATTTGTAGGACAAACAGACAGGTTCACTGCAGAGCGTACACAGGACAAACACAGACTGACACGTCACAGAGTCCCACCTGCGGCTGCCTCCCCGTACGCTTCCATGACACCTGTCACTGCTGGGACAATCCACGGTCACCTGTACATTACTAAACTACCCAGCCCAACGGTCGGACCCAGAACCGGCTGTCTAATGGTGCCTCTGATGACGTGTCACTATGCTACAGGACAGACACTGGCAATGTTTACAGACAGCTGGCTCCACTCTGACACCGCTGACCTATATCTATTCACAGCCATGTGTGGTCAGTCAACCGCGATCCTCCCCTGTGTCTACACCTCAGGCAGGCCTCAGGTGTTTAACAAGATTTAACAAGATTTAACAAGATTGCCATCTCGAAAAAGTTCCAGATGGCAAGTGGACAAGGAAGCCATTGGCTTATCGAGAGTCCAACAATTTTCACATCTATGTGTAGCCCGCCCTTATCAGATATCTGTCAATTCTATTTTTAAACATATTCACACTACTAGCATTAACACAATCGTTTGGCAGTTTGTTCCATTCATTTATCACCCTCTGTGAGAATGAGTACTTTCTCATGTCCAACCTACACTGCTCCTTAACTAATGCTGCTTTGTGTCCTCTGGTTCTACTGCCTTCTTTAAGTTTGAAGAACATATTCCTATCAACATCCTCATAACCGTTCACTATTTTAAACACTTCTATTTGGTCTCCTCTTAGTCTCCTGGTCTCTAGTGTTGTCAAACCACATTGTAATAAGCGACTTTCGTAACTAAGGTCTCTTAATTCTGGAATCATCTTAGTTGCTCTTCGTTGTATTCTTTCTAGCTTATCTATGTCTTTTTTACGATATGGCCTCCATGCTTGAATACAATATTCCAAATGTGGTCTAACTATTGCTTTGTACAGGGGTACAATTAGATGTTTCTCCTTATACGTGATAGTTCTCCTAATTAGGCCTAGAATTTGATTTCCTTTCGAAGCAGCAATCCCACATTGCTCTGAAACTTTCATGTCAGCATTAAATATTACTCCTAAATCCTTTTCTTGTGTGGTTCTACCTAGTACAGCATCCCCCATTTTATATTCCTCATCCATATTTCCATGTCCTATGTGTATACATTTACACTTCCCAAAATTGAATAACATTTGCCATTTTTCTGACCATTTAACTAATTTTTCTAGATCATCCTGTAAACTTTGTTTATCTGTATCATTAGTAACCTTTCTGAATACCTTTGTGTCATCTGCAAATTTGAGTACTTTGCTAGATATGTCATCCTCCAAATCATTTATATATATTAAAAACAGTATAGGGCCTAACACTGATCCCTGTGGTACCCCACTCAAAACAGATTTCCAGTTTGAAATCTTACCATCTACTATTACTCTCTGTCTTCTGTGTGTAAGCCACTTTTCTATCCAGTTGATTACATCATTGCCTATACCATGGGCTTTTAGTTTAAGTAACAATCTTTGATGTGGCACTTTATCGAAAGCTTTCTGAAAATCTAAGTAGACAACATCCACTGGTGACCCGTGATCTACCCACTTTGTAATTTCTTCTAAAAACATAAGAGATTGGTTAGACATGACCTTGCTTTTAGGAATCCATGTTGAGATGTATTTATTAATTTATGTTTTATGAGGAATTCCACCATGTGGTCTCTAATTAATGTTTCAAGTAATTTACATACAACTGATGTTAAACTCACTGGTCTGTAATTTTCTGGCTTCTTCCTCGATCCCTTCTTAAACAGCGGCGTAATGTTTGCTTCTTTCCATTCTGAAGGAACTATTCCTTCTTCTAGTGACAAGTTAAATAAGTTTGCAAGTGGTGTACTAATTTGATCAACAATTTCCTTTAGCAGTTTTGGTGGTATCCCATCAACTCCAGGTGATTTATTATCTTTCATCTTCTTAATTTTCTTTGCTATCATTTCAGGAGTTACAAATAACTGCCCTAAATATTCTGATGTATTGCCCTCAAATTTAGTTAATGGAACTGGAAGTGAGCTGATATCTTCTGTGGTAAAAACTGAGCTGAAATACTCATTCAGGACCTCTGCCATTTGGAACCCATCTGAAATTATGTTTTCACTGTTGCTTTCCAGTGGTCCGACCTTATCTCGAACTTTCTGTTTACTCCTTACATAAGCATAGAAACTCTTGCTGTCATTTTTTATATTACCTGCCAATTTTTGTTCAAAGGTTCTTTTAGATGTTCTAATTTCAGTAGTAGCTAGGTTAAGTGCCTCTTTGTAGTTGGTGTAGTCTTCTACATTTCCAGTGTGTTTATAGACCTTCCACAGCATCTGTTTGTGAGCAATTTTTCTAATAGCTTCTTTTGACAGGTGTTTTTTCCTGGATCTTTTCCCTTGTTTTCTTAATGGAATAAATTTCTCAATAATGCCCTCAATCTCATATTTTAAACAAGTCCAGCATTCTGTTGCTGTCTTGTTCTTCAGCAAATTATTCCAATCTATATTTGCTAGATATGTTCTCATCACTTTATATCTGCCTTTGTTGAAGTTCCTCCTCCATTGTTTTTTATATGTATTCCCTGTTTTTACTTTTATATTAAAATGGATTTGGTTATGGTCACTTGAACCCAAAGGTTCGTGTACTTTAACATTGTCAACTAATTCATTTTGAGAAGACAAAATTAAATCTAACACATTCCCACCTCTGGTTGGTTCCAAGACATGTTGAGTAAGGAAACAATCCTGTGTTAGAAGTAGAAACTGATGGTCGTCCCCTCCAGCACTCTCTAATGATTCCCATTGTATATGGCCATGGTTAAAATCACCCATTATAACACATTCTCCCTTGCTCACCTCCCTTATTGCCTTTTGTAATTTTACATCTTCCTCTTCTCCTATGTTAGGACTACGATAAACTACTCCTATTGTTAATGTTGAGTTCCTGGTAACTATGTTACACCAAATTGCTTCCACACTATCTGCTTCACTTTTCAGAGTAATTTCATATGCTTGGATAGATTCTTTAATATACAAAATTACTCCACCTCCCCTTCTTTCTCGTCTATCCTTCCTAAACATTACATAGCCTGTCAGTGCTAACTCAGCATCTACTATATCTTCATTTGCCCATGATTCTGTGATGCCTATTACATGAGGATCAATATCTGCTACCATAATGTCTAACTCACTTTTTTATTTACTATGCTCCTGGCATTTAAGCATACACATTTAAGTTCATTGTCTGAAATTATTGGTGAACATTTCTTTGGATGTGTATTTGTAGTAGTACTCCTTTGAGTTTTCTCTGTCAGTTCCCCTGCGCATCTAGTTTAAATAATCTATGGTACCTGTGCCCTCGTCGACAACTCTAACAAACTCACACGCAAGAACTGCAGCGCCCTTCCCTGTCAGATGAAGTCCATCTCTCATGAAAAAGTCACCTCTTCCCACAAAGTTTAACCACATGTCTACGAAGCCTACTCCCTCCTCCATACATACCTTCTGTACCTGTGTGTTGATCGCCATCCTTCTACAGTTCCTATATTCCTCACCCCTGCCTCCCATTATTGGTAATATCCCCGACAATACGATCTGCCCAACTCGTGCCTCTTTGAGTGTCTTGATCAACCTCCTGTACTTACCAATGATGGCTGACGTTCCTCCTTATCTGCATTGTTCGCTCCCACATGCACGAGAACAGCACCTCCCGTGCCACCACCCATGACCTGTCCTGCCTTCTCTGCTATATCCTCTACTTTTGCCCCTGGTAGGCATACTGTTATGTCATCTCCTCTATTTACAATTTTATCCACTTTCCTAATGATGGAATCCCCCATAAATACCCGAGCTTTCCTCGCTTTCCCCTGTGATACTACATCGGCAAAGCTCCTTTCCTGTTGCACACTACTAGTATGCCCCCTTTCTCTCCTATCATCAACCTTTACCGTCTTACCACCTGGCAATCCCTCTCCACTCACCCGCTTACCTCTCTTTTGTTGCATTCTTTGCCTTCTGTCATCTTTCTTCTTCTTACCAGCTTTCTCCCTCACATTGCCACTGCTCTCCTTGTTCTCCTCGGTCTCACCACCTCTGCTCTCCTCGGTCTCACCACCTCTGCTCACCTCGGTCTCACCACCTCTGCTCTCCTCGGTCTCACCACCTCTGCTCTCACCATTCTCACCACCTCTGTTCACTTCTGTCTCACCCTGCCCTGTCATCATCAAAATCATACGCCTTAGCTCAATCACCTGCTCCTGCAGATATCTCACTGTAGTACACCCCCTACACACGAAATGGAAATCATCCGCCTGCACCTCCGCCCACGAATTTACACACCCGGACTTTGCAAAGTCTATCCAGCTATCGCAGCTAGAACATACCAAATTACGTTTTGCCTTTACCTGGCGTTTGCACGGCGCCATGTTAGAAATTAAATTTGTATTTGTTTATAATCCGTTTATAATCAATTTATACTAGGTAGTCTTCACAAAGACTGTTTTTGTGTTGTAATACACACTTTATAGTATGTTACTTATGTCTTAATTAAATTTACAGCTACTGCCTTGCAACTTACTTTCTATGTAACAGCTGACTAACAAAACGTAATATCGCTCGCGCTAACGAAATTTCAGTGACCTTATTTAAATAACACTGAATTACTACCTACGGCTAACTTTTAACAATAAATATTGCTAAAACAAAATATTCAGGTTTTCAATATTTAATATGTACTAAATTATTTACAATAATATTATGTCTCGTATTATGTACCCAATCAACTGAAAACAACAACCCTTAATTATCGCTCGCGCTACCGAGTCCTCGGAGACCTACGATATAAACTACCCTAAATTACTTCTATAGCTAAATTTTAACAGCAACTATTGACTCAACAAGGACTCTTGTAAGTTTATGTTTAATATACACGCAATAATAATACTTATCCGATCAATATTCCACGCTTTAGACAAATATAAAATCCACCAAAATTCAATCCCGTGTACTCCTCAAGATTTCCCAAGATGCCTCTGTGTTGGACAGAACAAAAGGCTTGTCATTAATCAGGGTTGTGTTTCAGTGGCAGACACTGACTGCCAACTCCACAGTGCAATGGAGGATGTAAAATACAGATTAATCAACTGTGACCGTGACCTGGTAGGCAGACATACCAGATATCTAGGTTATGCAGTCATGCATGATTGTAGACATGAACTGAATGGGACCTACTGATGACATTCACTGGTAGCCACTGGCTCCAGCTCATAAATTACAATCACACACCCCTTACTGAAAAAGCTTCCCTTCAATCTACAATCGCGCTTATCCTTCTATTTTCCAAAATTCCTACCATCTGACCCTGCCTCCTCCCAATGAAAGAATCCTCACCAAAGTAACCATACAATAATGACTAAATTAATTCAAACTTGATTATAAGCTCATAGTTTTACTGCGCCATCCATGGGGCACGGTGGTCTAGCAGTTAGAGCACAGGACTATCGATTGAGGGGACCGAGTCCACCTCCTGCCGTTTCGAAACTTGAGCAATTTCGTTCACCCCACATTGCCGGTGTCTTTTAGAAAAGACATCAAAGACAGTTGGTCCATTCTACCTGGTGTCTATGCCAGGGGAAGTAAAAGGGGTAAATATGTAACCTGCTGTGGACTCCGTCTCTCATGAGCCACTACAGAAGCTCAAGCAATTCTGTTAACTACATTGCTAAGAGATCCCAAACAAGGAAATGGGAAAAACCTGCCTCACAGAGCAGGTGATCTTCAAGCTAACTATTACCTCTAAGTTTACCTGTAATCAGTGGTTTAGATAGTCGCTTATTAAGCAAGCAAGCATCTCACAGGGCTTCACATTTGAAAACAACAGGCGAGCGATAAATCGTTCGCCTAAATGTGCCTAATTAATTTAGGTGAGCGATTTCTTAGTTGTTTTGTTAGCGTTAGGTGGTGAAATGGTTTTCAATTCACATCGCAGGTGTATAATAGTGGTCTTGTCTCACCAAGGACTTGTTTGAATTATACTGGAAGCTATAATAGTGGTCTGTGCTCACCTAGGATTCATCTGAATTATGCTGGGAGCTATAATAATGGTATGAGCCCACCTAGGACTCACAGAAAGGATGCTGGGATATATAGTGGTCTGCGCCCACCTAGGACTCATCAGAATGTTGCTTGGATGTGTAATAGTGGCCTGTGCCCATCTAGTAGTTTGAGCCCACATGAAGGTTGTCGGGAGCTACAATAGTGGTCTGTGCCCACCTAGGACTCACAAGAAAGCTGCCGGGAGCTACAATAGTGGTCTGTACCCACCTAGGAGTTACAAGAAAGCTGCCGGGAGCTACAATAGTGGTCTGTACCCACCTAGGACTCACAAGAAAGCTGCCAGGAGCTACAATAGTGGTCTGTACCCACCTAGGAGTTACAAGAAAGCTGCTGAGAGCTACAATAGTGGTCTGTACCCACCTAGGAGTTACAAGAAAGCTGCCGGGAGCTACAATAGTGGTCTGTGCCCACCTAGGACTCACAAGAAAGCTGCCGGGAGCTACAATAGTGGTCTGTACCCACCTAGGAGTTACAAGAAAGCTGCCGAGAGCTACAGGACTCACCTGATGGTTGCTGGGGTGGCTCCTGGTGAATGTGACTGTGGTTATTGCACTGTGAGGGCGCCGGTGGTGGGGTGCCCCGCACGTGGGGCGGCACCGCAGCCACGGGGTGGTGTATGTGCGGTGGCCCCGGTGGCGCTCCATGTGGCGCCGGCGCCGGACCAGGGTACTGTGCTGCCGTGGGGTAGCCAGCGGCGGGGGCGAACTGTGGCCCATATGTGGGGTACATCTGTTGAGGGGGCGTGCCATTCGGGCCCTGAAAATGCAACAAACGACCTTGATAATGACCTTGACGAATAATAAATATGCATACCTTTACTGAAGGTGGTATTAAAATAAGAAACATGATGTGTTATTCAACGTATTTAACCACAGTTATCTTCATTAACCTGTTGTATTATATTGTTATACTGTTATACAATACTGCACAAGAAAGTCTAATAGTATAAATGTGGCTCGTTTTATGTTGAAATGATATATTGCATAAACTGACTTAAACTTATCTATTCTAACATCACGACCTCCAAAAGTGTGTCTTAATGCACCACAATTATGTTTATAATATGAATGTTTCGGTCTGAATAACATTTTATATTCCACGCTGATGCAATATTACAGGTATTAATGATCATATCTGTGATTCTGTGAACGCCAGACCCTGATAAACTTTGTCCAAACAATAACAATCAAACTATATTAAAACATTGTGGTTCACTAAAAACACGTTTGGACTGTCAAGATGTTGTAGCAAGGATACAGTTTATACAATATAACCTGATTTTTAAATAAAAACAATTGAACTGTGTACTTTAACAAGTTATACATCATTTGAAATCTATGTATATTTGCATATTGTCAAACAATACTGTATGAGAAACTTGTACACATACATATTGCATTCTACCTAATAAATGTACAATATGCTTGAAAATAAATTGGGCCGTGGAGAAATGTTAAGGAATCTGTTCTTAACTTAGGTAACTTTTTAATACAGTGGTGTCATTTAGTGGCTGATATAGAACAACTTTTTAATACAGTGGTGTCATTTAGTGGCTGATATAGAACAACTTTTTAATACAGTGGTGTCATTTAGTGGCTGATATAGAACAACTGAAGTGGTGCGAACAGTCTACCACCAGATGGCGACACTTAGGTTGTTCCTCAATAGTCAAATTACAATTATGGATCCTGCCGATTAAAAAGGGGTGTATGATCATTAGCCATATTTGGGCATGTACGCTTAATATACTGAATACGGCATGTACACTGACAAAACGAATGGTGACTAAGTAGCTCTTTCACAACTGACATTTTGTAGCAATTCTCGCATTGGTAGAAACAGAAATAATTTTATTTCACTGTAAATTCCAGTCACCTAAATGCGTTTCGCATGTTTTCAGACTCACACAACCAGAAGACAATACAAAACGCAGCATGCAGCATATTAAATCATGCCTAATTTAAAAGGCACCATCTCTGTGCAGACACGAGCAGGTCACCATAAAACATGCTGGGTGTTGTGCTGCGTTGAAGAAGGGCATTTCTCTAAGGAAAGGGCATTTCTCTAACGGAAAGCGCATTTCTCAGAAAGGGCATTTCTCTAAGGAAAGGGCATATCTCTATCGGAAAGTACATTTCTCGGAAAGGGCATTTCTCTATCAGAAAGATATGTCCAAGCCAATTCCATCTTCTCCTTTTCAGGATGATGCAAATGTTCTTCTGTTTTGTTGTTTGGTGGAGTCTGGTGTTGTAGGTGGCCTCAGGCCAGTACACTTGCAGTATCTTCCTTAAGCAGGTGTTGTAGATGGCCTCAGGCCAGTACACTCGCAGTATCTTCCTTAAGCACGTTTTGTGGAAACTGGGAAGTCTCTTACCCCAGAAGTGCGAGGAAAAGGGGCAGACAAAAAATAACACAAAGATGAACTGGGATGACACGGGACACAGCGGCAAGGAGAGCCCATGACAGATGGAACTGGCGAGATGTTGTCCTACCCCTAGACATGTTGTTCTACCCCTAGACATGAAGAGGATAAGTAAATAAGAAAGGTATCGGGATATGAAGTTTATGGGCTACGGATGTTACTCCGTGGGAGGTGACAGGGGAAGATAAATTCATCCCAGCAGGTTGTTTGGAAGACAAAAAGAGTTTCCCCAAGGTTGAACAATGAGAGGTAGTCAGCTAAGGCCAATTTATACAAGGGATTTTTGTCCTAATTTGTCAAATTCTATCAGTCTTTTCTTTCCTTGTTTTCCTGTGCAAAGCATCCTAATTAGACTACCATAAGAAATTTAAGTCTGCACACTTCAGTTTCAGCCCTCCAAAAACACACCAAAAATCAAATGTACCTGGAAATGCAACACACTAACTGCATCCACCAGTTTATCTGAACCACTAGGTGGCAGCACATGTGCAGGAAAACCCACTTTTGCAGGAATTACTAATAATTGTGTTATCTATCAATTAACAATTATACATTTCCTATACACTGGCTAACCCCTCTTCCCTTGAG
This sequence comes from Lamellibrachia satsuma, assembly GCA_033239005.1. Classification (NCBI taxonomy): domain Eukaryota; kingdom Metazoa; phylum Annelida; class Polychaeta; order Sabellida; family Siboglinidae; genus Lamellibrachia; species Lamellibrachia satsuma. The sequence continues at coordinate 10,329,394 of BSQZ01000003.1, read as the reverse complement.
GAGAAACACTGTCTGGTCTCAGGGATTACATCCCTGTCAGGGCAACTACGTCCAAACTGCATCAGCATCCTAACCCCTGGGCAATGCAACCAGGAAGACCAGGGGTCACTCAGGACTTGGCCTCAGTGGTCAACAGATATCTAGATGTTTGTTTGATTAATGATCCGTAGTTATCCAACTCTGTCCAGCAACTGGGTCATGGGTGGCATGGCTCAGTTTTGGGCATACGCAATGTTGTTATAAAGGGTCAACTCATCCAAGCACTGCAAAATATCATAACATAAATCTGACTCTTCTTTAATTTTCTTAATCAGTAATTATTACATATATCATATTGAACCTAATAAACGAACAGTAAGCTTGCAAAAAATTGGGCCATGGAAAAATCAAGGAATCTGTTCTTATAAACATACACCAAAATAATAAATATACATGCAGCTGATTTTCAGGAGAATCAAAATACAAATTTGCGAACTGCATTAAACATTTTTTACCACTGTCCCCAATGGAAAAATAGTGATCTGTCCCCTACAGAAGTGCTGGTGAATGTGTTGACAACTTCCTTGACAAATGGGTGGAGCCTGCAGTGTGTGACACTGTCACCCCTGAGCAACTGTGGCACTTGAGAAATCAAGTCACAAGTCCTCAGTCAATATTGACAGAGCAGGAAATGTATAAACAGCAGTGTTGGGACATGGGTTAACTACTCCTAACTAGTGACACAGTGCTGATAGTGTGTCATACCCCCTCTAATAATTGAGTTATTGTTCAAGTTCATAAAATTAATTGGCTAGCAGGTGTTAATATTGCCACCTGCTCATATAACAGTGTAAACAATTCCGGAATAATTGATTTACCAGGTACTGCTCGAGTATCAATTAGTTATGTGAATGTGATGGTAAATTTTATTTGGTCAATACGTACTTTTATATACAAGTAGCCAATAACGAAAGAATTAACATATCGTTAATTACACAAAGAGACATATTATACATATATCAACATCTAAACATTCATGATGTATATTTTAACAATTGAAAATGACTAAGTAATACAAATACATACAATCAGCATGTGTCAAAACTGTCACTGCAAAAACTGACACCTGCACATGTAAGATATTCCTGAGTAATCTGTTTACTATATTCGAAGGAATCTGCTAAGAGTTCTAAAAAAACTGCTACCCACTTCCAGTGTGAACGCCCAGACAAATAACACTATTGATATGCAACATGCGTATGTAGAGCAGATAATTGTGGTTTGAAAAAATTGCTCTGACACTCTGTTTGCCTCGACATGGGTGTGAAATTACATATTTCTAGGTAATTCTTCATGTTTAATAAGTACAACAGGAACCCAGACCTACCAGTGTAAGTCTGACATTAATTGACATGTCAGAAACCTAACGCCATCTCCTATCATGGGGGAAAAAACATCGGAAACCCAACCGAGAAAGGGATGTTTTCTTCTAAACAAAAGCAGTGGCGACAGGCAAGATGAGCAATCTTCTAAGAAAACTGGGATAACCGAAGTGGGTGAGACATTAATGTGGGGAGAGAACTGGGAATAAACAACGGGGAGAGAGGGAAAGGGTTCTGTGGGAATGGGAATATTAAAATAAAAATATCCAGTCCGTGTGCCATACTCAGGTATCTGTGCTGATTTATGGTGAAAAGTCGTGCTCAAAATCGAGAAAACCGTTAGATGAATGTAGGTACGAATGCATGCCCACATGCATGGACCCATACACACACGCACGCACGCAAGTACACACACATGCAAGTACACATGCACGCACGCACGCACCCACATGCACTCCATGCACAAATATTTTCAAACTACACTTCCATAGCCAACTAGTAACAGCATACTAAGCCACATGTAAAGCACTATATATATATATATATATATATATATATATATATATATATATATATATATATATATATATATATATATATATATATATATATATATATATATCCAAGGGATTACAATACTTAACATTTCATTAATTCCTGTACATCCATTTCCCAATCAGAATTTCCGCATAATTTCTTCTTTCTATTACTTCTTTCATGTTTCCCAGAAACCAACAGTTTCCCTTGCGATCTTCTGCTATAAACCCACCCACGCGCATGCGCACAAACGACCATGCACATGCGATGGCGACATCGACAATGACGACACTGTCGACGACAATGAGATTGTTGGAAACTGTGAATACATACGTAGTATCCTACCGTCAGGGGGGGACCAGGAATGCCAGGGGGCTGGGGGGAGAGGATCACGTGGGTGAGGATGCCGTTTTCGTCGACGATCTGCTGTACCATGTGACCTAGTGGCACCTGCATCGGCATCGGCAGCGGTGGCCCGTTGTTTGACACCATCCTCACAGTGGCGGGCCCTGGTGGCAGAACAACAACATTACATTCAGATTCAATGCAATTCAACACGATTCAAAATGAATCAACATAATATAAAATAAATCAATACAATATAAAATGAATCAACACAATATAAAATGATCCAGCCAATTCAAAATGATTCATTATGATTCAACATGATTCAACATAATTCCACAAAACAAAAAATAAAAAACATTCAAAAATAATTTTTAATATTTAAAAAGACACAAAAAGATTGCTACCCAAAGCAAAGGTAATTAATGTTGAAATACATAACAAATCTGAGTTATATAATCCAGTTATGTTTGCCAGTAAACACAACAAAAGCCGAACAGCCAAGAAGAAAAATTGCTAGCAAAACAAGACCATCACTCTAAAATAGCCTTCCGCACAAAAAATGCTCAATTAATCACACCCGGTTCCTTTGGCCTGCTTCTCAAAATGGTGCACTCTGGGGGTTTCGTCTGGATGCCATAGTTTGAAGGATGCCAAAATGTCAAGGTCTGTTGCCAACTATGGAGCTGCTGTGTGATTGCTTGGAAGCCTGACTAGATTGATATGACTGAAGACAGCCTGTTGGGCAGTAATGAAGAAACCATAGCAGTGTCCGGGTAGAAATAAATGGGACATGATGTGCTATGGTCAAAGTTGCAACTTTGCAAGCTGCTCAGATTTGCAAGCGTAAAATTGCATTGGTACAGTGGTGAATAAATGGTAACTGGATATTATATATGTTATGATGGTACAATGGTGAATAAATGATAACTGGATATTATGTTATGATTGTACAATGGTGAATAAATGATAACTGGATATTATATATGTTATGCTGGTACAATGATAAATAAATGATAACTGGATATTATATATGTTATGATGGTACAATGATGAATAAATTATAACTGGATATTATATATGTTATGATGGTACAATGATGATGAATAAATGATAACTGGATATTATATATGTTATGATAGTACAATGATGAATAAATGATAACTGGATATTATATATGTTATGATGGTATGATGATGATGAATAAATGTTAACTGGATATTATATACGTTATGATGGTACAATGATGATGAATAAATGATAACTGGATATTATATATGTCATGATGGTACAATGATGATGAATAAATGATAACTGGATATTATATATGTTATGATGGTACAATGATGAATAAATGAAAACTGGATATTATATATGTTATGATGGTATGATGATGATGAATAAATGTTAACTGGATATTATATACGTTATGATGGTACAATGATGATGAATAAATGATAACTGGATATTATATATGTTATGATGGTACAATGATGATGAATAAATGATAACTGGATATTATATATGTTATGATGGTACAATGATGATGAATAAATGATAACTGGATATTATATATGTTATGATGGTACAATGATGAATAAATGAAAACTGGATATTATATATGTTATGATGGTACAATGATGATGAATAAATGATAACTGGATATTATATATGTTATGATGGTACAATGATGAATAAATGAAAACTGGATATTATATATGTTATGATGGTATGATGATGATGAATAAATGTTAACTGGATATTATATACGTTATGATGGTACAATGATGATGAATAAATGATAACTGGATATTATATATGTTATGATGGTACAATGATGATGAATAAATGATAACTGGATATTATATATGTTATGATGGTATGATGATGATGAATAAATGATAACTGGATATTATATATGTTATGATGGTACAATGATGATGAATAAATGATAACTGGATATTATATATGTTATGATGGTACAATGATGAATAAATTATAACTGGATATTATATATGTTATGATGGTACAATGATGATGAATAAATGATAACTGGATATTATATATGTTATGATAGTACAATGATGAATAAATGATAACTGGATATTATATATGTTATGATGGTATGATGATGATGAATAAATGTTAACTGGATATTATATACGTTATGATGGTACAATGATGATGAATAAATGATAACTGGATATTATATATGTCATGATGGTACAATGATGATGAATAAATGATAACTGGATATTATATATGTTATGATGGTACAATGATGATGAATAAATGATAACTGGATATTATATATGTTATGATGGTACAATGATGATGAATAAATGATAACTGGATATTATATATGTTATGATGGTACAATGATGAATAAATGATAACTGGATATTATATATGTTATGATGGTACAATGATGATGAATAAATGATAACTGGATATTATATATGTTATAATGGTACAATGATGATGAATAAATGATAACTGGATATTATATATATTATGATGATATTATCAAATCTGTCGTCATAACCATATTTCCCTCTAACCACCAAGATGCAGAAACAGCATATTTTGCAGTTTTGGGAATTGTTTTAATGTTGATAATCGATCAATGATCGATCACATAATCAGTTTTGGGCGGCCATTGTGGGAAATGGTTTGTCGGCATCTTCGACACCACCCAACTTTTTTTCACCATAATGGAATGGGGAAGCTGCAGACAGCTAATCACGTCTTTTCCTCTCCCAGTACACTGCCCAGATAAGTCATGAAATGGGAATGAAACGCCCAAATAATTCATGGAACGGGAAAAAAATTATTATGACTTTTATATAAAAATGATCATCGATCACACAATCAATTAATTGATCGGAAGCATGAACGAACAAAAATGATTAATCAAAATAACCCTAATATTTTGACTACCGGGTACACTTCATTGTACTTCAGCAGCAAAGCAGGACTTAACGGTCAAAAGTGTCAACCAGAGTTATCACTTAGAGTGCCTTTCATGTCTAGACTCAAAGCATTTTTTTGTTGGGACCTCTGCCTTCTAGGTACAGATGTCAAATATCCAACATCTGCTGGCAACTTGTCACTGAACAGTCACTGGTAGTGTGCATCTGTTACAATTGTACAAACACTACACTTCACTATCATCAACTGAAAACAATGGGCACCACATGCTTGAAAGGACTGATATTCTGGTTTCTTGGAATGTGAACTTAAAATAGTTTTACATCTCAAGAAACTGTATAGTTTTCCCTTCGGATATTTCTCCTCAGATGTTTTAATAATAAGAAAAATTTCCTTAGAAAAACTGTTTAAAAAAATCCTTAATTAAATCTGCTCTTACTTCCTGCTGCATTACTGGTATTTGGTTTCACAGCAGTTTTTAGATTCAAAGATCCTAGCAACATTTCTTATGCTGTTTTCATAATAAGCACCTAATTATAAATGCATGCATGAACGTATACATATACACACACCTTGAACGCTTGTTTTTTCACCTACGACATTATATATTTTGTGACTTGTGACAGTTTATCTTGTGCCAACCCTTCAAGACATAATGTGAACAACTGCAACCTGAATTTATCACTACCCTGGGAGTCAACTATTGGTGCCCACAAGCTCCCTCTACAGCTCCCTGACCACATCAAATACTCCCCTTCCCCATCCCTTACAATAAATGTTACATCATCTCCTTTAATCTGTCAGCAGCAACAACATCAACACTCTCATCAACACTGCTCCCATTTACACCCCTATTTGCAAGGCATAAACCCTGCAGGAGGGCATGACCATAAAACTATTGCCAAAACTAAGCTTCCTTCCAATTATCAAGGGAGACTGCTTCCATGGGATCAGACCTCCCACTGGGTCCAGTACAACCTTTGCCCAACCTTGGGCCATAAACCCAGGACAATGGTTGGTTTGTTTACTGACCTGCCCTAAAGGTTCCTGTCCATTAGTCAGATTCTATTAGTGTACAAGTTTGCATCACAGCAGAGATATTTATGTATTTATAACAGTTTCAAGGTTCCAGATCAAGGGCATTGGATGACACCCATAAAACCCTACCCTGACCCTGAGACATTCCTAACAAGTATTGACTAACAGAGATAACAGTAAAACACATGCGTGCATGCACATCACATGCATGCATGCACATCACATGCATGCATGCACATCACATGCATGCATGCACATCACATGCGTGCATGCACATCACATGCGTGCATGCACATCACATGCGTGCATGCACATCACATGCATGCACTGGTGCACTGTGGTCCAATCAAGAATTACAAGGCAATAAATAACAAATTAAACAATAAAAAGGAAAACAATTTTTACTGTATAGCACTATAAAAACATGATAAGGTATATTTTTGGTGCGAAAGTTTTTGTCCTAGCTGTCATTTAGGTGGGGAATTGTGTCTGGGGGATTGTGCCTGGGGGATTGTGCCTGGGTGATCCTGTCTGGGGGATTGTATCTGGAGGATTGTGCCTGGGGGGATTTTGTCCTATATTCTTGGGTTGTATACCTGAATGTGTAAAGAATCAACATGTCACTAGCTAATTGGGTAGAGATTTATTACCCAGGTGGGTATCACTCCATGTAAACCTCTATGATGCAACGATATTACCCTGTAACTTACTACTGTCTGTCAACACAAAACCATTAGGGTGAGGGTTTATAGAGGGTTGTGTAATAGTCGTTCTACTTCAGAGTGTACTGTCAGCAAGTTTATGGGGTTTTACTACCTTGGGGAAACAGTGGGGTTGGCTAGTGGGGATAATTCAGCTAGTCCTTGGTGTATGTTGTATACAGTTTCGCAACCACCCTTGGAATGTGGGTTGCTCTAGTTCATACTTTACCAATTGTTTAACACGGCTGGCTTTCTACCAGTCATTCACACATTTGTCTTCATTAATTTAGTTAGAAGAATCATTGTGCATGCAGGTTTGGCATTCCTTGTGCATGCGTGTATGTGTGTGTGCGTGCATGCATGCATGCATGTATGCGTGCATGCATAGTACACATATTATGTGTATGTGTGAATGTGCAGGTGCATGCATGCATGCATGCATGCATGGATGCATGCGTGCATGTGTGCATGCATACATAACACATATAATATCATATATGTATTGTATGTGTATATGTGTCCATGCGTGCATGCGTGCGTGCGTGCGTGCGTGCATGGATGCATGCGTGTGTGCATGTGTGCATGCATACATAACACACATAATATCATATATGTATTGTATGTGTATATGTGTCCATGCGTGCGTGCGTGCGTGCGTGCGTGCATGCATGCATGCAAGCATGCGTGTCTATATTAGTGTATACAATTAAATGATGTACACCTAGACATGCAATGCATTTACAAACATTATCTGAGAGACCTGCCCAGACTACACAAGTAAATCTCCACCACTCTCCTACCATGACATCCATCTAATCTCCCCACTCTGCATTCATTCCCCAAGCTTCAGGTAACCTCTCACATTCCGTGTGACCTCTCCCCTTTTGTGTGACCTCTCACCTATGGAATGCTGTCAATCAGGACCTGAGGAATTATTGCAGCTTCTGGTCCTGAATGAAGGCAGCTATTTGTGGGCCAGAGACTCAACCTGTCTGGCTGGTAATAGAACACGCATATGCAGAGAGTGGGGGGTGTCAGATGTGAGTGTCTGGCATAGAATGCATTATCCCATATTTCACTGCGTTCTTCTGACCCAGACAGTGGTTTGTGTAAGGCTTTCACAGCCTCAGACACAGTAAATGGGGCTCACCTGTACACCTAGAGGGGACAGACCACAGTTAGAGGGTTCAGGCCACAGTTATACTTCTGGAAATGTTTCAGAATGTAATGATTTTATTTGGCAAGAGGTAACTGTATTCAGCCGGCAAGGTTGGAACATTCGATATGTCGGACCTTTGGCAGTGATATGTTGCAGTTTGAAGTCATTCGAAGACACACAGGTATTTTGGTTGTGACATTCCTGAAACACCTGTAGGCATGTTACTATTCATAAAAAAACTGCCAATTTTGAGAGTAAGCATCTTTATGATGCAATTAACAGAGCTGGAGGTATGTGATTTTGACGAAACTTGTTCTGCATATTGACAATATAGTGTCTGTGGATGTAACGCAGTTTCAGACTTTTTGATTCGTCACGTTTTCTTATGATCATGCAAAATATTAATGTGGGCACCAATGGGAAAACTAACTGTGGGCTGTGCCCTTGAGAAGACATGCTGTGTAAGTCACTCAGTGCAACACTCCAGTCTTAAGTGAGCAGTGCGTGTTCTTGGTTGTTCACTGGTTCACCAGCATGCACGTGCCTACTGTTACGCATGTATGTGCACAAAAATGCATAAACAAAAGCCTTTCCATATGTGTGTACTGGGTGTTCCCCATGCCACTCAATTTATCCCTGCCAGCATACTGAACCTTGTCTTTCTTTCCTCCCTCCATCCTTTGCAATAGAATAACTCCGTTTCCACTCCACATTTCCCTTTCTCCCTCCTCCCCCCTCTCCCACCTCCCTCCCTCTTCCATTCCCTCCCTCCCTCTTCCAGTCTTCCATTCCCTCCCTCCCTGCCTCCCTCACTCCCTCACTTATCCCAGTTTCATTAATCCTCCCTTGTGAAATCACAACCTACAGTTTCTCCCTATTATATCCCCAGCCTATTTCTTTGCCGCTGAAACCACCCCAGACCAAGGGGTAAGAGAGGGAGGGCATCAGAACTAATTCCTTGGTATTTGAGAAATGTGACATTCCTGACTGTATGACTAAGTGGGGGGGAGAGACTGTCTAAACATCTCAAGACCCTAGACACAGAGTGCACAGCCATTCATCACGCCACTGACACAATAATATAATGTATTTTAAGACTTGCTGTCTTCAAAACAGGCATATTCTCCACTCCCAGGGCATCACAGCAAGTTAACATATTCTCCACTCCCAGGGCATCACAGCAAGTTAACATATTCTCCACTCCCAGGGCATCACAGCAAGTTAACATTTGGACAAGATGCAAAATGCCACAATGATATTATGTAAAAATAATGCCACAATACATCCACATGTGGACACAAATGCCAGAATAATATATACACATGTGGACAAAATGCCACAATATATGTCCACGTATGGACAACACATCCACATGTTATTTCCACATGTGGACAAAATGCCACAACAAAGTCTACACATGGACAAAACATCTGCATGATATGTCCACATGTAAACAAAATACCACAGCAAACTTCTACTTGATCTCTAAGTTTCCTGGTGCCTAAAACTGTCAAGTCTAACTTTATTAGGTGTTTTAGGTGACTATATATAGTAGAAAACATCTCAAGCAAGCATGCACTGAGCCAAGGGCTCATGGTCAGAATAAAGTCTAAATCTGGGTTAATTCCAGTCAGAGTCCAAGTTGAATACAATTACACACTGGGGGTGGGGGGGGGGCAGGCAGAGAGAGACTTGCCACTTGTTATTAGGGACTATACTTGACTTTCTCACATCTGGCTCTTTTCTTGGTATTTTTTACCACAGTTTCTGTTAACTTAGTATAGCTAACAACAACATCTTGGCAGGATGCTAGATGGAACTTAAGGGCAGTTCCACACTAAGTAAACCAACAACATCTTGGCAGGATGCTAGATGGAACTTAAGGGCAGTTCCACACTTAGTAAACCAACAACATCTTGGCAGGATGCTAGATGGAACTTAAGGGCAGTTCCACATTAAGTAAACCAACAACATATTGGCAGGATGCTAGATGGAACTTAAGGGCAGTTCCACACTTAGTAAACCAACAACATCTTGGCAGGATGCTAGATGGAACTTAAGGGCAGTTCCACACTTCGTAAACCAAAAATGGCAAATTCTTCTCTATTTCTTTTGTTTACAGACAGTGGTGGCTATGCGAACGAATAGTTTACAGATAGTGGTGGCTATGCAAACGAATAGTTTACAGACAGTGGTGGCTATGCGAATGAATAGTTTACAGACAGTGGTGGCTATGCAAACGAATAGTTTACAGACAGTGGTGGCTATGCGAACGAATAGTTTACAGACAGTGGTGGCTATGTGAACGAATAGTTTACAGACAGTGGTGGCTATGCGAACGAATAGTTTACAGACAGTGGTGGCTATGCGAACAAATAGTTTACAGACAGTGGTGGCTATGCAAACGAATAGTCTTCACTCTTGCCTGATAGTAACGCGATAATCAAAGAATTTGACATGAAGAAACATTAGTGAAGGAACAGAGTAGATTAGATACCAGAAAGTATTCATTCTCATAATGGATGATAAATTAATGGAACAAATTATCTACTGATTACGTGAATGTTAGCAGTGTGAATATGTATAAAAACCAAATTGACAAATATCCCATATGAGCATGTTACACATAAGTAAATAATCGTTAGACTCCCAATTTAGGCTTGCCATCTTTGTTATGCTTTGTTAGGCAATCTTGTTAAATATTGTCTTGATAAAATGTGTTACAATCCTCTCACTGTGTTAGATTTTACTTATACAGAAGCCAGGCTGTAAGAGCAATTCTAGGCCTAAACCAACCACAAAACTTAGCCAAGAACATCTGGAATAATTCAAGGCTACTTCCTAGAACTGAATGGTGGGGGTGTGAGACAGTGTTCTAGGAAACATTAACCATCTACACCCCACGAACACATGGCTACGAAACTGTTCTGTTATAATCACAGAATATTAACCACTTCCCATTTGCATTCCATATTTAACCCACAATATCTGTGGCAAGAGGCACCCATTAACCAGTGAATGAAACATAACTATCTACACCCCACAGACATCTACACCCCACAGACATCTACACCCCACAGACATCTACACCCCACGGGCATCGCTCAGTTACTACAGAGTTGTCACAGTTATTATCAAAGAATATTAACTATTTGCACTCTGTACTTAACCCACCATAGCTTTGTAGTGAATGAGGCATATTATTCATTAAACACATTTCAGACACCAGCAACATCTGTGCATGTGACAGCAAGTAAGGAAAGGGTTAATAGACTGAGTGGGACATCTGTCAGTCAGTGTGGAAGTGACCAGCTGGAGCCACAGCAAGAAGTGACCAGAAGTCACAGCAAAAAGTGACCAGGAGCCACAGCAAAAAGTGACCAGGAGCCACAGCAAAAAGTGACCACGATCAACAGCAAGAAGTGACCAGGATCCACAGCAATAAGTGACCAGGATCCACAGCAATAAGTGACCAGGATCCACAGCAATAAGTGACCAGGAGCCACAGCAAGAAGTGACCAGGAGCCACAGCAATAAGTGACCAGGAGCCACAGCAAGAAGTGACCAGAAGCCACAGCAAGAAGTGACCAGGAGCCACAGCAAGAAGTGACCAGGATCCACAGCAAGAAGTGACCAGGAGCCACAGCAATAAGCGACCAGGAGCCACAGCAAGAAGCGACCAGGAGCCACAGCAAGAAGCGACCAGGAGCCACAGCAAGAAGTGACCAGGAGCCACAGCAAGAAGCGACCAGGAGCCACAGCAAGAAGCGACCAGGAGCCACAGCAAGAAGTGACCAGGAGCCACAGCAAGAAGCGACCAGGAGCCACAGCAAGAAGTAACCAGGATCCACAGCAAGAAGTGACCAGGAGCCACAGCAAGAAGCTACCAGGAGCCACAGCAAGAAGCGACCAGGAGCCACAGCAAGAACTGACCAGGAGCCACAGCAAGAAGTCCTCCCCTTGCTAACTAGCACCAGGTTTTTGACAATGTAAGACAAGAACAAATAGACTGTTATCATCTACCAGGGGAAATCTACAACGGACACTATGACTGTGTCAAGTGTCAACCCTGAAACCAACATGAAATGTATGAACCACAAAACCTATGAACCATTAAACCTACATGAAATGTATAAACCATGAAATGCACATTAAATTTACGAACCATAGAACCTATATTAAATATACATAAACCACGAAATGCACATGAAATTTATGAAACACAAAATCTACATGAAATGCATTAACCATGAAACCTAAATGAAATGCCATGAACCATAAAACCTACATGAAATGTATACACCACTTCACCTAAATGAAATGCACGAACCACAAACATGAAATGTATGAACCATAAAACCCACACGAAATGCATGAACCATAAAATCTACATGAACTGTATGAGCCATAAAACCTACATGATGTATAAACAATGACACCCACATGACATTTATGAACCATTAAACCCACATGAAACATAAGAACCATGTATGAACCATTAGGCCTACATGAAATGTATGACCCATTAAACCTACATGAAATGTATGAACCATTAAACCTACATAAAATGTATGAACCATTAAACCTACATGAAATGTAATACTATGTTCCACAATCTATGTGCCACCCAACCTACAGGCAATTTATCAACCATGAAGCCCACATGAAAGTCAGAAGCAAAGCAACTGGGAACTGTTCCTGCAACTCGTCCCGAACATAAAAAACTTGTTCTCCTTTCCCGTTAAGATCCGGGTTCTGGGGGTGTCTCCCACATATGTACTTCCCATGAGGCTGTTTGGGTCTCTGCCAAGGCTTCCTGCCGAACAGCAACTTTCAGCGTCACAAACCCACATAGCGACAAGAACACAAAATAGATATTGTCCCGTGTTTGTGAACATTATGTTGTTACCACCAACACAATGCAACTTTACAGAACAATGGTGAACTGGTTCTGGCTTTGTTCCTAACTGCAACACAAGCTAGAGAGAGGGCAAAGTTCCCTGTTCAAAGCGCACACACTGGCATGCACACACTGGCACGGAAGAAGTAGGCCCGGATTAGATGACCCAGAAATCTTGAATCACAGCAGCCCTGAGTGCAGAGCAGAAATACACTGATTTTGGATGGAAGACATCCCTGTTAATTAAAGGTCTACCTGCCTCTGATGATCCACTGACCATAATGGCTTAATCTTAAATCACTTAATCAACTCACACACCACAGATTTAAAAAGGAATGAACCTGCTTTGCAACAAAAAACACAAAATCCTACAATTCTAAATAAATACAAAACACCTGTATTCACAGCAAGCAGCATTGATGTCCATATCATCACAATATCAACTATGGGTGACAAAACCCGGATATCTCCCACTGTCCCAATGGATAGTTAGGGAACACACAGCTTCTTCCCTAGGCTCCCAATCACTCACCTCTCTGGAGCTGCATGTTCCCAGGGTAGGGAGAAGGAAACATAAATGACAGCCAGTGACAGCTCCTCTGTCCACCACGGAGGAATCTTAGCACTCTCAGGTCAGAGTTGGACACCAGAGGGCCACGCAACGCCGAATGCAGGAAATCCTGTTTTGCGCAAGAATAATCTGTGTTGTTGACTGCCATTGTGTACGTGTTGCCTGGGTAAGATATGCAGGAATGTCATAGTTGTTATTTATATTCACACCAGTATTGTGGTTTCCACCCTGATTCATGGAATACCTACACTTCCTCAGTCACCTCACACTTCTACAGTCATGGGCTTTCTCAATGGTGTCATCTCAATGACATCATCAGGGAAACTTTGGGCCAAAATGTTGTGTCAGCTATTGCAACCCACTGGACTCCTTGACCAAAGTTTAAGGATATCTATGCTATAAAGTAGTCAGTGACTCTATCTCAGCCTGCTGTCTGTTTCTTCATATATATCTCAGAAATCAGCAGTTGTACATGATTTTTGGGTCATGCTATAGTCATTGCCTACCAACATTTGACTGGGTAGTGCAAGGAGTCATAAACTGTAGCAGTAGTTGCCTTTTCTCCCATGCAACTCAGCTAGTATGTCAATTAAGCAAACACATGTTATCAGCAAGTGCGTTGCTACTGGGCTATGTTCAATTCATATAAAAGGAAGTTTAACTAACTTGCATTCTTGCTCAACACAGCTTTCAGGAATATCTCAGGAGTATCTCAACTGTTCTCAGGTGTCATGTGACCATGCTGGCGGTTGTCACGACAAAAATGTTTAGACCATGTTGTAAAAGGTAGCAATACTGCTTATAATTATAAAAAAACATGTTTTTCTTTCTGCTGTGAGTTAATCAGACATTTATAAAAGCGGGGTAAGAAACTTTAATGAACAATGGGGATTTTCCGTTTTCCGTTTTCCATTACATACTGAAGGTTTACCGTCCACCCTCGTATCTATAGTGGGGATTATATGTATGTTTCTTTTTAAAATAATTAAGATGATAATCCATATAAAAGGTTATTAAAATAGCAGCACAACATATAAAATACTGAATAAAATAAGTAAGGTTGTAATACAAATGTAATAGAAATCTATAATCTAAGCTCAACATAAACATCAGTAAGTGACAGGCAGCTCACTTGTGCTGACAGAGGAGGGTTGATTGCCTAAGAAAACAGAGCCAATGTGACAGCCAGACCATAGGAAAGGGGCAGACTGCAACTAAGATGGGAAGACTATGTAAAGATGGGTGTAAGGAAGGCGGAGGAGGGTGACAAGTGGAGGGAGAAGGGAGCTGCCAGGGAGAAGTGGGAAGGGATAACAGCTGTGGCAACGTAGCAATAAACTCGCCTCACCCCTTTAGGCTTTACAAAGGGAGCAACGAGGAAAAACAACAAGTTAGGCTTTGTCATCCCTTTGGAGAAATCGGGTCACCGGAAGAGCAGCATCGCAGTGTGTCCCTGGGCTGTTACAGGGAGAAGGAAAGGGAGATTATTTATACCAGTCCCAACAGCTGGTGGGATTGTTTAGAGGCAGTCCCTGATTACCTCTGATCATCCAAACATACAGATAAATATAACACAGACAGTTGGCCCAATCAGATGTGACCTTTGTAGTTCGTCCCACATCCCCTGGGTCTATGTAAGAGTCTCTTCCCTTCTGTTAACAATGGCTAAGTTTAATGAGCCCCTGATTACCTTTAATCATCCAAACATACAGATAAATATAACACAGACACTTGGCCCAGTCAGATGTGACCTTTGTAGTTCTTCCCACATCCCCTGGGTCTATGTAAGAGTCTCTTCCCCCTACTAACAATAGTTAAGCTCAATCCTCTTCCCTCCAAATGGAGGATAGGTCCAAAACATCACTTCTCTTTTTTTCACTAATTTCTATCCAGGTGGTTCCATGTTTTGTCATGTCTTCAGCGATTGATCTCCACCAACTATTTTTGCTTTTCCCAGTTTTCCTTTCAGAGCATCCCATTCTAGGGCCTATCTTGTGACATTGGTGGTTTCTTTCCCGAGGGTGTGTCCTATCCAGGCCCTTTTTCCGATCTCTTCCCTTGTGTTGCGTTGGTCTGGCCTCCCCATGACCTCTCTGTTCTTTGTTTCTCTATCTGCTGACAACATGTTTCTCTAACCCCCTTAGAAAAGCATAGGGAACAACCTCAAATGAAGACTGTAGTCTAAATAAAAGGGTAAGACAAACTAGATTTAGATGTACACTGGCTCAGTGGTAAGAACATCGGACTCTCAATCCTCTTTTGCAGTTCTTTCAAAGCTTAAACAATTTTGTACACTTCACGTTGCACCAGTTCACTCTGAATGCTTCAAATTGGTGGTGGAAAGAAGATTTGGCAGCCAAGATGTTGGAACAGATCTATTTAGTACATACTAAGATACATAACTTGGTCTTATAATAAAAATTACCACAATTAATTTTATAGGTTTAAATGTGTAATAACTTTCTCTCTAAAAAAAATACTAAAATTGTCCTAACCTTATACAAGAGACTGCGGCAACTAACAATGTTTACGTACTGCAATGTCAACCATCCAAACAATTACATTGTTTTTGCTCAAAATAACTGTCTGCCTCATGCTGTGATGACAGGATAATGAGGATATTAATGATATAATAATTACCTACAGCTGATTAAAGCTTAATCCTATTTTGACCATCAGTCAATGTTTGTTTTCTCAATAATGGTGTACATTTCAGAAACATGATTACCATAAACTGCACCAGTGCCATCACACTATCTAATTATTATCATACACTATCTAATTATTATCATACACAACTATGATAATTTGCCAATATGTAATTATTGTACATTTCTCAGGGTAATTCATTTTCATGATCATATCATTCTTTATCATATCCCAAATAAGTTTTATCCTTTTAAAACACAGGTTATACTGTACTTATAACATGATAACTGAAAATTAAAACTGACACCAAATTAAAATCCATACACTATCTTAAGTAGGGTTTAGTTTTGAAGGTAGCCAACCTATCGGCCCTATGAAACAGCAATTTTGAGCGTAAAAATAAATCACACCATATGGAAACCACATTAATGTTGTGTAAGGTGTACGGTGATAAGAATTATAGGCTACAGCAAGCACAAGCAAGTTTTCTGTGTAAATATCACTTACTTGGTTGGGGGATGGCAGTTAGAAATATGATAAGTCCTAATGAGATTGTATCTGTTGTAAACCTGCCTGGCAATATGTGTCCTTGTATCCAGAACAGACAGGAAACAAACCTTGTAAATAATGATATTTGACAGCTGTAACACCTTGGAAAGTACAGGACATCCTGTGTCACAAGTCCATCTGTCGGTCAGAGTTTCTGGTATAAATTACACCACCACGAGGTTAGCATAACACAGACAGCACAGACGATTTGTAAAGTAAATGTTGTCATGGAAAAACTATTGATTGGTTAAGAAATAGTTTACATCTATACTATAAAGAAGTTTCTGACTAGTAGTTTCGCATGTATGGGACTGAAATTTTGTAGGCATGTCTGGGGGGGCATGGGGAAGGTTTGACCATTTAAGAAAATTCAAATTCCCCGGAGGGTGGGAATATTACATATATGTGGATGTTTCACGTAGATTACATAACTCAGAACAACAGCAGTTCGTAGTCACGTTTAATTGTTAGCAGCGCTATGCATGTTTTCTCGGACTGTTCCAAGTTACGTGATCTACGTTAAACGTCCACATATGACTGCTTTGTGAACCTGAAACAGTTGTACATGATTTTTGGGGCCTGAAGTTGTCACTGTCATTGTCATTGCCCTCCCAAAACATGACTGGGTAGTGCAAGGGGTGATACGCTCTTGAAGAGGCTGCCTTTTCTCCCAGGGCAACTCGGCTAGTTTGTAATAAGACAAAGGTATTGCAAACTAATAACACTGGTGCTCCTATAGACCTATTGTACGGCTTAACACTAACTTACACACCAGGCCTGGCAACTATTTCTGTGACAACTACAAGCTACAATATAAAATGTAAGTGTTTAATATGAAATGCTGCATTGCGCTCATTAACGACAGGTCGTATTTCTGATTAGAAACACTGTGTTGATATGCCGAAGTCAGCAGATTCTTACCAACATATCTGATTGATTGACGCCAATACAAAATGACAACTGTCAACATTTATATATTATACAAATTGTACAAATGTAATTTCTAATTCCCACAATGTTCAGTGAAATTTGTTTGTGCAACATCAATGATTACCTCTCTGTTTACTCACATGATAGACCATACGAGGAGGAGCAGGCAAATTGTATGACACCCTGTGGCTTGGATCACCCTATCGAGTTACCCACCCACAATCATTTTTATCCACATTGAAAACAAACTTCAAAATTCCTTAATTTTTTCCAGTCTGTGTCACACTCACCCTCCATGCCACCCTCACCCTCCATGCCACACTCACCCTCCGTGTCACACTCACCCTCCGTGCCACACTCACCCTCCGTGTCACACTCACCCTCCGTGTCACACTCACCCTCCATGCCACCCTCACCCTCCGTGCCACACTCACCCTCCGTGCCACACTCACCCTCCGTGTCACACTCACCCTCCGTGCCACACTCACCCTCCGTGTCACACTCACCCTCCGTGCCACTCACTCTCCGTGCCACACTCACCCTCCGTGTCACACTCACCCTCTGTGCCACCCTCACCCTCCATGCCACCCTCACCCTCCATGCCACACTCACCCTCCGTGCCACACTCACCCTCTGTGCCACACTCACCCTCCGTGCCACCCTCACCCTTCGTGCCACACTCACCCTTCGTGCCACACTCACCCTCCGTGCCACACTCACCCTCTGTACCACCCTCACCCTCCATGCCACATTCACTGTGCCAGGAACAGGTTCAATCTGTCACTACAAATGACTGGATCACATCAGCAGATGCAATGAAACCTACACCTGTGTGACAAACCTGAAGGTTGACTGAACAGCCGGTGCTGTAATGTTGACACACACCCATTGACAATACTATTTTTATGGTTATTACTTCTGTTTGCACGTGGCTGCCGCTGCCGTCAGTGCATGCATCGCAGTTGACAACACCACCGGAATGTGTTGCTAGTTACGTGTGGGTCCTCCAGGGGGCCACTTCAGGAGCATTCTATTTACAAACACAAGAGACTGGATGCCAAAATTGTTGGCCTCGAACTAATCGCAACGCTATTTTCGTTCCCCATGTACGACAACACCATGATGTTTAAGCTTCTCTAAATGTAAACACTGTTTATCGAGGCAGCAATGTACCAAGCATTGAATGATGCAGCTAAAGGAAAAAAACATCGACGGTACATGGATCACTGACAGTAAGGGGGGCATTTGTGCAATTTCAAAACATTACAAGTTACAGTAAAAATACATAATTATATACACATAATACCATCCTATACAGATTTTTATATCCATCATTATTTATCTGCAAATGGACAAGGAATATTTTCTCTATTATGCCACCATGATGTATGTGAGTAATGTGGCGGTGAAACCTTCTCTGGGGGAGGGTAATAAACCATCAACTCTGACGTACTGATTGGATCTTCCATAAGAGTTACAGGTAAACTGTAATAGTTAGCACACATGCATTTGGGAATCTTACTTTCACATTAATTATAATTATAGATATTTCATGCAGTTGTGATTTTAAAAACTCGAGGGTATTAAGTTATTAAAACGTTTTGAACAATAATTTGTCAGCAACTGAAATTATGGCTTAAGATTTCAATGGTTGAGGCAGCAAACTGGACAAAGTTGAATGCTACATGAGTTCAGATTGCTCCAGGGGTCATGGTATACACCATCATGATAATTCAGCCAAAATCTCATCTTGCACTACATAAACTGGTGGAGTTTGAGCAGAAGACCCTTGAGGCTTGTGTATAGACCACTGAGCATAGAGTAGACCAGCGACCCCTGTTAACCTGCCTGTATCTACCTGTCAAAGTCAATACACAGAGCTCTAGCAATCATGTCCACTGGAATGTCCACTGTGGCATACTGCAAGACCCCCTACACACACACAAGACTAGGGGTCAATTACATTATATCGATTCTAATTACACCTCAAAAATATCAATTCCAATGATCAATTCCACATCAAAACAAAAATATGTGAACAGATCAAACATAGACAGATTTAACGCCAAAAATCACATATGTTTTATGGCAGCTTTATTTAATTTCTGCATGTTATTATAAATAATGACAACTAAATATGATATATACACTAATGCAACATATTATATGTTATTGTTTATTACAGTGGCGAATAATTTGAGTAAAAAAGTTACTGGTCCTAGATTTATGTTTTCTCCATCCGTCACTGATCCCATTTCACTGCCGTCTCCACCACCCACCTCCCCTCCCCTCCCACTCCCACAGTCCTCCTCCCATCGCAGTCTTCCCCTTCTCCTTCAACCCTGAGGGGAAGGTAGATGTACAGTTCATGTATAACACTAGATCTTATTAATCATGTCCGTAGCAGAACTGTTTCAAGGAACACCCACTAAATGTACATAAATGGGAAGCTTTCAGCCATGGTGTAATTACTGCACTAATGTTTTCCATTCACATAATAATTCATCACTGTACGTGGCCAGGAATGCACTTAAAAACATCTGAACAAACTGGGGGATGCAGTGTGTATAAAACTGACCACTTGAACTATTAAACTTTGCATGAAATCAACCATGACATGAAATCTACAACTCCATAAATCCACCACCTGAAACGCTA
This sequence comes from Lamellibrachia satsuma, assembly GCA_033239005.1. NCBI lineage: Eukaryota > Metazoa > Annelida > Polychaeta > Sabellida > Siboglinidae > Lamellibrachia > Lamellibrachia satsuma. The sequence continues at coordinate 10,309,065 of BSQZ01000003.1, read as the reverse complement.
CACCAAAACTGCTACACTACTGCTAGAATTACAGAGTTAAAGTACACCAGGATGATTAACCCTCCACCCCAACCTACCCACCCATTCCCCAACTCCATTTCCCAGTTACATTCCAGAGAATTCATTTCATCACTCTGTCATCATTTGGAAGAGTTCTACTTCAGCCAGCTATGCCTGGAAAAGCAATTATGATTATGCAACCAGTACTTGTGTGATACACCCAGGCCCTGCCTGTTGTATTTGATGTGTTTCAGCACCCAGACATGGCTGCTAGATAACACAAACATCTCAGACAGGATGGCGTAACATTGCCACTGCATAACTTGTTATAACTTAATATGTCCCAAGTCCCTATCTGACACAAGGCTCAGATAATGAAGCTCTATATTAATGGCATTCTATTGTTGGCCCAGTCACTTTGTGATAACATAACGGCCATAAACATATTACAGCACCCAGCGTTATGCTCATGCGCTTGCTATCTTAATATCAGTTTCTATAAGGATCCTTTAATCCCAAAAACCAGTTCATGATGGAATGTTACTTAAAACTCCATCCTCAACTGATCTAGCCTATCATGAATCCGGTTCGTTGATGTCCAAATATGTATTATGGGTGAACTGTCTAAGAAACATCCGCAGTCGATTTAATAAAAAATGCATATTTCTATTAAAATCTTCGAAAGAATTCAAATTCAGTCTGGTGAGGCTGAAAATACTGGATATCCAAAATGGCAAATACTGTGAGGGTCAATGGTGATCATGGGTGTAACTTCCATCATCTCAACGATCACATGACAAAGTTATGAAATTTCACCAAGAGTGAAATTCTAGAGCTTTCAGCATTTCCACTTTCACTTCAATTAATGTTTGAGCAAACATTAAGTAATTTAATAGTTTATCTGACGATTTCACAAAATTTACACAAAAAAAAACAATTACACAAACGAGCTAGCATGTTGCCATGGATACTATTTAGTTTGATATTTAGAAAATGAATTTGAAATGTGACTAGCAAAAAAAATCATTCACTAAATCAAAGCACTCATTCCAATATATATCTAATATCATGGTTGCATTGCAAATATTACCTAAAATCCACATCACAAAAAAATTCAAACCGTGGGCTCAGATCATGATTGTTTTTTCCAGCAGTGGCAATGTTACTATTTTTCAATTATATGTTGAAAACGTTGACAACAGAAACTTCTTAATTAGTAACATAAAGAAGTTATGCTGCTATCTATTTTGTTATGAAAAGTCCTGTCAAATCCTACAATTTTATCTTTAAGATATCAAAGTCATGTCATTATAGATTTCATTGCACCAGTGTTGGAATTCCATGTGATTTTAACATTTATCACATGCTGTCAAATAACTACTATGTTGACCATATACTTCACAATCATGCCTATTCTCCTATTCAAATATAATTTATTCACATTTAATATAATCACTGCTGGAGGACCCATCTAAAATCACTGCCTGTATTGAATGCATAACTGAAATAGTGGCCTGTCCCCAATAACCAATTAATACAAGCTAGAACAAACCTGGCCAAGCACAGTTGCATAACAAGGGGAAAGATCTAACACAAGGCAACTGGTTGCGTAGATAGAAATGTCATTATTTGATATGCGCCATGACAGAAACTACAGGCTACACATGCCACTGAGTAGTGAACAAATTGCTTGAAAAAGGCAGGGTCAGAACGGAAAAACCAAAACCGGGCCCGGATTAACCCTCAGCACAGGCCAAGCATCCTTGTCACTGAAACTCATTTTCCCACACAACAGAAACAGCTGCCATATCTATTTTGGTGAGACTTACCTAGTTAACTATCTAACTAAGCAAATAAAATCAGCAGGTTCATTGCCACTGCAGCAAATAGTTGGGTCAGATATCGATTTGAAAAATTATCATCAAAACCTTCATGTTTTCTTGCCTATTCAACATTCTGCTGCAGTTTAATATAAATTACACCGTAAGATAGCTGTCAACATTTACAGTATTTAGTGTTGCGTCAGTAAAATTGTACCAAAACAATCACTGCCTAAATTTGTGTTAGTTTTGCATTCCCAGATGTATGCAAGTCAACATCTGATAGAATGTTCAAGATTGGTTTGTTGAGTTACTTCCAAGAATTCCCCTGACCTACTTGGATATCAATGTTGTTTTTCCCAGAGATTCCATAGGGCACGCTTCCTGTGTACCATTTTTTTTGCATCCGGAGTGAACCACCTCTTATATAATCTTAAATTTTAGTCAGAACAATGACTTCATCATTAAACTCAGTTTGCAGCGCTCTTCTAAAGGGTACTAAAATTTCATTTTAATGTAATTCTTAACATGACAAGATTCCTACATACTTTCAAACAAGTTCTTACCATTCAGCTACTGGCTGACATTTATTTTAAAATATATTCCAAATTAAGTAAAACTGGCTAATCCTGAATAACAGTACCATAAATTCGTAGACCTATCTTAGACAGATTTTGCTTTAAAAAAAAATATATATCAAACAGTTCCATGCTTTATTAACTACACATGTATTGACAGATTCTGTACTAAACTTGGTAACTGTAAAAGAAGCCCGCTCACAACAAAATAAATCTAAAAATTACGAGCACCATGAATGCGGAAATTAAATGGTGATCTATCCCCACGTGCTATGAATATAGCACTGACACGTTTGGCATGTTGAGAAAGACTTTTAAAGTTCCCTTGCGTAGAGTGAGTGACAGCGATATTATTAGCAACTATAAAACTGATAAAAACTTCAGAGTTCCTCCTGTGTTGGCAATCATAAATATTGGCGCGTTGACAGCAGAACCCAGGGTTTGGGAAGTGAACTCCCTAGTTGGGAAGACAGGTGGTTTCTGTGCTCACCTACCTCCCAAACAGATTATCAATGGAACTGCGATTCGAAATCCGCCACTAATTTCCTGGTTCGGATTATCTTTCGCGATGTTTCACGTTTAATGACCAGTGATTTTTGTGACCAGCACATGCAGTGCAAGAATGCCATAAAACGGTTGCCGCGGCGATAGCCTCTGACCTACCTGCGTGCTGCTCATAGCAAGGATCAATGTATATGCTACACATCATCTTCACAGGGGGACACGGCCACGCTCTATCGCCTACGAGTCGCGCTCGAGCGCATGTCCTATCCAGTGTGAGTGTAGTAATCTCTGCAATTAATGTCTTCTACTGTCTATTGTCACGTTTTATCCACTACTGTCTTCACGTTGATGTCAATGCTGAAGATGTTCCGGGACAGCAAATAGTTCAAACTAAAAGCCACAGCTATAAACAGCAAACAACTTATTTCCACATAATGTGTCAATGTTATGTGTTATCCATATGTGTCAACAGGGTATGTGGCAACAATTTCACAGCGACTGCCTTCGACAAATGCATCAACGATGATGACGATGTGTGACACTGACACCAATGGTGCTGACTTTCTCACAATTGTCATGTATACTTATAAGTAACAAGTCAGTGCCCCTGTGCAGTGGTTCCAACAGCCTCTGTCTCCATTGGGCCGTCTGGCAGAGCAGCTAGCTCTAGTATACCATGCCACTTCACTGTGATTACACACAGCTAATTAGACCCACAGTCAGTTAGGGCTATCACACACCCAGGGCAGCTGGCTTCATTCACTCTCCCCTCATCTGGGAAGGCACAACCTTTCAAGTTCCCACCACCATCAGTGGAAGAGAAGGGAAGACTCCTCTGGCTGGCTGCAGTATTGCAACAGGGATAAATCTGGCCCTCTTTCCTTCCCACTGTTCTATCTGGCACAAAACTTTCCACAGTGACGTAGTGAAAATCTCTTCTGCTTCACAGTCACACTGCTGTTTTGAGTTAGCATGAATGCACTGGCGGTACACGCCACAGAGTTCATCGAGTGCATGTGGCACATGGGGACAACATGAACACCCCACAGACAACTCTGATGACCAAGACAATGTCCATGCAGTGGTCAGACAATAATCTGGCCACCACTAATAAATACTACCTGAATGAAACGAGGATTCCAGGAATAGCAGCCCCAGTAATGGCTGTTGCAGCAGGGAGCAGGCGAACTGCCCTGATAGTTGCGTTGGAGATATGTGCATTGGCGACAGACGTGTTGTTATTCCTCGTACCAACCGGTATCACCCACAGTCTCTAGCACAAGGCACGGGGCACCTCCAGACTTTCTTCTAAAGCTCTTCTTGTAAACACTCATATACACTGACTGGGACAGAAAAGGGGCAAACTCCCTCCAGAGACAGCAGATGATTGACATCATTTGAGCACTGGCCTTGGCCAATCACATCTCCCTTCATCCCACCATGGGCTACTCCCTTCCCAACTGCCTCCCAGGGACCATGTCAAAACCTGCTCAAATTTGTGTTTTCTTCTGGTGGTTAATGGAATATACAACAAGTTAACTGATACACAGCCACTTTGTGGGTTTTTATCACAAACATTTTCAACTTCTCTACATCTAAATTAACACTGTTAATCTTGCTGTAGCATATTTACTGTAAGAAGTTGAACAAAAATGTGAATTTGACATACCAATAAATATCCAGTGAAAAAAAGTTATATATTTCACCTTCAATTGTGAAGATAATTTACATTTCACCTTCAATGGTAAAGATAATTTATATTTCATGTTCAATGGTGAAGATAATTTATATTTCACCTTCAATGGTGAAGATAATTTATATTTCACCTTCAATGGTGAAAATAATTTATATTTCACCTTCAATTGTGAAGATAATTTATATTTCACCTTCAATGGTGAAGATAATTTATATTTCACCTTCAATTGTGAAGATAATTTACATTTCACCTTCACTTGTGAAAATAATTTATATTTCACCTTCAATGGTGAAGACAATTTATTTCACCTTTAATTGTGAAGATAATTTATATTTCATCTTCAATGGTGAAGATAATTTATATGAGCTGCTATAAATACTAATAAATTAAGTGCTAAAATATCCCATTAAACAGTCATTCAGTTAAAATTCCATCCTCAACTGATTTAGTCTATCACAAATCCCGTTCAGTGGTGTCCAAATATGTAGTATGTGAATAATTTAACATATAATGTAACATCCAGTCAATTTAATAAAAAAAATGCCTATTTTTATTCAAATCATCGAAAGAATTGACTTCAGTCGTTAGATCTGGTAAGGATCAAAATAGTGGATATCCAAAATGGTAAACACTGTGTGGGTCAATGCTGCTCACGGGGGTGACTTCCATCCTCTCACATATCACATGACAAAGTTACGGAATTTCACCAAGGAAGAAAACTGGCAATTTTTAAGCATTTCGATTTTCACTTCAGTTAATGACAGAACAAGCATTAACTAATTTAATAGTAAAAAAACTACATATAAAAGTTGCACAAACGAGCTAGCATGTTGCAGTAATTACTAAGTAGGTTTGGTTTAAAAAAAAATTAATATGAAATGGGTGTAGCAACAAAATCGAATTGATTAAGCTCCTTTAACCAATGAAAGTCATTGTACATCCCCATTAAATTAAAAATTATATGTTCTTTTCACGCAAGTAATTTGGTATATATCTTCACAAAACATGCATTCTTCACACAGGGGTTTAGTCAGCTATACAATTATTATGTGGCTCAAAACATAAAATAAGCACCATAAAAATAAAGTAACCATCATCATAACTACTACTAAACCAACTACCACAACCACTGCAGAATTGTGCAGCTGTAAACCTTCAGGAAATGTTTCCCCTAAGGCTGCCTGCCTGCATGACTAACTTCTCTCTAATTGACATCATATGACCCCTGACAGGGGTATGTGCAACACAGTGGCCCTGTACCAGGGTAAACTACAGCCAGATATGGTGGAGAGATGAGGGGCCCTGTTCCTTGAAGCCCTGCTGTGTGCAGCCATGCAGAGAATTACACAATTAACAGCCCCACTTTACTCATTGGGTCTCCTCTCCATCAGCAGACACCTGATGAGGAGGGCAGACTAGCAAGAACCACCTGACTGCCTTCCCCACTACGCCCTGCCCTGGGGGGCAAAGCTGGGGACTTCAAAGCCATGACCCTAAACATAGAATAACTCTAAATATACTTCTAGCAGTCACCTACTTTTGACCCTTAAAGAAGCAACACAACAGTGCATTCTACTGTATAATTATGCCAATAAATTACACATTCCCCGTTAGAACTGACAATATCAGATAGAGCAACTACAAATAACTGTTGTATCTGTTATTCCTTCCTCTAAATGCAGACAGTATATTCACAATGGACTCTCACTATATGTAACATGCTAGGATTTGGCCAAATTGTTCCATATACCGTATTCAACATAATAAGCGTATAGTGCGTTCGAAAAATGTCAAGTAATCTGTTTTTATAAGCATATACCAGAATTTGTTGCTCTAGAAAATTTAGGTGGGAAGTATCTTAACTGGGAAAACTGTAGGTCTTTTGAGAATAGCAACTGATGAATTGGATCACAATGTTTTCTAATAATCTTGAATGTTTGCTTGACAGGAATGTTTTGTGTGAGTTTGCTAGTATTACCAAAACATATTTTCTCCTTCGTGGGCCGCACACAGTGACAACAATTTGCTAAAAATTACCATTTTTCCATCAGGCAAACATTTTACTAACCCAGTGCTATATTTGTATTGAATACAAATGTTTTATTTATTGCTGGAATCTCACAATTTGTCACACACATGTCCAGGGAACTAGTGTTAAACAGTTAGTTACCTTATTGTGTACATTTATAAGAACGTTGACATTTTTCCATGGCCCAATTTTTGTCAAGCATACCGAGGTCGAATACGGTATATACACCCTATCGTTATCCATGGGCAGGCCCAACAGCAGAACGTAAAACCTCTAAATGAAGATACAGCCTGAAATTGAGACTGACACCCTGCCCCAGACCAGAGGAGACAGGTGTAGGGAATAACTCGGATCTCTTGATCCGGGAAGACGTCAGTTGACCTCATACTGAAAACATGGGAGGCAAGGAAAAACAAGAGCAGTCCCACCTCCCCGGTCCTGCTCCTGGTGGGAATCCCCTCCAGTTATGGAACGCCAGTTGTAACAAATTACTTTCCCTGGTGATACAAAAAAGAAATGATTCACAAAGTGGTCCACGTCTGGGGATCATCTCATAATCCAGTTTCCTGCTAGGGAGCATCCTAAAAATATGGGATCTGATTTTTTTCCTTTAAAGGGCTTTCTCAAGGCCAAGTACTTGGCTAGTACAATCACTCTCTGTAGTGGCACCCTGTCTGGAATGACCATCATTCAATAGCAACAACAATAACCTCACTAAAAAGACCACCTTTCTGATTATATTCTGATGTGAATTGCATCTCTGTGTGAAAATCGCGATGTCATGCCCTTAGAACTGTTGCCTGCAGTAAAATTATATCTATAAATTGTGGTTCACTAAAGCATAATTGGGGGTCTAGAATAACTGTAGTTGATACTATTTAACTTGATTTTATGGCAACAACAACAACAACAACAACAAAAACAACACATTTTGTACCTTTAAACAACCCCAGTGATTGTAGCCTTTCTTATTTTTTTCAGAAAATCCTACCAGACAGACAGACAGACAGACAGACAGACATATGGGCAAGGCCAAACGAAACTGATCAGGCACATTGGGAAACTGGAACTTCAGGGCATACTACTTCCTAAGTTCCTTCAGAGGCCCACTTTGGCCACTTAGGATGTTTAGCATTCCACTGGGGAAGGCTCCAAAGCAAGCCACAAACAGAGGGTTAGAACTATGATATTAACAGTGACATATTTATGAGGGTCATTGTGCCACTCACCCCTGGCTTAAATTTTTTTTCATATGTAACCTGTTGTACCACTATATAGTAGCAAGGTAAACTAATGGGTGACCACGTTTGGCCACCTTTTGGCCTACCCCTTTCAGACATCCTAGATATGCCACTAATGTATATCTATAGTTGATCCACTGAATCTTGGCGCGCTGCTAAAAGTTTTTCTAAAGAACAAAGACTTCTTGTCATTAATAACAACAAAACAAAGACTTCTTGTCATTAATAACAACAAAACAAAGACTTCTTGTCATTAATAACAACAAAACAAAGACTTCTTGTCATTAATAACAACAAAACAAAGATTTTTGTCATTAATAACAACAAAACAAAGACTTCTTGTCATTAATAACAACAAAACAAAGACTTCTTGTCATTAATAACAACAAAACCTGTTCACAGTTTGTGGTATTCAAAGTTTCCTTCTCAACTCCATTTTCACTTGTCTCGGTCATTTATTTTGCCAAAACATTGGAAGTATCTAGTATCGACTGTGGCATGTTACCTTGTGTGTGCAAATGCGTTATGTAATGTTAACTAACAAAATTTTTTTACAGGCCCCAGTCCAAATTCTGAGCAAAAATGGCAAAAGTCGCTCCACCTCTATATATTATAACACAAGACTATTCACACTTACACAAGTTACATGGGAAAGTCAATACCTCGAAGATTTTTTATTTTTTTAATTACGCCAACTGCTCATATTACTTTATTATAAACTATTCACATACTACGGATTGTAGCATCAATGAACCTGATTTGTGACGGGCTAAATGAACTGAGAAAGAAGTTTCAGTGACTTACCTTACATGAAAGTATAAGCTAAGTTACAAGTGTAGGGGAAGGCGGTGTTAGTTGAGCCATTTTTCATTCTTTTTGATGTCTAGGACGTAATCATAGTCATAAGTCAACATTGTTTTTACTCACATAATCTATGATAATTTAGTAGATCTTTTATACCAAGATAATATATCTAGCATGCATAGATAATTATATGTAGCTAATTCAAATAGGATTGGTAAGCTGGCTCAACTGACACTGGGTGTGAGATAAGTTGAGCCACAATGTAGCATAAGTTGCACAAATGCTTTATTTGCATAATTTATACAGGCCATTTAAAAAAAATTCATAACAACTCAGCCAACACAATCTACCCAATGGATACAATACGTGTTTGACAAGTATACACGCTTAATTAATAAGTTGACACATTTAATTAATATAGACCAGTGTAACTAAATGCTAATATGTTGCCTTGTAGCTATCCGATGTTCCAATTTGCTCGGAAAAATGAATTCCTTGATGTAGTTTGGGATAAAGAACACTCGTCTTGGTTCTTTATATGCTGCTCAACTAACCCTCACTTGGGCCTAGTGTGGCTCAACTAGCCCTGTTTGGACAATTAAGCTTATTTAATTGACTTCTCATTAATGCACAAAGTTATGTAAATAATCTTCTTCTCTGTACATAGTTAAACCATTTGTAAGTGCACAGACAATAAAGTCTGGTCACATGCATTGATAGTTTACACACCAGCAGATATTAATCACAATTACCAAAAGTTTCGAAAAACATCAAAAAACATACTTTTAGCTCACATGTTCTGGCTGTTGTGACAAATGTAACCTATTATATGTCAATGATGTTTTAAAAACATGTTCAATCACTGGGTGGTAACATGTAACTGTCGCTGCTCTAGGCTGCACTAACCCAGTGGCTCAACTAACACCGTCTTCCCCTAATCCATAAGTAACCTAGTGATGAACAATTTGCAATACAAACACAGGCAACCAGAAACAAGTACAATTCTTAATTGTATACCCCGGTACACTATTTTGTACACAGCAAAATGTACCTTTGTTTACATAATTCACAACATTAAATACACTGTCAGCAGGACTGGAGGTCTGTATTTAATAAGTCAATCATCAATTCCTCGTTCATGGCTGAAACATGCAACATCTGACCACATTTTTAAGTGCAGGTCATAAGTCATTGGCCTTTTAGTATGCAAGGGGCATGACCTAATGGATAACTCCAGGGTGTGAGATACCCTGCATCTAAAGCATGTGGATTTATGTGAATCCAGGTCTCTGGTCTATACCACCCTACCATTATACATAAAAAATGCACCCCAAATATTCTAAAATAACACTTTTATTACCTAACCACATGGGATTGTAATCTTTCAAAAAAAGTTAAAAATGTTTTTTTTTTTTAAATTTGGGAGGGTGCATTGGCAACCCTGACAAATACGTCAATGATGTTGAAGGATTACAGAACCAATAAAATGAATTTCAGACAGAAAAATAAGTTTGAATTATCCTTGTGTTTTTTGCAATGTAATGCCATTGAAATGGCAGATGCTATCTTCTGCATGGCAACAATGACATTTACTGCATACTAACAAACATTTACATTTCCTTTTGAAGATGTTTTTGCGGGTCTTCTTTAAAAGTATAAATAACACACAGAATGTCAATATCACATCTAAGTCATTGGTTGTTATTAAATCAATAAATTAATGTACTCCTGGCAAGACAAACATACAACAAACTTATGTGCGAAAACTTTGATGTTGAAGAAGCGAACCTTCCATCCGTAATGAACAATCGACCTTTGTGGAAACGGCTCGTCAGTGCTCCAGCTCTGGCCAACTAATGATGATCATAATTAAATAACAAAACTTAACCATTAAAGTTGCAGCTGTCATGTGTGAGCCAAAGACAAACAAATATCACTGACACTGAAATGATCATATATTGAACCTACCATAGAAGACTGAACCGGTCTGTAAGGAGTGAGGGGCACCTATAACTTTCTTGCAGGTCTTTGTCTCACAAACTATATTTATACAGTACTACTCAAAATTCACATTTATTCACTTCCTTACGGGATAAATGGTAATTTTCTCCACCAACACGTGACTCAGATTCCTTTCGAACAAGCAATGAATAAAATGCCATGACCTGATCAGATTTGAATGTACTACATATTTAACAAGATTTAACAAGATTGCCATCCCAAACAACAAGTTCCAGATGGCAAGTGGACAAGGAAGCTATTGGCTTATCGAGAGTCCAACAATTTTTTCATCTATGTGTAGCCCGTCTTTATCAGATATCTGTCAATTCTATTTTTAAACATTAAACATATTCACACTACTAGCATTAACACAATCGTTTGGCAGTTTGTTCCATTCATTTATCACCCTCTGTGAGAAAAAGTACTTTCTCATGTCCAACCTACACTGCTCCTTAACTAATGCTGCTTTGTGTCCTCTGGTTCTACTGCCTTCTTTAAGTTTGAAGAACATATTCCTATCAACATCCTCATAACCGTTCACTATTTTAAACACTTCTATTTGGTCTCCTCTTAGTCTCCTGGTCTCTAGTGTTGTCAAACCACATTGTAATAAGCGGCTTTCATAACTAAGGTATTTCAATTCTGGAATCATTAAATTATCCATAAACAAGAGAACACAGTAAATGCATTATTAGCAGTCTTTCGAAAACATCATGTATATTAACTTAATACGAAAAGTAGTGCTAACTTTGAAGTGCTAATTTGTTATAGATAAATTAGCGTGAATAAAGTTGCAAATATAAAACAAATCAAGACCAGACCTGCAACATTTTTGGTCTAAATCCATATTGTTGAATTTAAATTCTGTATTTCTTACTTTAAATGCTGCATTTTTGACTTAAAATTCTGTATTTTATACTTTAAATAATTTTTTTTTAATTTCAATTCTTTGTTTTTTTTACTTTAAATTCAGTGTTGAGCCATATAAAAACGAATGCATAACATTTTTCATTGGTACTATAATTATAGTATTCCGATTCCGATCAAGTGCCGCCACCTATCAGGCTACGAAACGTTCCTACATCAAACAAAACATACGTATAACAAACAAAATATATCTACATCAAACAAAACCTGCTAGTTTTCACATGAAATCTGCCTAACATCAAAAAAAGTTTGTCATTCGCTTTTATACTTGTGTTGAATGCTAGAAAATATGTACTTTATCAAAATTTTTCCATTAAGCAAACCTGCATAAAAATGGGATATAGCCATATACCTCCCAAAATCCATATGACATCAGGCTCATGCTCAGGGTTCTGAAATGGGGGATTCAAGCTTACACAATCAACCAGGGATGTCTGGGATGGTTTCTGAAAATGTTTATAGTTAAACAAACTTCTTTCAAAAAGGGGGCCCCGAACCCTCCCTGAGGATGAGCAGGTACATACAGAGAATCTTAACATTTGGCAGGATTGAAAGGCTAGTACATGGCTGTTCAGTGGCTGCACTGTGTATAAATTCCCCAATGATGCCTCCGGTTGACACAATGTATGCATAGCACAGAGGTCATTACAGGACCAGTGCATGGATGAAATATCACCACTGCCCCAGTGATGTCTGGGGTCATTACCAGTGCTGACAGAGGCAGTCAACCCTAAAATAAGCACACCCAACTGTCTGGTCTTCATGTGTCAGTGGTCATAGGATCAGTGTCCATGTCTGGTCAGTGCAATGTCTCCCATGTGGTCAGTTTCAGGCCTTAACAACCATGGTAGTGTGGACATTTTGTGGGTACTGATTATTAACATCTGCTGATGTGGACATTTCTATATGCATGTATAATCACTATTATTGTTATATTTTTCATTTTAAATTATTATTATTATTACATATTTCATTATAATTTATTACGTTATTTATGAAAGGGATGAGAACGGCACAGGACAGAAGGAAATGGTACCAGCTTGGGGAGGCCTTCCCCTGCAGTGGCTGAGATGATGATGATTTATGAAAGGCATATCATTATAGTTAATAAATAACTTCTGGTTTCAATAGCCATGTATCAAACGCAGTAGAGACGGTACACCAAAATGGCTACGTTGTAAAGAGCGCAGCGCAAAAGGGAAAGTAGACATAGTGTCCTACATTTTGATTACTAGAAAGTTAGGTAAGCAGGTCAGTAGAAAGATAATAATGTTTTTATCAAAAGCTGAATGGTAACTTTGCACACAAGGACATGTCAGTTGTCTGCTTGCCTTTGCGTGCTGCACTGCCCAGGTGGCCAGTGTATTGTGTCCACAGCTGTTTCTAATGCAACCAGTGCTGTCAACAAGGCCATGGATCTGCATCCCAGTTTGTCCCCAGTCCCCTTGAGGGCCCAGTGGGAGGGACAGGGAAGAGGACATATGGAGAGCCACAGTCCATTAGGCACAGTCAGTCTGATTGCTAACAGGGAACCTTGACCTATGGGAGTGCTTCCTGCAACAGGGAGGGGGCCCAGCTGTGGTAACCAATGCTGCTGTGGTTACCCCATCACCAGAGGAACAAATCCTGTTGGGTTACAGCCAGGTTTCCTGTCTGGAAAATGAAAGGATGGACAGATGAACATACCACATTGACTAAAGGGGACAGATCATTTTACATCCAGGTTCATGTCATATGAATAAAGAGCCAGTGATTTTAACATGCTAGCCACTTTCAAGAATTTTTGCACCTTGAAAAGTAAAAAAAGTACACACATATACAGGTTTAAATTTCTAACTGTTGGTTCGCAGCATATGCATAAGTCAGTGATGGAAGGATCCCTGGTGTCAGTGATGGAAGGATCCCTGGTGTCAGTGATGGAAGGATCCTTGGTGTCAGTGATGGAAGGATCCTTGGTGTCAGTGATGGAAGGATCCCTGGTGTCAGTGATGGACGGATCCCTGGTGTCAGTGATGAAAGGATCCCTGGTGTCAGTGATGGAAGGATCCCTGGTGTCAGTGATGGAAGGATCCCTGGTGTCAGTGATGGAAGCATCCCTGGCGTCAGTGATGGAAGCATCCCTGGCGTCAGTGATGGAAGGATCCCTGGCGTCAGTGATGGAAGGATCCCTGGCGTCAGTGATGGAAGGATCCCTGGTGTCAGTGATGGAAGGATCCCTGGTGTCAGTGATGGAAGGATCCCAGGTGTCAGTGATGGAAGGATCCCTGGTGTCAGTGATGGAAGGATCCCTGGTGTCAGTGATGGAAGGATCCCTGGTGTCAGTGATGGAAAGATCCTTGGTGTCAGTGAGGGAAGGATCCTTGGTGTCAGTGAGGGAAGGATCCTTGATGTACGTAAACAGAATCCAGTGTGTTTGGACAACAAATGACGGGAAGCATCTACCATGTTGGTTTTCTCAGAAACAAAATTGTAGGATTTGGGAAAGCAATACCGTACTGTACCCGAGGGACAGACAACACTGTGCTGTACATGAGAGACAGGCAATACCATACTGTACCCGAGGGACAGGCAATACTGTACTATACATGAGAGACAGACAATACTGTACTGTACCCGAGGGAAAGACAATGCTGTGCTGTTGTACATGAGTGACAGGCAATACCATACTGTACCCGAGGGACAGGCAATATTGTACTATACATGAGAGACAGACAATACTGTACTGTACCCGAGGGAGAGACAATGCTATGCTGTTGTACATGAGAGACAGGCAATACCATACTGTACCCGAGGGAGAGACAATGCATAAAACTCTACAGGACAGAACAGCACAAAGCAAAACTGTAAAATAAAAGCATAAAAAAGAACAGGACAAAACTATACCTATAATATAAATTGGAACAGGGCAAAACTACACATTATAAAATGGCACAGGACAAAACTACATATGATGCTAGTAATGGGCAAAACACCCCACGGCAAAATGGTACATGACAAAATGGTACATGACAAAATGGTACATGACAACATTGCACAGTATAAAATATAACAGGACAAAGCTGCACCCAGTGCTAATTAATGGGCAAAACAGCCCAGGGAAAAAACAAGACTGTATAAAATGGTGCAGACAACATTATATAGTACCCCACCCACTCAGATGGTGCACATCCTACCAATCCCACATCCCTGCTGTCCCCCAACAAGAAAGCTTGCCCAACATGCCCCAGACAGAGGGATTCCCAGGGAGTGGTACCACTAGGGAGCCAGTGACACTGTGGGCTATCTGTGACAGGTTGGGTTCACCCCTTGTGGAGCACCCAGCTGGCTCTAGTCTCTTCCCCTCCACAGAGATACCCGTAGTGGGGCACTAGGTCACAATGTCTTCCTGCTCTCCCCCATCCTTGGCCCGTGACCCAGCTGTCTAAATCTGGGTCCTGGGATAGATGCATGCACATGCCCCATAAAAAACACTGGTTCTCCGAGCTGTTTCTTTTTTTAGCACTGGGGCATCATCGGCTGGTTCCCACAAACCTGCTTTATTTCACTTGTCTTTTTTAGCCACTGGTTGTTTTACTATCATGATCTTACAGGGCCCATACCATTTCTAAAATAAATTATTTTCCAGAACATTCCAAGATCAGGAGAAATAAATGTCCAGGATATATAATACTTATTTAGCCCCATCAGTATGGACCGAACGCAAACTCAGTCACCTTTGTGGGCGGTGTTGGCACATTTTTACAATCCGCTAGGTGGCACCACTTATTTTACTAAAGGTAAGCCACATTTATATAAAACGTGGACGCATTTTGTTTGATGTATGTATGCATTTGGTTGGTATATCAATGCTTTTTGCTGGCATATCTATGCAATTTACCATAATTAAATTCCAGTATAACAAGGCTGACAATTCTAATTTTCAAATTCCAGTTTTGGAGAAAATAGGGTGCACAAGTTTGACCACATGTATTAAATCAGTTTTGTCCACAGCCAATAATATTAATATTAATAAAAAACTAGAAGATTCTTCTAGAACAGTAATGTTGCATTGTTAGCAGCAATCTCCACTTTCATGGCTGCCAAATTATTGGGTAATGAATGAAGCTGTTTTGAATTTGCACTGGTACTATGCTACAGCATGCCACGATAGATCACGGTGACACAATAGGGCACCGTGACACAGCTGAATCAATGCGACACAACTAGTCTGTGTCACAGGCCCAGGTCATTTATACCACAGACCACCCAAACTTCATTATCGTCATATATACAGGAGTTTGGCTGTGCGTGCGCCAGCGGGCGCATGCAGCCATGCACGGACAAACATGCATGCATGATTTACTATTATTCTGTGTTCATTTGTGCGGTGGTGATGTTAAAAGACTGATATCACATACTATGTGATATCAGTCTATGGGTAGCCGGTACGTATGCGTTCAATCTCTCGTGGTTATCCCAGACTTCCTGCACAGGTTCAACCCTACATTGTTATCAGCTTATAAAATCATGAACTCGTTGCAGTAGATAAACCACAACACAATAACTAAGTGACACTGATATACTAATTAACATGGTTGCCTATATACATTGTACACCTTTCTGAAGTGACTGTAATTAGTGCAAAATAATTACAATGTTGTAAATAAACAAGACATCAGAACTTTGGGCTTGTTTACACATGAGAAGTCTCTCTGTATAAGTCATAAAACTTGTTTACACATGAGAAGTCTCTCTGTATAAGTCGTAAAACTAGCAGAATCGTGTCTTTTCTAAAAATATCAAGTGGGGAAAGAAGACGATAGCGACATGTTTTGTTTCGACTTTGTTTAAACAACCAAGGTATTATTCAACTGATACTAACAAATTCAATAATGCATTGTCCTGTAAAACACTCATTCAGTTATCGCTGTACATTTCTTTTAAGAGACAACATCTATTGTTGCCAAAACATTCCATATTTTTTCC
>BSQZ01000003.1:10210000-10287500 GCA_033239005.1 Lamellibrachia satsuma | reverse complement strand
GAGATGATACATTTCTTCGTATGTAAACAAATGTAGCCATGTGGTGAGATGATACATTTCTTCATATGTAAATAAATGTAGGGCCTACATTACAAGTTAATAACTAAGTAGGGCCTACATTACAAGTTAATAACTAATATAGATGTGGCTAGCAAAGTTGTCATGTGCTGTCTTGTCAGAAGAAGAATTCAGTCCTTGAAGCTTACTGCTCAAAAGATCACAAATCAATGTGTGAAGAGATTTTTGTGATTAATAAAGTAGGATCCATGCATGAGAAGAATACCACAGGTTTATGCGACAGCTGAAGAGAAACAGTTCCAAGTGCAGGGTTGTTTGATTTAAAAAATTTGATTTAAATCACTCAAAAAAAATCATTGATTTATTATTTTTTTTTTACTTACGATTTTTTTAATCGCTGATTTATATGAATTTAACACAAATAATTGTTTACAAGCATCGAGATCAACAAAGTTTTATATGTTTTTTTAATACAAAAGCTCAAAGTGCGCACACTTGTGTAGCTGTATTGACACCAGACAGCCTGATAGTCAAATATTTTATGACAATGTGTATACCAGATTTTAAAAAATAAAATAAAAAATAAAAAATATGATTTAAATAAAAAAATCATGATTTTAAGTTAAGAGAAGTAATGTCATGAGAAAAAATCTCAGAATTTTACAAAAAAATATTCTCTTGCAGGACATAAGGACAATGACGAATGGAAGATGTCCACCACTTGGCTCCACTCTTTCGGCCAGGAAAGCTTTGTGACAGTAACAGAATCACTTGACACATCTCTGGCAGACACACATGATACTTGAAATGTGACAGAAGCATCTGAACCAAGTCAACACGTGTGACAGTATACACATGACATGTCTCCAAGCTGGGGCAGACACTGGTCAAATGTGCTTGACCCTAACTTAGAGAGCACAGGTCTGAAGATCATAACTCAAAATGCGGAAGTAAATGCTGGCATTTATAATGTGGCCATTATCAGTTTATGAATATCAATTATCAAGCATATAATGTCTACCTTGCCAATCTGTATATACGTAAACAGCTGTTGACTATTTCCAATACCTTTGGACAAAGAGTCAGACGTTCATAGTATCATGTGATGGGCATATAATTAACGCATGTAACATTACATTCCCTCCTCATGCAAATTAACCATTACATTCCCCTCCTCATGCAACGTAAACATTACATTCCCCTCCTCATGCAATGTAAACATGATATTTGGAGCGGAAATAATTTTACGATAAAAATCTCTTCCCTTCTCAATCACAACAGACTACAATTATTATTTTGACAACAAAAACTTCCACAAGTATGTGGCACTAGTTAAAAATATATTGAACAAGGTAATCACGCCTGAATCAGAAATACTGTTTTTAGCAATGCCATTCATCATCTGAAGCTAAACATATCTATTATCTGTGTCAATGTCTATGCTACATATAATGGATCAGTTTAATTCCGTCATACTGGACTTTGAAAATCGGTCCATCAGTATCAACATTGGAAAGAGTTCAGATTACTGACAGCTATAACAGTGATGCTACACTTGGTCATATCAGTGAGGTTATGCACTGGGAGAGAAAAACTACCCAACTGCAGTGAAAGACGTGGCGGAGGCTAAACAAATATACATTTGTCTCCAGTGACAGTGGCTGGTAAAATAGCTGAAGAACGACTTCGGTTTCCCTAAAAGATTTGGACAGCGAAGTCCTGAACAGGATATGCTAATTGATGAAGAACCTAACCTGCCCTATACAATAACTCATCCATCCCTGACAAAGTTGACAGTTGTCTTGGTGTCAGATATATGCAAGCACGGATACACAGAAAGTGCATTTCAAACAATAAAGAACTTGTCTCCAATAAACAGGAACTTTATAAAGCGATAGTGAAATCATAGGTGTAGAAAAATAAAGCTCACAAAACACAGCATTCAAAACTAGAAAGATACATGCAAGAAAAATTACTGAGTTTGAAAAAAATTGTCTCATCACTTATTGTGAAACAGCTCTGAAGTGTGACTGCGATTGACGTGGTATTTTCTTTTTTCTTTAAAAAGCCTGTTTACTCAGCACAACATTTACAAAGAAAACCTATTTATAATTAACTAGCCAAGTTGCCCAGCGGTGCACTTGAAAAAAAGCAGCCACTGCAAGAGGTAATGACTCATTGCACTAAACAGTTATGTTACTCATGTATTGGTAGGGCAATGCCAATGGCAATGTCAACGTCATGCCCCCAAAATCATGTACAACTGTTGCTTGACAGAGATTACTTAGCTCAGAACAGTAAGAGTTTGTAATTACGTCCAATTGATCGTGACACTATGGGCGTTTTCTACGAATGTTCAGAGTTACGTAATATACGTCAAACGTCCACGATGTAATAACACGACCACATGAGAAACTGACAGAGAACAGACAGACGGAAGGATGGACAGACAGACAGACAGACAGAATCACAAACTACTGTATATTAATGAAGACACACATGCCGGTGTATAGAATAGAATATGGACCCCTGTGCATCAAAATTCTATATAAGGGGGTCCATATTCCATAACAGAATATGGACCCAAAAAATTCCATCTATGGACATCTAGGGTCTATTTTCCATGGGATCTATGTTCTATGTATGACGCCAGTTCTATGGATAGCGCTATGACAAAATCAAATCAAAGCTCTATAAATAGTATAACATTTTATAAAGGCGAAGCCAGTCAGGACGGAAGCCATTACTACTTCCTGCAAGATGGTTGCATGCAAACAGCCCCTGTCAAACCACACCCAAAGCAGGAAATCATACAAGCTGCTGAACACCAACAAATGGTGAGTCAGGTTTTATAAGTCAAAGAACAACAAGGCTGGCTGGGTTTCCCTGACGCACCCTCTCCGGAAACAGGAAGGAAAGAGGAGAAGCTTTAGAGAACACTGGAATTTGGAAAAGTTGGGAATGAGTCAAACAATGATTTGAAGGAAAAGTCTCATTTCAACGAAAAATAAACAAAAACCCTCCCCTGCAATATATAAATTAGTTACGAAAAACCCTCCCCTGCAATATATAAATTAGTTACGAAAAACCCTCCCCTGCAATATATAAATTAGTTAAAAAAAACCCTCCCTGCAATATACAAATTAGTTATGAAAAACCCTCCCCTGCAATATGTAAATTAGTTATGAAAAACCCTCCATACAACCACACATAAATTAGTTATGAAAAACCCTCCCCTCCAATACATAAATTAGTTAGGAAAAACCCTCCATACCACCACACATAATTTAGTTTGGAAAACCCTCCCTTCCAATACATAAATTAGTTAGGAAAAACCCTCCGTACCACCACGCATAATTTAGTCTGGAAAAACCCTCCCTTCCAATACATAAATTAGTTAGGAAAAACCCTCCGTACCACCACGCATAATTTAGTCTGGAAAAACCCTCCCTTCCAATACATAAATTAGATAGGAAAAACCCTCCATACCACCACACATAAATAGGTTAGGAAAAACCTTCCAATACATAAATAAGAAAATTGGACCATCAAAAATTCTGAAAACTTCACAGCAAGTGTCATCAACTGTCAACTGTCATTTACATGCTGACCTAGTTTGTTCAAAATTACATACCTCCAGCTCTTTTTAAACGCCCCAATGTGCAATGCCCATCAATGTTTACAAAAATATCCATGTATTCAGCGTATAGCAGAAAAATTCCCATAAATCCCTCCGCCTGTTACTCTAAAAATGCACTATTTCAAAGCCAATAGCTCCTACAAACAAACCTGCGAATATGCCTACTCAATTGCACTTATGTCACATCATATGAACTTCCTAATTTCACATATCACAATTTAATATGCCCTACATTCGTGTGAAACAATAAACAGGAAGTTCAACTGTGGTCTGAACTCTATAAGCTTGCCCTGAGTACAATACTTGGTAGGAGAGCCATGTAATCACCTTGGACAGATGATACGGAGGCTGGTGGCAGACTCCATCAGGTGCTAATTGAACAACAAGAGATCAACAACACACATTACTGCCCACGCGTCACAGCATGCACGCATGCGTGCACGTTCATGCCGTCTGCGACACGCGATTGGTAGCCACATCAGCAAGTGGGCGTGCATGCCAGGAAGCGGGCGTGGGAACAAATCAATGAGGCCCACGTCACACAATAATCTTGCAGCGAGGCATTATGCTGCATTTACCGGTGCTGCAGCGAATATAGAAATACAGACACGCTGCAGTGTTACTGGATGGATGACAGTGGAAGACCACGTCTCAATAGAACAGCTGCCTTTATCGCAGACAGAACATTTCATATTATGACTATGTTAATATTTATACTTGACCCAGGAGAAATCACTTAAGTACATGAAGCCCTAAGTGAAATGTCATTATTTATGACATAATAGCTAGCATTAGCTACACATAGCATAAGAAGCAATATGCGGGGACCAATGAGACAAGCTACCACCAGTACCAATTAGACAACTTGCTTGGACCAATCAGATAACATGTTTCAAATAGGGCACTTTTGGAGAAATCAATTCCAATACGCCCAGGAAACGCCATACTGGCCACCACTGGCAAAACTGGTCTCTCCCCTTATATATTTTCGGCCGTTCAAAATAGATAAGGTTTAATCCCCGCCACCACCATCCTCGCCACCAGGGGGCTTCTGACAACATCGATACCCCTGGCAGATCATCCTGCTGAAACACTGATAATTTTTCAGTTGCTGTGTTAACCAATGGGATTGCTCGCTTTACAGTGCCTGAATACCGGAACTTAACTTTAATTGATAGTGGACTGTCATCACTGGTCGGACAGGTAATGATGGGGATATCCTGGAAACCCTCTTTAAAATTTGGATGCATATAGCTCCCAGAAACACGTCGAACAAGACAGGAATGGGACGAAGAACAAATGATTCAGCCTACATCCAACGCTTGGCGTGGAATAAACTGACAAATCCACGTTTCAACAGGTCAATCTGCCAGGGGTACTGTAGTACTACTACCACCCCAGGGGTACTGTAGTACTACTACCGCCCCTGGATGGTCCTCCACAGAGAAACATAACCCAGTATACACCCAGCCAACTACATGTGAAGTGATGAGAGCGCTATCACATGACTGTGTGGGTGAGACAGGTACTGGTACAATGTTTGTCTTATCCACTCTAGTTGTAGGGGGCTATGACACTGAATCTTGACAAGACAGCTCAAGACGCCAGCTAGTGTGACAAATTCTGATGGGTCCCCTCTGAGCTCTACAGCTTTGTGTGTGTGGAGCTCTACAAGTGTCAATTAACTTCACTGAATGGAAGCATCGAAGCCTACAATCATGCAGTAAGACATCAAGGAAGAACTACTCAACAGAAATATCACCACAAAAACAAGAAACAGTTACAGTATCACCCGGTAGTAGCAAACCCGTTATTTCACGATGGTCATGTCATGTTTATCATGTGATTTTAAATGGGCTATCTTAAGTGAAGTGATACACTCAGTAAAAGGGACCAAGACTTTTAGTTTGTCATCCAAAAGACACA
Organism: Lamellibrachia satsuma; assembly: GCA_033239005.1. Taxonomy (NCBI): domain Eukaryota; kingdom Metazoa; phylum Annelida; class Polychaeta; order Sabellida; family Siboglinidae; genus Lamellibrachia; species Lamellibrachia satsuma. The sequence goes on along the minus strand of BSQZ01000003.1, from coordinate 10,281,916 downwards.
AACTTCCAACTTCTTTCCCATATGCCAGGTGCTAGGCAGCAAGTCAGCAAGTTGTACCCAGTTTTTACGAAATGGCTGGGTTGACCACTTGTTGACCACTGGTCTGGGGGATTGCAGCCGGTACCTCCTGGTCAAGAGGCAAGCACCAAACCACTGAGCCACTGTGTCAGTTATGTACTTAACACTTAAGAAGCAAAATCTGAGCAGAAATTAAGTTGAACATATCTCAGGATGACGTCATCATAGACGTGTGGAAATTCGTAGTTCCACTCATCTCGGTTGAGCTATCTAATAGCCTAGGAAGAAGTAACAGTGGTGGACAGGGCTCACTCAGAAGGAGAAGACACATAAAACTAGCAATATGGACATGGAAGACGGAGGCAGCGATAAACCGAGATGAGGGGAACTACGACCTTTCACACACCTACGATGACGTCATCCTACAAGGGCGTCATCATCATTAGTGCTGATGAAGCCATCTTTGGCAGCAACAGCTCTACAGATAAACAAAACCTTTTGGGTCTGATAAAAAAATTGCTTGATTGTCAGTGAATATAAATTCCAAATATGTGTAGTCAAAATGCAATTAAAGACATATTTTTGCCTGAATAATAAATGTATAACAAGATGTTTACCACGACATCTATAACAAAGCCAATTAGAGATTAACAGGAACCTGATACAACTGTGGGCAGTAACAATATCACATTGTCTAAGGTCAAACATGTTCATGGAAGCGAACGCAGAACAAGCAATAATGCATCAGTAATTGGGTATTATCATTTATCAGTTGCCATGGAAACCCTGCAGTGGTCAGTCAAAGCACTGCCGAGGTGATGGATACTGTCATGTTCTTTCGTCTGGGTCAAGAACGACGCAGTCCGCCAGTCGACGGAATATGTGAGAGTGCCGGCGTGACATCAAATAATCACGCCATGAAATATTCACTTTGTTATGAAATGTTCACTCCATCCATGAAATATTCAACCCCCTCCTACCCAAATTACTAATGTGCTTTTAGTAGACTTATTTGACATATAGGAGAATGTATTTAAAATTTTACAAATTCAGAATGCTTTAATTATTATTAGCAAATTAACATGATTAATATTAACAGATGTTAAGATAATATGCATTTGTCTTATGAAGAACTACACATTTTTGCATAGGTGATGCTATTTAAAATACTTATTCCAACCATAGATGCATGAATAAAAAAAATAAAACACAAATTTTTAACCAATTAATAAAAAAATATATAGCATGAAGATGTGCACAAATTTGATAGAGGGGGGTGAATATTCCATTATGAAATTCTCAACCTGAGTATTTACGGGGGGGGGGGTGACAATTTCATCTCACAGCGGATCAAGCAGATGGAGTTACAGAAAATATTTACAGAATTGTGATACCTAGTTGAGAACTCTCCTCAGACCAAACATATTATCATCCAGCCAGCCTCTGCCTAAATGCATTCATGGTCCATACCCAGAGAGTACAGACTCACTTAACATGTTATTTCAATCCCACCACCATCAGCTCAACAAAAACTAGTTACCATTCCGAACTCAACACTGGACCTTATTACGTAATTATAATTGACCATGTACATGCAAAATTATGTACCGTATTTGACATATTAAGCGTATGTTAACATACACCCCCCTTTTTAGTCACCAGGATGCACATTTTTGTAATTTGACTAGTGTGGAACAGCTGAAAATTGTCGCCACCTGGGGTGAAACAGTTGGCACCACTTTTCAGTTGTTCAACACTAGACAACAAATGACACCACTAGTGTTAAACAGTTATCTTATTGTCTAGATAAACCAAATCTGGTAACTGCTTATAATAACATATTTATTGACATTTTTCCAAGGCCAAATTTTTTTCAAGCATACTGTACACTAGATCGAATACAGTATCTGCAATTGTAACTGGTTTTGGTTTTGAAATTATGCCATAACTGTAACTGATTTTGTATGGGTCCAATTCGAAAATCTCCTGATATATTAAACTATAACTAATTTTGTGTGGATTTTGTGCTGGGCAACGATTACAAAATTTTAATTAAGCATTTTTTTCCATACAACAAACTTTATTAGTGAATAACTATCAATAGTGCTGCCTAACACAAGTTGAAAATCAAGACTTAATTTATTTCTGCATACAAAAACAACGGAATATTCATAACAAGTGCATCCAAAAACTGCCTTCCTTATAAGTTTTAAGCAATTGTCTTGTTACTTCTTGAATAAACAGTTGGTCTGCATAATGTATCAGTAGTTTAAATGATGTCATGATAAGTGATTTGAAAAATTTTAGAAGTATAATTGTAATTTAAATGATATATAATTGTACACCTGTATTTTGTAATTAACTGGATCCAGTTCTTGTTCTGAGGTTCAGATAACTGCAATGCTATATGTCCACTAAAATGCATGTCTAATATTATAAAACATAATACTTCAAATTGCTGTAGATTTTGATATGCGCATATAATTTCTCTCTACTGGCTACAGTTTCAAAATAAATGTTCTCATACATAAGTTTGGTGATAATTATAAATTATCATAACCAATTAGTAAACTAGTTAATCAACTGATTACTGATGGTGTGACAACTGCGAGAAATAGACATTTGAAGCAATTGATGTAGTTGTAACTGATTCAATTAGACGGAGGCGAGCCCAATTTGCAGGTCGTTGTTCCAGAAGTAAAGACATGGTAAGAGAGCTGGTTACTTGGCAACCAAAATATGGACAGAGAAGACCAGAGAAACACTATGGTGACCAGGGGGACCATGGAGATCATAGAGACCAGGGGGACCATGGAGACCAGGGGGACCGTGGAGACCAGAAGGACCCTGCCAGACGTATCTAAAATAACTTGAAAAGCTATGCAGGACAGACACTCGTGTAGAAGACAGTATTGCAGACAGCTATCAATCCCTATCATGGCACCCATTCTCTGAACAACTAGAGGGCCGGAAACCATATTCTCAGGAGATTTTCAAATTTGTAACTCAATTTTTCCATAAATATGGCAGCAAAACTATTATGGGTTGTTCACTCATAGAATATCTTGATAAATAGTATCTGATGTGCTATATGGTGAATAGGCATACTGAAGTATTACACAATCCATGTTGACTCTCATCCAAGACTAGCAGGCATGCATTATAATTTTTAATTCGAGATCCTATTTTGGCGTTAGATATTCCATAAATGACCCCTCTGTGGGCAGCTTTAATGTTATGCTAGTTGTCCACCCCCACATGTAAACTGTCTCCCCCACACCGTATTAGACACTCAGCCCCCACCCTCTACTCCAGTGACACACACCTGCAGGCACACAATGATGACCACAGAAGGTCAGAGTGTCCCCAAGCAACCAGCCACCTGAGATGGCCGTCCACTCCCCCGCAATAGATGAGGTCTACATGCTCAGTCACTGGTCTACTCAGGCCAAGACTCAGTGATGTCTGTTATGTAAGATGTCTGTTGTTATTTCGTCCTGAAGACAACATTTCTCAAGAAAATGTAACAAATTCAGCCATCAATATGCCACAAATGTGCATGCCTGATTTGCTGGTGTGAGATATCCTTGGTTATTTTGCCAAATAGACCACATTTCTAAAAAAAAAAGTAAAAACTAAGCAATAAAAGTGTGCCAAATATGCTGATGTAATATATATTTGGTTATTTCACCCAGAAGACAACATTTCACTAGAAAATGTGAAAAGATTTGAGCAATATACCTGAAAATGTCTCAAAAATATGCAACAAATAGAGCAATTTGTACCCATAAAAATGTGCCTGATCTGCTGATATAAGATATCCTCTGTTATTTTGCCCAGAAGACTCAGCAATCATAATTTATCAAAACAATATCAGAAAACATTACCATATATTGTCTATATTAAAACTGGTCAATCCCTTCTTGACAAATTACTTCACCAGATGAACATCAGTTCTATTCTTGCCACTGATATGAGATAAGATTTTTACCCCCTCCATGAAATATTCACCGGCCCCATTTTAGAAAATCACTATTTTTTTTAAACCCTGGTTTTGAAAGATGTAAATGATACTGCTAATTTCAATGGTTAATTAACACAATAATAATTAAATAAATCCTCACCTTGGGTGTTTAGTTTATATGATATATCAATATTGGGGATTGGGAGGGTGAAAATTGTATCATGGTATCAAATATTTACCCCCATGAAATATTCACCCTGTTGAACTATTATATATATATATATATATATATATATATATATATATATATATATATATATATATATATATGCATTTAAATATATTTATTTTATTTTATTTTAGTTAAATCTGATATATTTAGATAACAGATTTAACTAAAATAAAATAAATATATTTAATATATTTAAATACAATATATATATATATATATATATATATATATATATACATGTATGTGTATACATATGTATATACATATATGTATATACATATGTATATACATATATATATATATATATATATATATATATATATATATATATATATATATATATATATATATATATATATATATATATATATACATATACATACAGTGTAACAATGTTACCACACAGTGCATATATATATACATATCCCTTAGAATATGTTTACAAACATTTACCTGCAATAATTATGTTAAATAGCTCTTTGTGTTTTCTAACAACTCCATGGTGTCATATTGATAATACAAAGTTGTGAATTTCTAAGATTTCTGGTTGCACTAGAGTGCCGCACCTTAACTGGTCAAGCAATTTAAAACAGTAGTCGTTCCACAATAATTCACTGCGCAGCATTGCATGACGCAGTGATGGTCATATTTCACATGGGACAACATTACAAAATTAGTATGTGGGCCTTTAAATCAAAATTTCGAAAATTGTGAACGGCCCTGCCTGGCCCAGCCACTAGGGGACTCTACTAAACTGTCCGTGAGCAAAATGGGGGAGAGCGTGACTCATGCCTGAATAAGAGAACACGGCAACAGGAAGTGTTCAGTTGCGAACAGAGATCCTCTGCCAATTAACAACAGGCTTCATTCATGGTAAGCAACTGACCACTGGAAAATTATTAAAAACATAATTCTTGCTACCTGAGAGCACTGAAGCCATCGCCCCCATCTGAAGAACTCAACTGTGATTGATGATTCCATCACCAGGGAATATGTGTATTTCGGTGTGGTAGGTATTAATGCACCACAGTTCAGACAGTGCTAGCAGATTGAGATATGGTGCAAAACAATAGTTTTCCCCTGATCAATAGGACTTTTAAAATTATGTATTAAGCTAGATTTGTATGTGCTAGAATGGGCACATATAAAAACAAATGTGACATTTTATTTTGGTTCAAATCTGTATTTTTGACTTGAAAACCTGTATAAATTAAAAACTAAATTGTAATGGTTAAATCAACTTAACGGTATATAGCATTCTCATTCCAATTCAAGATTCCAATCCTAGATTCAACATCTATCAGGTTATAAAATATACCTTCATCAAACAAAATCTGCTAGGTTTCTATGAATATCTGTCTAGCTAGCTATCTATCAGATCATGTGTTACTATCACACTACAAAATCAAAAGAAATCAGATTTTTATCCAAAAATCTCGATCATATCCTTTCCAATATTTTAAAAATCCATACTGAATATAGGTAATCCATACTGAATACAGGTAATCCATACTGAATACAGGTAATCCATACTGAATACAGGTAATCCATAGGAAGCAGTGTATCTGATTATAAACTTGAACTACTGAGAGCAAGATGTAAACAAATTTGTATTTTCAACATTATATATATATATATATATATATATATATATATATATACACACACACACAAACACACACCCACACACATAAAACAACTGTTTTGTTCTTTGGTCTAAAATAGTGTAGGACAAAATTCTACAAATTTTTCACTCAACCATGTTGGCAAGACGTATAGAAAATAAAATTTACATACAAGCGTGAATAAGGAAATAAAATGCAAAGTGGTGGACTGGTGGTGTCACAGCCTGAATCTGAGATCACAGTGATGTTTCTAAACGAAAGAGCACTCTGTCAACTTATGCGATCAATGGCCATACGTCACAAGCTGGTCACAGACTGCCGTCACATAAGGCGTTGCTGGTATCGCCAGACATGATTAAACTGACTCGGAAATGCAGACAATGGTGACACCAGCTGGCATGAATGAAACGTCCTTCGCATTGTAATGATGTCCTGCCATTAGACACACAACAAATGTCTCATTGAGGTCAGATCACTATTTTACTTCTGCATTCATGACACCGCACAATGAGCCAGCTACTGTATTAAATAATTGTACCGATTTTTCAAGGTTTTTGTTTTTTCAACAAAATGCTGATTGTCTTCATGAACGAATGTGTTAACCCTTCTAAATTAACAATCAAAATCTCGTAATTTTGTGTAACAAATCTGCGGGGATAATCTTCAGTATTGATTATTTTATAAAACTATTCAACAAAAGGAGTGATGGATACTTTGCGGCATGGCACAAAATGTGTGCAATTTAAATGTCAGTATAGCATTAACTATTTTGAACATGGGCGTCAAATAAAAGGATACAAAATACTGGTTTAACCCCAACTAAACATTTTAAAGTGCAGACAGAGCCTTGTTTAATTCTTGCTGACAAATCAGGTATAGCATATGATATATGCTTTAAATTTTCAATATGGCCAGTCATATCCAAAGTCTAGCTACTTACAATAAATCATCACATATAAAATGTGCATTATATAATATATAAAAGATAAAGGCACATTCTTATATAGCACGGTATCTAGTCCTTGGGACTGCTCAAAGCACTTTACACTTCAGTGACTTCAACCCCTGGCAGACCTGTTCATTCCAATGCCATTTCAACTTCTCTGGGGAGCATTCAGCCATGCTGCAATTACTGCATGAAGGTTATTCGTTCCAATATCCATCTCTGTCTGTATCATTTATACAGCTGAGTGAACTGTGGCAACATGGGATGAAAGAAAGTGCCAAAGCTTCGAAGCGCCAGCGAGAGGATTCGAACCCGGGTTCTATCAATTGAAAGCCCAACATTCTAACTGATACGCTACCATGTCCCACATACAGGTATGTATGTATCTATTATGCGCATGTACAGAGTTTTCTTAAGTTGCTATAAGTGCATACTTAATTGGTAGAAGACTGGTCTTCCCCCTCAAATCATACAAAAATTAACAATTTGGTGGTAACTTCTAAAAGGAGAATTCACAAAGAGATATCATGATCTAAGTAATTTAGTGACATATCTCAACTATTTCAGTTGGGCATGATGGATCGGTGTTGTGTGATAAGCCAATGGTAATGCATGTAAACAACACGATTGGTGGTTTTCCATTCATGGATTCCTAAAAAAAATATGTACCTAAACAACAGACCAAAGATCAAGCGTCATCTTATCACAAACATCTGGTCACTTATCCTCTGTTTGGAGCAAAATGTGACAGGACATACCACCAGGACAAAATGCCACGCAGTAAGAAACCTCCAATTAACAAGAAAAAAATACCATAAATCGTATTCCCAGTTCAAGGTTGTCACACACAAAATGTGTGTGCATCTCATGATTCTTTTGTGCACGAATCTTTCTTGAATTTGAACACAAAAAGAAGACACATGTATTGTTCATTGCTCCAGATAGATAATAACGACAATAATGTAACACATTATCACTGCTGTTGGAAAAAATTTACAAACCTGAATACATATAAATATAATATATACTAACATTGAGCGCCGTCATACTCCTATTCACATGCTGGTCTAAGCCCTCATAAATATCTTAAAATATACAAAATATATATATAACAATGGTAGTTATGTTTCCTTTTGTACGCCAGTCCAGTGTGAAGTAAAAGTTGTTATCATAATGTATGAAATTTTGCATAATGTTTATTACAGTTTTTTTAAACTTTTGTGAGTTTTCACTTTCTACAGAGAGAATTATGAGTGTGTTGCAGATTGACTAGATGTTACATAATATTGCAAAGTTATCCCTGAAAACTTTGTCAACTAGCTGTCACACTGAGATATGAACAGCAAAACGTACAGTAAAATCTGCATTTTTCTAGCAACCACCGCAAGAAAACCAAAAATAAATTATTATCCCTGATCTGCTTGAACTAATTTTAATGTTATCACAGAAACCGTGAATATATTTGGTTTGGCCTTAACATAGCTCCTTGGTAATTTACTACAACATGTTTCACTGTGTAAGTTGTAACTTCATACACGTGTTAGTTTGCTTCTCACAAGCTTACAATGTGTTTTGTCTTACAAAAACCAACAACTTGTCATATACATATATCATGGAAACTATACCAGCTGTCTAGTACACACTGCTTGGGTTCCACCAAAGTTGCAATCTAGATACTCAATCAAGTCAGGAGTTACTAGCTAGACTGTTAAGAAAAACAGAAACTATGTCACTTTAATAAAAGCGGGACTTCCCCAACTAAAACACAACATGGGAGGCAGGAAAACATACCCCCTTCTGTCGATGACACTTGGAAAAGTCCCAGGACCGAAACAAAACCTGTACCAAATGCACAGGAAATGGAGTGCTACTGTCAACAATCTATCACCGGTGTGTCAAACATCAAGACCCTATTACAGCAAAGCCCCATCCAGCCTACTGCCTGCACAAATCATTTACTTTAGGGTCTCTCATGCAAACTGAACGTTATACGATCTTTCTGACATTCGAATGATAGTGATCCTAGTGACAACACATTATCTGTAGATCCACTTCCAGTGCTAAGGAAGTATACAGTCCATAATCTTTGTAAGTCATAATATACAAGTCAGACATATAGATGATTATAGCAAGTTAAGAATTTCACTTAATTCGCTTACCCTTGGGAAGATAAAATGTACTTATATTTGACAAGGCTTACCGCGAATAAATTTTTTTTATTATATTTTACTTTCACACGTACTTAACAGCAGGCATAATTGGGAAAACCCAAATGGCATTCCACCAGTTTTTCCCTCTATACACAGCCCTAGATGTCACCATCAAGTGCACACTGGTATTCATTAGTTAATACACAGTATACTACAGCCTAGCCACAAATGCAGGAAATTCAGGTAAAAAAGGAGCATCTTTTTCACATAATCAACCCCAGTCAGGACTGATGATGAGTAGCAACCCACAGGGTGATGCCCCTACTGGGGCATAAAGTAAGAAGATTGAAGACTACTCAATCTAAATAGCATTCCCTGTTTCTTGTTTAATACATTCAATCTGATTGTGTTATGTGTCGTTAAAATCATCACCTTTTTAAAAATCATATAATATATTATGGTGTGAAAATTAATACAGATCTTCACAGGTTGCCAGTGGTCAGTATTTCGATGCAATACTGTATACCAAACTGAATATTTTGCCAACATGATTCTGTCCCAAATAACATCACAATCAACAGAACCAACGCTAAGTATTTAGATGTTCATGTACACAATAAAAAATATTCTGTAACATTAAATCATGCACATGGCTAGATAAGACTTTCTCTTACCAGTAGTTGGGACATATACATCACAGTCATCTACCATAACAAAACAATTTACAATGAAATTGACGTCACAAATAAGAGTGATGATTAAATAATACATAATGCACCAGGGTTATATTGCTGTGATACTAGATTTGGCTATCAAATCTAAAATAATTATTACTATTATAATTATTACTAACTTATTATATTATAATATGCCAAAGGTCCAATAATTTAGGTTTCAAATAACTCCTCTTGAAATTTCCTGAATACATTTTTCTTGTCATATGTTCAAATGTTAATAGTCGTTCTATTCCTTTAAACGATTTCTGTTTAATTACCAAACAATTCTTACTGCATTCCATCTGTCCATCAATTTAAAAATAATATTTTGCAAAAACTTTTTTTAAAAGTCCAAAAAATGCAGTCATCAGACTCCATGTAAATCAAATAAATGGGTCATTTGGGAGCTTTGTGAATAAATAAAATCCATTAGTCCAAAAACAAATTGGATAGGACTGATCCCACCCAACCACACCCCTATCCAAAAACAAACAAACCAGAGCCACTGTACACGCATTGACTTTGCAGTGAATGAAAAGCCGATTATTTCAATCAGAGAAAAACACTCCAATGTTGTGTGATAAAGCAAGTGGACCCTTGATCAATCCCAAATTTATTCGGATTATTGGATAATCCATTGTGATAATCCCAGTGGACCCCTGACCCAACCACTCACATCCAATTTTTTTATTATTGGAATCTGTTATATTTTTATATTTACAAAGCCCCTTAACCGGAGGTTCAGTCTTACCTTGAATGTGTTGAAACTGATCGCCCACGCGCACTGAGAACGTCTCCCCAGGGTTCACATGCACATGCACTACATGCTGCTGCCCATGGGGTGGTGACCCTCCAGGGCCACACCCCCCGGGGTTGCTGTGTGGACTACCCCCACTGTGGGGCGACACAGAATTAGTTGTGTGGGGCGAATAGCAGTTTGGTGAGGTGGAGGGCGACGACATCACCCCCGCGGCTGCATTGTGATTGGTCGATGGCTCCGGAAGGCTGTTTGCTGAAGAGTGCGGCTTTCGCACTCCATTGTGGTTCTCTGTGGTGACATCTGGTGAGGTATAACCCTGAACGGGCGACTGTGACCCCTGTGAACTCTGGTCTGTCGTCACACCATTGGTCATTGCCTCATTCGGACACAGATGACCATTTGACACAACGTCATATCCATTGTCCGCATCAGTGACCGGCATAGTGTCGGTGGTGTCGTTCCTGTCACTCAAGGGATCCAACTGTTTGTGGTTGGTCAACGATGACACCGACAGTGATACTGTCGATGTCGGTGACTCCAAGGCAGTGTCTGCTGTCACTGGTGTAGATGGTGCTTGTGTCTGCGTCACTTGTGGCTCGGAATCCGACATCATCTCTGCCTACACCCTCAGAAACATCTCAAGAGCCTGGACAATGAAGTACAGAGCGTTAACAATACAGCCCAAAATAGCCCGACTATTTAAATTACTTTAAGTTAGTGAGCTTAATAAGAAAAGTATAAGTCAGTGACTTAACAAGTTTACACACAATTCAAATTTGTTTAAACTGTCCTTTATTTATTGTTTGTAACATCAGAATTCAAGAAAACTTGATAAAAAATCATTTAACAAAAACTGTTGCCACAAATGTTATTGCTAATATATAGATATGATAATTACTATTTAAAATTAATTAGTTAAACATTTTACCAGTTTTATGTGTCTATATTTTTTATTTCCTGCATTTTACCAATGTTTCAATGTAACGGCCATTGAGCTTTAAAGGAAACTACTAGCACTACAACTGGGGATTTGGAAAGCTAAGCCAGTTTGCATTAATTTAAATCAATGTACTTTTTTGTTTCGTAGAGTTCTATGAATACATATATCCCCTCCAAGATCAAGTTGGTTTATTTCTTGTCTTGTAAATACGTCAAGGACTGGTATGCCTGTTAGTGAAACCAACTTCCAGCAGTCAGTGTAGCGAACTAGAGTTACTGATTAAGTTACCATGACAAAAGTAATTGAAGGATTGAAGGTAGACCACACATGCTTGCATTCACTCATGCCCATCCCCACACAAACACCAACACACACACCCACGCATGCACACACAAACACAACAGACAGTTATAAATCATATGCCCACCAACACACCAGCTCTGAACATTTGATCCCTTGTTCAAACGATATTTCCTACATCAGTGGCAATTATAAATTTCTGCGAGATGAGCTTAGCTTGACACTTTAGAACTTGCATGGAATATGCCGGTCAGACCGAATCTGGACTGGAATTGAATTGGGGTTGAATTAGAATTGATTTGGAACCCAAACCCAGTTGAAGTTATAACAATTTAAACAGACTGAAAGGAAATCAAGTCAACAAAGTGTAATGAGCTTTAAATAAATTGCTAATTTTACTACAGTACGTTGATATAAACACTTTCAAGTGAAAGTCATAATCAAGATTTATTTGTCGATCTTTAATTGCAGTAGACCAGTTTCTACATGTCGTCAAACTAACATGTCTATTTCATCGCCAAATCATGTATTAAAACAGTATTAAAAGATGAAAGACTATGATACTTGCAAGTCTTGTACATATAGTTATTAAACCAACCGAGATGCAGTAAATACCAATAAATTCAATGGTACAATGTTGTTTACTTAACCAAAGAAAATTACTGTACTACCACCTTAAAAAATAACGTCATTCAGAAAGAGAAAATACTGCCTCTGGGGTTATCCGGGGCAGGCTTAGTTAAAAGCACCTGCTTCAGAGTTGAAACAAACTGTGCATAATTTATTAGTCTGCAGCCTCACTGCGGGTAAGGAAGAAAGAGTGTTAACTGCGGGCAAGCAACTGCATAAAGAAATCACTACTTCATTTTGATTTGACCCCTTGTTGAGAACAATACAAGCAGAAAATATGGACATCTGGTAAACAACAGAGACATGACCGAAAAACTACAACCAGAACAGTGCATATTTAATACAAATTGGAGTGCAGTGTTGTGTTGGTGAAATCCACTGTCCCTGGTGTTTATTTCCCAAAACGCGTTCCTTTCGTCAGTCACAGTTTTGTTAATAAACTTCAGTGAAGATGTTAGTAGTCATGTTCATTAACTATTATGCTGTTTGGTATTAATGTCTTAATCATACGTTTAGCAGTAAACCATCTAAGGCTTTACTCAGTAACTTGGAAGCTTATCACAAAATATGAATCTAACACAGACCTGCAACAGTGCACGTTTTTGTTTGGTATATATGCAATTGGAAGCATGACTGTATCCCATGTTTATACAGAATTTTTTTTAAATAGAAAAATTTTGGTAATCATAAAGTACATATTTTCTTATGTCCATCAGACAAGCATACAATCGAATGACGAACTTATAGTGGTCGAAGGACAAATACGTTTAATGTGAGGCAGGTTTCCAACAAAAACCATGTGAATTTCTTTGATGTTGGTATATTTAATAGCCTGATAAATGGCAACGTTCAACTTTGAGCCAATTAACCAATGAAAAGGGTTATACATATTTATCCAGCTTTATTATGCAGAATTCCGAGTAAAAAAATATGGACTTAAAAAAACATGAGACAGGCCTGCAATATGTGCGGAAGCGGACAACGTTGTGACTCGTCTGCATCAAAACACCAGAAAACAATGGACGACTGGTGTAGATGACAGAAGCAGACAGGTGTGCTTTAATGAATCAAAATGTTTTTAATATAATTTACCATTATCGGTTTTTTAATATAAATAATGTTGTTCAGTACATTCGTGAACGGTTGTCGACAATTTACAATACATGTCTGAAAAAAGTTAATCGAGGTCAGTTGTTCACGGGATCATGTGATAGACATATCTTTAACACCCAGCCCGTAATATAACACTCCCTCCACATCTGAAAAACATGATATTCAATCTTAAAATTTACAATAAATAAATCATTGTTATATTATATCGTTAAAACAAACATATTTTCCCTGAAACATTCAAATAAAACAGATAACAGTCAAGGTGTATTTTTTAAACATGGTTCAGTAAAACCATCTCCTCGATTCATTAAGCCCATAATTTACTCTGACCGTTAGATTGGGTAACTTGATAATGTTAGACCAGCCCTATGTCATTTGTATAGCTGGACCGCAAACTGCCATCAAAACTAGCTTGTCCAATGACCTCACCAAAACAACAAACCTTTAAACCTTACCTGGGTTTATATTACATACAATAATTTTATGATATAAACTATCAGACTGTAGAATTTTAATAGGGGAAGCACCTGTTGGTAACCTACTTACAGTAATTATAGAACATCCAGTATCATTGAAATCCCATTTGAACTACCAATGTATCAAATGTGTCAAAATTATTATTAAGCATAGTATTATTAAACTATGTATCTGACAAAAGTGCAATTAAAAAACTGCAAAAATGTATAAAAGTTACATCACTGCAATCTAATGCATAAAAAATGTGAACTGACAGGAAATTTTTTAGTTTGGCCTAATATGCCCAAAGGTATTTATGACAAGTACCACCTGTGAGTGTCATAAAAAGATATAAAGCAGCACAGCTATGTTGGCTTTATAGTTAATTGTTGGTGCATCCTGCCATACCTAGTGATACTTTACTGACATACCATGGACATTCTTGGTGGCAGTAAACTGCAAAATGTCAACATTCAGTAAATCCAAGTATTTGGAAACAACTATTAAAAAATAAATCAGGACTCACTTGAAAATATATATAAAATTAGTTAAGAATTATTTACCATATTTATGCAGTACCCGAAACCTTTGCACATACTATTAACAGTATCGCATGCATTGTTTAACACTACAAAAGGTAGCTTGACTCGTATTCATGAGTATTTACATCTAACAAGAATGTGTCATGTCACGAATCACGGTACCGACACGGCAGCGACAGTGTCATACTAGACAGTCAATGCCAAGCCGTGTTGAATAGGCTGACACACCCTCGCCGAATTTATGGCCGCCAGAAACTATGATAAAACATTAAAATGTTGCTCCCAGTAACTCTGCGTGTTTAGTTTCCACTGAAATGCGTAATATGTTCCCGATGTTACAAGCGACAGTCAACGACTGTATCAACAAAGTGGCACCATCTGGTATCGTCAAACAGAACGGGGGGCTGTTAAAACAATCAGCATAATTGCTTCAAAGTCTGATGTAATATTTCTACCAGCACCTGATGTGTAAAGTTTTAGCAAAACAGCGTATCAACGCAAATTCTGGATTAAGTGACATTATCAGAAAGAACGCATGTTTTATCTGCAGAGCCGTCGGTGATGCACCGGCTGTTGCCAAAATAAGCAAACGGGCAAATTCACGAAGCATAACAGTGGCTAAATATCCTAAAACACGAGTAGTTTTCCGAAAACTAACTACCGATTCAATGAAGAGGTATGTACCAATCGTAAATACATGCAAAGCTACACATAATTATTTGCCTAAATGTGTAAGTAACAGAAAAATATCAGAACATTTATTACCTGTAGCTTTCGTCTCTGCCATGTTGAATTTCTAAATAGGTCGCATTTGCGTTGCATCATGGAACGGCTGCAGATGCTGAAATGGTAATTTTAGCTCGCGCCGCGCGGAAAATGTCTACTGTTGCGCGAAACGTGCATTAATTAATGATAAATGTAAATTACAGCAAGCTATTTGCAACAGTTCTTGGGGGATGGCAAAATGAGAAGCTACAGAGCAAACTAAAATATGAGGTCAACCATGCGAGACGCACTGGGGAAATCCCCCCGTATTCTGGATTTTCGGGGCGACCGCCCACGTAGATCTGTCATTGATAATTTCAGTCTATTATTAGCGTTGATATTTATTCCAATCAATGGTGGTTTTTCATGCACGAGTAACTACATTTACGGGTAGCCAACGGCTCAATCAGTTCTGACGCCTGGGAGGTGTAAAGCGTAACGGAAGATTATAAATATGTCAACCTACTTAGCTAGATAGAGTTATAACTGGGTGTTTGTCCATACAATAAACTAGCGTACTAACTTTAGTACCGTTACAGCTGTAGTTCGCAGCGATGAATAATGTTACCGTCTTTAAAAAAGCAAAACAAGTTGTTAATCACAAGTATATTCCAATAGTTTGGGCATCATTAAACGTGAGTCTTGATTAAAATGCAAACAATTATAATTTCCATGACCGAATTTTTTAAACAACAATTATAAAGATTTTTATTATGACAGTGACAAGATGGGGTCAAGTTCTGTGTGTCAAATGTGTTTATTTTGTCTGCAAATTGTAATACAGTGTAAAGTGTAAACACTTTATGATAAAATGAAATTAAATTATTGTAATGATCAATTTGGCACAGTTTGCTCGACATATTTTTTTAGCATAAGGTGGTAAATATATGATCCGAATTTGCCAATAACTGTACGTATGATTTTAGCAGCATTTGTACACAGAATCCTGTGGTCTAATGAGTAAAAGTACAACATAAATACCAAACCTCTGTATGACTTTGGGGGTGCATTACAAACAGAATTGTTTGTAATGCACTATATATATATATATATATATATATATATATATATATATATATATATATATATATATATATATATATATATATATATATATATATATATATATATATATATATATATATATATATATATATATATATATATATATATATATATATATATATATATATATATATATATATATATATATATATATATATATATATATATATATATATATATATATATATATATATATATATATATATATATATATATATATATATATATATATATATATATATATATATATACATATACATATACATATGTATATATATATATATATATATATATATATATATATATATATATGTATATATATATACGTATATATATACGTATATATGTATATATATATATGTATATGTATGTATATGTATACGTATATATATACGTATATATGTATATATATATATATATATATATATATATATATATATATATATATATATATATATATATATATATATATATATATATATATATATATATATATATATATATGTATATATATATATATGTATATGTATGTATATGTATATGCCTTGGTACTTCATACCTGCGTCCAATGGCGCATCTAGGATCTCGCAAAAGGAGAGGCCAAGAGGAGGGGGAGGGCAAGTTTAATCACCCACTAGCTTATCATGTTACTATGTAGTGGAGCAACAGGTTACATTAAAAAATAAGCCAAGTCGGCCCCCCCCCAATACGCCACTGCCTGGGTCTGCTTTATGGGACTTGAGACCCCAAATATGCCAGAGAACAACTGGTTTCGGAGAATATGTAAAGTGAAACGAGAAGACATATGGAAGATGGGTGAATTAAGAGAAGAGATCAAAATGAAGAGATACCTGAAGATGAAGGTAGTTGGGAGCAGACTGCGATGGGCAGGACACATACAGAGAATGAACGTGGCGATAAAGCAGAAGAAGGGGAAGATTTACATTAAGATGGTGGGACAGCGTTAAGAGAGATCTCGAAAGGTCAGAGGTGAACAGCCGAGAGTGGGAGAGAATGGCAGAAGATCGCGATGGATGGAGACTATTCGTCAAGAGCGTTTATGTGATGTGGCCCCCACCCCTCGAGGGACCAAGGGGGCGGAGCAGACCAAGTGATGTGGCCCCCACCCCTCAAGGGACCAAGGGGGAAGAAGATGTCAGTGCAGTGACATTGTTGTCTTGTCAAGCGCACTAGCGCATGCACCAGCAAGAGTTGTGTTTGCGGTCACGCGTCAGTAGACATGGATGCTGGGATTGTCTATATTGTTTTCATGTGTCTGACTGCTTCACGGTACGTAAATCACTAACGCTGCACACTGGGAAAAAACCACAATGAGGTTGACAGGTCATCGTTTTACTCAAGCAATAAGTCATGTTTTATATTTTCAATGACACCCTTGAGGCATGTCTAGGTGGTAGTTTGACGTCCTCCATTGATGTGTGTACGAAGCAAATGCTTGCAGGACTGTTGAATTTGTAGTTTTCCTTTGCGCCATGTGAAAGGTTTGACCTTTTGTAGTGTGCTACGAGTACTACTGAGTACCATTGGTTAGTGATGCCTTTCTGGGCCTATTGGCATGTGAACGTTTTGACCTTTGTCATTACGTCTGGATTAATGAGTGTTCCAGATAAATAAATAAATATATATATATATATATATATAAATCACACAATTTATAATGTTTTTATAGTAGTTGTATGCAAATTGGCTATGCTCAGTTGGGTTTTGCACAGCAGGTAATGGCAAAGGTCAAAACGTTCACATGCCAAAAGGCCCAGAAAGGTATCACTAACCAATGGTACTCAGTAGAACTCATGGCATATAAATATATATATATATATATATATATATATATATATATATATATATATATATATATATATATATATATATATATATATATATATATATATATATATATATATACATACACACACACACACACACTATATATATATATATATATATATATATATATATATATATATATATATATATATATATATATATATATATATATATATAACTACATAGATGTAGGCCTTTTGTGCGTGCGTGCATACGTGCGTGCATACGTGCGTGCGTGCGTGTGTGCGTGCGTGTGATATTAATAAACTGCGTGCTAATAGAATCAGACTTCAGCAGTAACTTGCTCCGTCATGACGTCATGACGTCATGACGTCATGACGTCATGGTGTGCAGAGTGTTTAGGTTGTCCCATTTAGCAGCAAAACATTTGCGCACATTTTCAACGAAACGTGTGCAATATTTTATAAACGTGTGCCCTATTTTATAAACGTGTGCCCTATTATAGTCAATTATTGCAAATAATTGTTACTCACAAGCTGACACATAGCGAATGAAGGTTTCCTACATTTACACATAACTGTAATCCCAGTAGGCCCCGAAACATTGTTCTTTTGTGAAGAATCATACCCTCCTTGCCATCATAAGTGCTCTTTTCGGTGTTTCTTGCACTGCAGTGAAATCTGACAAAACTGGTTTTGGTTGATTTTTCCTCACTGACACACCGAGTAGACCTTTGACCAAGTGGCTGGCCAGAGGTGCCTCTAGCCCCTCATGTTTCCAGTAAATAACATAAGTGCAGAGGTCCAGGCTACCCATAAATACTTAACATTATAATGCTACATGGGTAATGTGTTTACCCCTTGCATGTGTTTACCCGTTGTATTAATTATCTAACAGTTGTATAAGTGCACATGTTAGGCCATATTACAGTTCACTGTTAACTATATAATATATAGTACGTGTGCATGTTTGCGTGCGTGCAGTGCGTGCGTGCGTGCGTGCGAAGATAAGATATATATCATATGTATTAATTCACATACACGACCACATGCACACGCACATGCGCACACGCTCACACGCTCACGCTCACACGCACACGCACACGCACACGCACACACACACACACCATTTTGGGATGGCCCTAATTTATTTAGCCAATCACACATTTTACACAGCGTGTGCTAACCTGGGAATGTACCACCAGCTGTGTTCCCATGAGTGTTTCATTATATCTCATTGCTTACTGAAAAATTACCTTATGATTGCTTGTATTTAGGTTATAGCCATATGTAGACTGATCGTTAGATCTGGTAACTTGCGTAGTTTAGCCAGTATGCATTGGTGCACCTATGACTGACTGTATGAGATCACCGATATTCTAAACTAGCAGGGAGAGAACGTACTTTCCAAATGGTACGACTGACTGTTGGCCAACTAACAGTTGTGTGCCTTTGTTCCACATTGTGAGCTTGCCTGAAAAAAAAAGAGTTTTTGATGTGTCGATACGGGTAAAAGTCTTGTAGTAGTGATGAACACTACCTCTGGTGCTTGCTGCTGCGGCGATGAGTGAGTTCATTTTCACGTCAACCAGATTGTCCGTGCGTGATCCGGCAGAGCATCTCCACCTTGGCATCACCCCCTCTTCTCTGAAGCCTCTTCCATTGAAGGCTTTCGATCACGGTTGTCACGCTGCTGTGCCGCCGATAGTTGCTCTTCGCGTAGCGGGCTGCTTGGCGCGGTGTGTTTTTGTGTTGAATTAGGCAATATGTGAAAGTAAGTTTTTATTTTATTTATAAACATCTTCATCATTGATATATAATGCCTAAGGCGTTTTGTCTCTTTGTGGTAGACTGATTTGCTGTTCTTTTCAGTGGACGGGTTCCACGCCATCAACACATAATCGATTATGAGCCTTAGGAAGGTCTATTAACTTAACGCTTTGACCACTTATGAAAATATACCATGGAAATACATGGCATACCGTGGTACACCATGGTATTTAATTGTATTTAATGGTATTACATGGTATTACATGGTATACCACGATATAACAAGTCATGGTACATTGTAGTAGACCATGCTTTTTCATAGTGTGTATGGTAATTGTATGGTATACCATTGTTTACCTGTTTCAAAACACCATGGCATTTACCATGGTTTCCCTGTTTCGAAACACCATGGCATGTACCTAAGACCAACAGTGCTGCTGACGACTCTACGAAAGACGTTACCTCTCACCACATTGCACCAGATCTCCGTCCAGGTGAATGGCTTCCTTTCGCCATCCTAAAGCTGATTTCGACGCGGACGGCCAACTACAGTTGTGATATGGGGACATCGGTGGCTCGTCGCGAAGTGCCAACGATGCAAGTAGATCTACGTCATTGAAATACTGGTCATCGACTTGTTACGTGCGTTCGACACAATCCGTAGAAAGAAATTTCTGGATATTTTGCATTCGTTCCTCGACAAAGACGACGCCCGAATCATACGGCTTCTTCTATCGGAGACGAAAATCAGGGTTGACGACGCCATGTTTGTCATATTCAACTCGACAGTCGGCACTCCATAAGAGGACTCGTTGTCGCCGGTACTCTTCATCGTGTACCTCGAAGCAGCCCTTCGGATGCTGCACAGATGTGTTCCACGCCGACCACCAGCCGACCACAACTTACCCAGCGAGGCAATGTACGCAGACGACACCGACTTCATCTCAACCGACCATGAAAACCTGAGCAAAGTCAATGAGATCGCGCCAACAGCACTGGGCGACTGTTTCCTGTACGTCAACGTCGACAAAACGGAGCGTACAATCATCAGCCGTGAAGCCGACTGTGTTGCCAAAGAATGGAGGACGACCAAGAAACTTGGATCCCTGCTCGGAGACGTTGAGGACCTGTCTCGCCGAAAAATGCTTGCGGTCACCGCTTTCTGTTCCATGTTGTCTCTTTGGCTGCGAAGACAACACGTCAACGAGCAACTCCGACGGCGTTTATATAACGTATTCGTGCACCCAGTGTTACTGTACATCGCAGTGCGTGGGGCCTGACGGGGTCTGACAAGGAAAAATTAGCCTTACATCGGAAGCAGCTCCGCTCACTCATCGGGAATCACTGGCCACAGAGGATAAGCAACGTGAAGTTGTATGATCGGTGTCGGTGCCGTCAAATACATACGTGTTGATCATGCGATGGCGCCTCTTCGGCCACATCCTACGCTTGGACGAGGAGGCGCCCACAATCCATGCAGGGATCATGCCTCAGTTAGACTTCCTGGTGTGTTATGCACGAATGTAGGGCATAGTAAGTTTGGATATAGGACGTTTTAAAAAATTCATACGATCTGACATAAGTGCATTTGTGCACGGACATTACCAGGTTTGCTGGCGGAAGCTGTTGAGAGTGAAATGGTGGATTTTTAGATGATTTTAATAGGCCGAAGGATATTTGTGATTTTTTGGCGATTAGACACGTGTGCGTCGTAATTCATGCCAATATTGGTAAACATTGAGGTGTATCGCACATACAGGCATATTACAAGAGTTAGAAATGTCTAATTTTGACAAAACTCGACCAGCATGTCAGTTGGATGATGACAGCGGCTGGTGAAAACTTTTAGAATTTTTGATGGTCACGTTTTCTTATAATTTTGCAAAGCGTTAACTTGACCACCAATGGGAAATGTAACTATATGCTGAACCCTGCAATGGCCGCCTACTTCCAAACGGACGGATTCCATGGTTATCGCGGCCGACCCAGAACCGGCCTCCCCAGCACCATCGACATGCGGCTGAAGACCAGGGCCGACCAGGCGCAGCTGCGTCGGATCGCCATAAACAAAACCATGTGGCGCAAACTACACAGAACAATACAAGAAAAGCGGTGTAAGCGGTCGTAAGATCCAGTTGCTCACGCAAACTAGCTGTCGCGATTGTGAAAGACGTTTTTAATAATAGTAATAATTTACTATGGAATACGTTTACGATGGTATATTTTCACAAGGGGCGGCTTGGTGGCAGCTGTTGATATTGCACTATAAGAAATCCGTGGTGTTGTTGGCCTTATTTATTAGCGATATGATAATTCTAGACTAGTGTTCTGTCGATGGGTACTCCGACCAATGTAAGCCTATTTGGCGCCTTTGATGACCTACGTCTGTTGTATAGCAACTTCCTTCTTCCTTCTGTTGGTGATTCTGATGGTCTTGCACTTGTCTTGGCTGAACGTCATCAACCAGTCTGTTTCCCATTTCTGCATCTGTCGATCTCATCTGGTGAGTTGATGCTCTGATACAGGAAGCAGTCAACAGCAAATAGGTTGCAGTGGAGGATACTTGGTCTGGGAGGTTATTGGTGTAACACAGGAAGAGGATAGCACCGAAAACTGAGCCCTGTCCCAGCTAGCAAAACCTCACTGAGCCAGCGAAGTTCAAACGTGCCTTTTTCATTGGCCCACCATTGGTTGTTTTCAGTTGGCCCAATGAGGATTTGCCAAAGGCCATGCCAAAGCCAATGAAAACATAATTGGCCCTTTACTGGCCCCTGCTAATAAAACCTGATGCGGCCAATGATTGACAGCCATCATTGTCCCAATCATGTTTTTTATGGCAAGCCAATGTCAGTTGAGCAAATGACAACCATCATTGGGCAACTATTTTTATGGCAAGCCAATGTCAGTTGAGCCAATGACAACCATCATTGTCCCAATCATGTTTTTTATGGCAAGCCAATGTCAGTTGAGCCAATGACAACCATCATTGTCCCAATCATGTTTTTTTATGGCAAGCCAATGTCAGTTGAGCAAATGACAACCATCATTGGGCAAATATTTTTTATGGCAAGCCAATGTCAGTTGAGCCAATGACAACCATCATTGTCCCAATCATGTTTTTTATGGCAAGCCAATGTCAGTTGAGCCAATGACAACCATCATTGTCCCAATCATGGTTTTTTTATGGCAAGCCAATGTCAGTTGAGCAAATGACAACTATCATTGGACAAATAGTTTTTTATGGCAAGCCAATGTCAGTTGAGCCAATGACAACCATCATTGTCCCAATCATGTTTTTATGGCAAGCCAATGTCAGTTGAGCCAATGACAGCCATCATTGTCCCAATCATGTTTTTTATGGCAAGCCAATGTCAGTTGAGCCAATGACAACCATCATTGTCCCAATCATGTTTTTTATGGCAAGCCAATGTCAGTTGAGCCAATGACAACCATCATTGTCCCAATCATGGTTTTTTATGGCAAGCCAATGTCAGTTGAGCAAATGACAACCATCATTGGGCAAATATTTTTTTATGGCAAGCCAATGTCAGTTGAGCCAATGACAACCATCATTGTCCCAATCATGTTTTTTTATGGCAAGCCAATGTCAGTTGAGCCAGTGACAACCATCATTGTCCCAATCATGTTTTTTTATGGCAAGCCAATGTCAGTTGAGCAAATGACAACTATCATTGGGCAAATAGTTTTTTTTATGGCAAGCCAATGTCAGTTGAGCCAATGACAACCATCATTGTCCCAATCATGTTTTTTATGGCAAGCCAATGTCAGTTGAACCAATGACAACCATCATTGTCCCAACCATGTTTTTTATGGCAAGGCAATGTCAGTTGAGCCAATGACAACCATCATTGTCCCAATCATGTTTTTTATGGCAAGCCAATGTCAGTTGCGCCAGTGACAACCATCATTGTCCCAATCATGTTTTTTTTATGGCAAGCCAATGTCAGTTGAGCCAATGACAACCATCATTGTCCCAATCATGTTTTTTATGGCAAGCCAATGTCAGTTGAGCCAATGACAACCATCATTGTCCCAACCATGTTTTTTATGGCAAGGCAATGTCAGTTGAGCCAATGACAACCATCATTGTCCCAATCATGTTTTTTATGGCAAGCCAATGTCAGTTGAGCCAATGATAACCATCATTGGGTCAATAATGTTTTTAGAGCCATCACTGGCCCAGCGAATTTTGCTAGCTGGGGTGTGATATGACACCTTATCAAACACTTTTGGCAAAACACAACAGCACAGCATCGACCAGTTGCGTATCTAGGACCTCGCAAAGGATGCGGATTAGTTGTCTTACAGTCCCCATAAGTGGGGCCGATCAGTTGCGTATCTAAGACCTCGCAAAGGGTGCGGGTTAGTTGCCTTACAAGCCCCATAAGTGGGGATATTGAAGGCGGTACGGGCAGAGAAACCGAAGATAAACAACTTGCAAAGGTCCTCGTCCACCCGTGCAACTTGGTTCAGACCAATCTCTTCAATGACCTCGATGCCCGGCGTGTGAGCCCGCAAGATATATAACTATTCTTTCGAAATCCATTGGATGAAAAATACATAAAAATACAGAAGATCCATCAAGCAACATTTAACAACAGACACAGTAAGGCTTGGAAGGTCACAGACGAGGCCATTGATCAAAAGACAGCACATGCCTCTAATTAGTTCCCAAGGACACAAGAAGAGACACAGAACAAATGGAACACTTCAGACATATCATAGAGAATTCACCCTTAACACCTCCGGCAAATACTTCCCCATACGACTTATGAAGGTGTCCTGTCACTCAAGACCTTGCCATTCACCATGTCGGACATCAGTAACAAACTTTGGAAATCAGATTAAATTCAAAACACACCTGCTGGATTTTTGCAACCCTGCATTGGGGCCTTTCCAATGACATAAGGCCTAGCAAGTTGACCACAACTGGGATAATAATTATCCAAAACCTAAATTATCAAGGAATCAGCTTGATTAGCATTGCAGCAAAACTTTAAGAGACTGTTGCTGAACAGAATCCCACTCCTCGACTCGCTTACCCACTCCTTCACTGGAATCAAAATGGTTTTAGACAGGAACAGGAACAGGAACAGGAACAGGAAATATTTATTTGTCCCAAAAACAACAAAACAGAGTATTCAACACAAAAACCATACAATATATTACATCTATGTCGACATAAGAAAACGAAGTGGTAAGAATATAGAGTACGGTCTGAAAATAAAAGATAATGTCATATAAGGGACGGGAGACTCCTACTAAGACTAAAAATTAATCGCTAAAGTAGGAGCCACCCTGTCAATTAATATCACCCGTTATTAACATAAAAAAAATTATAATAATAAAAAAAAATAATAATAAAAAAAATACCTATAAATATTAATGCACTGTGACACAGGTTCGTGTGCTGAGATGCATCTTTGAGAGCAGGAAAGAAAAACAACTCTGTATGGCAATCAGTTATAAAGAGTTTGTATGTGGCAGGGAAACTATATTCTCTTAGTTGGGGGGGTCAGGAGGTTTTTTGTTGAGATAATTTTGTTTAACTGTAAAATTTTTCAGAAATTGGCCGATTGTGTACGATCAAACCCGTTTTCAAAACCCTGTGGCCGAAACCTATTCACTACACCTGTAGGACCTATAAAATAACGAACGGTTAAAGCATAAATTATATTTTTGATGCAAGCAAGGCAGATGTGCAGCGAAACCTTATAGATTTTGTTTGATGTAGGCATCTTTCGTAGCAGAAATTATGTCAAAAATAGGATTTCAACCAAAAAATATGATAGGTCTGACTAATGCATTTACATGAAACTGCATGTATGATGGCTATGCTTTTATTTACATACATGGCATGTATGCATACCATATAATATACCACTTTACCATGTGTTACAATAAATTTATTTAAAAAATTATGAATAAATTAATTTTGTAATTGTACTTGTATGATAAATTACTTGTTATCACAGTGAGTGCGATTGCATTCAACTTTGTACAACACAATTCATATACGTAGGTACTAGTAAGACATGTATGTGATAATTTAATACAATCGTTTTTATTGACATAAATCATATTTCTCCCAGAGTGCAGCTGTGCTCAAATATGTCCTTTGCTAATAGATTTCTCCCCACTTCACTTTCAAATGCACGAAACACAAGGCTTCTACCAATCACAAACCTTTAATTATGAATTCAAATAACATACTCTGGAATATATGTATAACAGCTATGAGGCAAATTTGTAATTAGTATATGTACATAAATTTAGCATAAATTTACCACATTTACAATCTGATTTCTGCAGTGATACAAATTATTCAACTAAACACTGATACAACATATTTATGAAGTAATTTTTGTGTACAAAAATCATGTGACAACAGTGTTAAACTAAAAATGGAAAATGGCTTTGTAAGAATTTTTAAGCCAACATTGAGATTTAAATATTGGCTTCGTTTGATCACTGGTAAAAACTTTAGTGAACAAACACGATATACAGTAATCAACACATCAATATTCTTCCTACTTGAGCAATTCCTTCAGACAGTCACACAAAACATGTCTGCAAACTGTGACATCATTTCATATTGAAAGATGGAACAAATACATCACCAGCAGGCAGGTACCCACCAAACAAGGCATATTACAAACTGTTACATCATTTAACATTGAAAGATGGAACAAATACATCACCAGCAGGCAGGTACCCACCAAACAAGGCATATTACAAACTTACATCATTTCACATTGAAAGATGGAACAATACATCACCAGCAGCTATATACTAAATAAATGTTTCTCAGAGAAGTTGGAATGAACAGGTCTGACAGAGAGTGAAGCATAAAGCACTTTGAGCAGTTCTATATCAGAACATACCTTTACTTTTTAATGGTACAATGTCTGATTGCTTAATAAAATAAATGTTACACAGTACAATCTATATATAATATATTAACCACTTGAACCCCAAAGGTATTTTATTGAACTATAAATTTACAAAATAAGATTGATTAGTTTTTGGCCGTATTTTGCTAAATTACATTTTAAATTAATAATTTAATAAGCATTGTTACAAAGCCTACGTTTGTTATTAAGATATGTAAGGCACAGCACTCGTTGAGAATACAAATCCTACTCTGAATCTAAGAAGTGACTGCAAAAGCTATGAAATGCTTTCATAATTTGCTGTCTCCAGAAACTTAATTTATTATTTGACCTTCAAGTATAAACATTTACTGAATTAGATTCCCCTGTTCAGAAAATACCCTTTACTTTCAGCAAAACTTACTGCTGAATTAGCATGAAGGGAAACATACACACATACAAGCACACACAAATACATACAAATATACACACACATATATATATATATATATATATATATATATATACATATACATATACATATACATATACATATACATATACATATACATATATATATATATATATATAATATTCCTTACTTGCTCGCAAGTAAAAAAATTTTACAAAATATATAAATATTTTACAAAAGTAATCATTCCTGCATGAGTCATCTAACTATCCAGCCAGCCTCATAGATATGTTGTTGTCAGCCGGTTATACCACAATGATCCCCTTGTCCAGCAGAGGAATCACTAGTGGGCAAGACCGGCGTCACCTGGTGGCATCTAGATCATCGCCGCTGTCGTCTGCCTCATACTTCTGTTCTCTCAATCGCTTCTTCCTTTGGACGACAAAAAATTCAACAATAGATTTAGTATTTTTTTCTAAAATGTGAAAATTTATATATTGAAACTATTCAATATACATTTACAGCTGCAAAAACTATTAAAAAAATATTTTAGATAGCAGTGGCACTGAAATCATAAATTTTAACAAGGGTTCAGAGAGGGAAGAGGGTGGAGATGGGATATTTGTGTTAAGACAGTTGGGAGAAAGAGGATGGACATGCAGGCAAACATGGCACTGCAATTTTAGAAGGTTTAACACGGTACGGAGAGAAATGGCTACAGCAATGCCGAGATGGAGTGAAAGGCCAGAAGCCAGGATGGTGGAATCAATGTATGAGAGAACAAAGGGAAGTGGTTGGACCAGGGATGTCGGATGAGTTTCAGGTTAACACCAGTTTGAGGCAAGGAAGTGCACATAATCCATTGTTGCTTCCTCACCACCAGGGGTTTCTGACTACATCAGTACCCTTAGTAGATTGACCCTTGCCACCGGGGGCTTCTGACTACATCAGTACCCCTGGCAGGTCGACCCTCACCACCAGGGGCTTCTGACTACATCAGTACCCCTGGCAGGTCGACCCTCACCACCAGGGGCTTCTGATTACATCAGTACCCCTGGCAGGTCGACCCTCACCACCAGGGGCTTCTGACTACATCAGTACCCCTGGCAGGTCGACCCTCACCACCAGGGGCTTCTGACTACATCAGTACCCCTGGCAGGTCGACCCTCACCACCAGGGGCTTCTGACTACATCAGTACCCCTGGCAGGTCGATCTGTCGAAACGTGGAACTTTCAGTTGCTGTGTTAACCACTAATACTGTTCACTCAGATTTACGGGGCTCGCTACGGGAACTTAACTTTAATTGATAGTGGACCCATCAATGCTGGTCCGACAGGTAATGACGGGCATTTCATGGGAATGCTTTGACGTTTGGGCACGTCTAGAAACACATTGATTGGGACGAAGTACAAATGATTCAGTGTGCATAAATGATTCAGTGTGCATGGCATGGGTTAAACTGACAAATCCATGTTTCAACAGGTTAATCTGCCAGGGGTACTGTAGTACTACTACCACCCCAGGGGTACTGTAGTACTACTACCACCCAAGGGTACTGTACTGCTACCAGCCCAGGGGTACTGTAGTACTGCAACAACCCAGGGGTACTGTAGTACTACTATCACCCCTGGGGTACCGTTGTACTACTACCACCCCTGGGGTACTGTAGTACCACTACCACCCTGGCTAGAGAGGATACACTACTATTGGTCACTACCGTGGAATTAATCAGCAGGAAGATCAGCACGAAAGATAACGTATGCAGACGATCTCATCAGGTTGGTTGGGAAGGAGATCAAATGAAAGGGTGGCTTTGTGTGCCTGTTGGAACGATTACAGAAGATGGGCATTTGGAGGTAGAGGTACAGTTTCGGAAACAAGCAGGAGTAAATATACGGACGAAGATGGTGGGACCCAGAAAAATATGGGAAAGTTTAAAGGGAAAGTTTTAGGGACCGTTCACAATTGTTAACATTTACATATTCGTACAAAGCGATATGACCACTGTTGCATCAGGCAGTGCCAAGAGGTGAACTGTTACAGAACTAGTATTGTTTTAAATCACGTAACCGTTCAAGGCACAGTGCTGTAACACGGTCTGACATCTTGGAAATTCACAACTTCGTGGAAAACAATTATCAATGACACCAAGGAGTTGTTAGACACAACACAAAGACAAAACACAAAGCTTTAACGTAATTATTGGAGATAAATGTTTGTAAACACTGTTTCATGATTGTTATTATATGTATATAATAACAATTTAAATACACATGCACTGTGTTATGACATTGTTGCAACACTATATTTTTTTTAGAAAGTTATCAACATTTTAAAGTACTAATTCAGTGACGGGGTCTGAGAATTAGTAGTTTTGCATGTATAGATAAAAGTCGACAATTGCAGATGGCCCCTTAAGATCATGACATTGTATAACGCTGGCATACCTCTATGGGCTGGAGAACTGACAGGAGCAGAGGGGGAGTGAAGGAGGAAAAACTTGGTGCGGAAGGAGGGCTGATTACCAAAGAGAAGCAGAGGGGGGTGAAACAGTCCGGCCACGGGGAAAGGGGATAGACCACAATACATGTGGGAGGACTGCATAAAGAGGCTGTCGATAGGGAGACGTGGAAAGGGACAAAAGTCGTGAAGCAGGATAAAACTAATCGGTCTCACCCCTTAATAAAGGGAGCTTTGAAGGAACACATATAGTTGCTGCAACATAAAAATAAAATTTTATAACTACACATAATAAACGTGAAATTATTCTTATAAATATGATAACTAAACATTACAAACGGGAAGTATTACCATATGATAACTAAACAAAACATACGTGCAGCATTTCCATATGATAACTAAACATTACAAACATTAAGTATTACCACATGATAACTAAACATTACAAACGTTAAGTATTTCCATATAACTAAACATTACAAACATGAAGCATTATCATATGATAACTAAACATTACATTACAAATTTGACGCATTACCATAATATTATGATAACTAATCCCTAAATCCAGCCAAGCACACTATCGCCACCTAGTGGCAAACACATGTAAAACTGAATGTAATGCAGCCCCACAACATAACATTACAGTTCACTCCCTCGAGTCCCTACAATATCCCTCTTTTCCCAATGTCATAGGTGTCAACATCAGCACATGAAAAAGTGGGAAATACCTCCCGAATGCGAGAAACAGCCTCCTACACTCAACTGTCGTCAGTTTTTATAGTTTTTAAGGTAATGTTTTATCGTTCGCCATTTTGATGTGTCGTTGTCGTTCATGGTGAATGCAAGAAAGTGTGAAATCATTTGAGACCAGAGAAATAAAATGTGCCTAGATTGGCCTCGTATGCAACAAATAGATCGTAAATTTTTTGTTTTTGAAAATTACAAAAAAAGAGGGACATTTCGTCCAAAAACCGGGAAAGTGGGACCAAGGGAAAAAGCTGTAATTCCCGCATGAAAGTGCTAATATTGACAACTATACAATGTAACAACTCATGGGCGATAATGAGGGTGATTAGGGTACATTATGCAATGTCGTTAGGTCTCACTTACCTCGCTTCAATGCGTCTGCACTTGGGACAGTCTGTGTTGACATGACAGACTCTGTGGTAACACGCCTTACACACTGCAACACACAGACATGTATGCAGAGATAATAATGTGTGTCAGATACGCAGCGCCCAGGGTTGAAAAAAATTTGATTTTTTTTTTATTTATTTGATTTTTTTGAAATCTGGAATATAGACATTTATATAGATGTTTATATTTATACATGTTCTATTCAAATCGATTTGGGTACTTGTCTTAACAAAGGGTACATGATTTTTGCTTATATAAAGTCATTAGGCAATGTCCACAAGGCCTCACCCACTGTAGTTGCATAATCTGTCTTGGAAAGGAAAGCATGCTGTGTGTCTGAGGCTGTAGCAGTGCTAATTATTGTTTGTTGAGAGGGTGGATTAGCACCTGTACAGAGCTCTGTGTACTCTATGGGTCTCCAACCAGACTGCAAACTGGTACAGTATTAAACAATTGTCACCAAGACTGTTTCACTTGAGTCAACATACTGAATTGGTAACAACTAGCACAAGCTCTAAGTGGACTTTAACTCAGGTCTTCTGATATGAAAAGATATTTCCTGCTGAAGACAAGTTTGTGTGGCTTCAATGCATTCAGAAAGGGAATAGCTCAAACATACACAATGTCATAAAATATTAGACAATCAGGCTATCTGGTGACAATACAACTACACAAGTGTGCACACATTGTGTTTTGTATTAAAAAAACATACAAAACTTTGTTAATTTTGATGCTTGTAAACAATTATTTGTGTTAAATTCATATAAATCAGCGATAAAAAAATTGGAAATAAAAAAATCATAAATTAACGTTTTTTAAAATTTTTTTGGAGTGATTTAAATCATGATTTAAATCAATGATTAAAATCAAATGATTTAAATCAAACAACCCTGGCAATGCAGGTATCCGTCTACACAAGGCACTACAGGCATCTATTCCATTATCACAGCAAGTATTTGGGCAGCAGCTAATGCTAAAATGGGTTTTCATACATCAAGACCATTGGCTCTGTGAGGTTTCTCCATTTCCCTGCGTGGGGTCTTCCACTGGCAGAGACATCAGGAAAAATGGACCATTAGCTTTCATCATTTCTTCCGAATGCACAAACAAAGTGGAGTGAACGAAATTACCCAAGTTTTGAAACGGCAGCAGGTGGACTTGAAGCCTGTTCTTCTCGACTGACAGTCCAATGCTTTAACCACAGAGCCACTGCTTGATGGAGGTATGAATATATGTATATCAAGAGCATTTATATTAACGGTGGTTTTAAGGATATTTGAAATATCCACACTAATAACAATGTCCACTGGACAGTGTAATTGGGGATATAACTATTCTTATAAATATTCACAGTTTTAGGTTGTCCTGCAGAATTGGACAAGCATTAGTTTTAGTTAGTCTAATATACGTAGTAGTGTCACTACAAAGATAATTATTTGGAGGTTACTGATTGTAAACTTTGAGGTAACCATATCTGTAACCACAGCATATGTTGAAGTGACAAAACAGTTATCTCAAAACTTTGAGGTGAGTGCATCTTTAACTGCAACAGACTTTGAAGTCACCAAACATTTATCTCAATACTTTGAGATGAGTGCATCTTTAATTGCAACAGACTTTGAAGTCACCAAACAATTATCTCAATACTTTGAGGTGAGTGCATCTTTAATTGCAACATACTTTGAAGTCACCAAACATTTATCTCAATACTTTGAGGTGAGTGCATCTTTAATTGCAACAGACTTTGAAGTCACCAAACAATTTTATCTCAATACTTTGAGGTGAGTGCATCTTTAACTGCAACATACTTTGAAGTCACCAAACATTTATCTCAATAATTTGAGGTGAGTGCATCTTTAATTGCAACAGACTTTGAAGTCACCAAACATTTATCTCAATACTTTGAGATGAGTGCATCTTTAATTGCAACAGACTTTGAAGTCACCAAACATTTATCTCAATAATTTGAGGTGAGTGCATCTTTAATTGCAACAGACTTTGAAGTCACCAAACATTTATCTCAATACTTTGAGATGAGTGCATCTTTAATTGCAACAGACTTTGAAGTCACCAAACATTTATCTCAATACTTTGAGGTGAGTGCATCTTTACTTGCAAGACTTTGAAGTCACCAAACATTTATCTCAATACTTTGAGGTGAGTGCATCTTTAATTGCAACTGACTTTGAAGTCACCAAACAATTTTATCTCAATACTTTGAGATGAGTGCATCTTTAATTGCAACATACTTTGAAGTCACCAAACATTTATCTCAATACTTTGAGGTGAGTGCATATTTAATTGCAACAGACTTTGAAGTCACCAAACAATTTTATCTCAATACTTTGAGGTGAGTGCATCTTTAACTGCAACATACTTTGAAGTCACCAAACATTTATCTCAATAATTTGAGATGAGTGCATCTTTAATTGCAACAGACTTTGAAGTCACCAAACATTTATCTCAATACTTTGAGATGAGTGCATCTTTAATTGCAACAGACTTTGAAGTCACCAAACATTTATCTCAATACTTTGAGGTGAGTGCATCTTTAATTGCAAGACTTTGAAGTCACCAAACAATTTTATCTCAATACTTTGAGATGAGTGCATCTTTAATTGCAACAGACTTTGAAGTCACCAAACATTTATCTCAATACTTTGAGATGAGTGCATCTTTAATTGCAACAGACTTTGAAGTCACCAAAATTTATCTCAATACTTTGAGGTGAGTGCATCTTTAATTGCAACAGACTTTGAAGTCACCAAACAATTATCTCAATACTTTGAGATGAGTGCATCTTTAATTGCAACAGACTTTGAAGTCACCAAACAATTATCTCAATACTTTGAGATGAGTGCATCTTTAACTGCAACAGACTTTGAAGTCACCAAAATTTATCTCAATACTTTGAGATGAGTGCATCTTTAATTGCAACAGACTTTGAAGTCACCAAACATTTATCTCAATACTTTGAGGTGAGTGCATCTTTAATTGCAAGACTTTGAAGTCACCAAACAATTTTATCTCAGTACTATGAGATGAGTGCATCTTTAATTGCAACAGACTTTGAAGTCACCAAACATTTATCTCAATACTTTGAGATGAGTGCATCTTTAATTGCAACAGACTTTGAAGTCACCAAAATTTATCTCAATACTTTGAGGTGAGTGCATCTTTAATTGCAAGACTTTGAAGTCACCAAACAATTTTATCTCAATACTTTGAGATGAGTGCATCTTTAATTGCAACAGACTTTGAAGTCACCAAACATTTATCTCAATACTTTGAGGTGAGTGCATCTTTAATTGCAACAGATTTTGAAGTCACCAAACATTTATCTCAATACTTTCAAACTTTGACATGAACAATTTTAATTGCAACAAACTTTGACAAGAACAAACATTTAACTGCTGAAAACTTTGAAGTGAACAAACATTTATCTCAAAACTTTGAGGTGAGTGCACCTTTAATTGCAGCAAACTTTGAAATGACCACACCTTTAACTGCTGCACAGCTACATACCTGGACATTGAACAGTTCTCTGCAGGTCAAATGGGAATATGATGTCAGAGTTGTTGCCACAGTGTTCACATATGAAGCCTCTTGCTTGGCATAACTACAGGAGAAACCACAGGTGACAGCATCAAGAGGCATGACAAGACAAGACTGAACAAGATTGCCATCCAAGGCAAAAGACCCAGATGGCAAGTGGACAAGGAAGCCATTGGCTTATCGAGAGTTTATCTATGTGTAACTCGCCCTTTTGAGATATTTATAATTTTTTTTAGAAAACATATTAACGATGCTAACATTTACACAATCTGTAGATAATCTGTTCCTTTCATTCATTATCCTCCGATAGAACACAGTCGAGCCTCATTATAGTGCAGTGGTCGGGGTCCACGATTTTGGACCGCGTTGTACGCGAGGCGTGTTAGGTGTTCCCATATCTGCCACCAGGGAGCTACTAAACAACAGCGATCACTGCCCGCCGCACCAAGTCCAAGAACGCTGAACTGCTGTCGAAGCCACTGTGTGCTTGTGGCACTGTCTTATATTATGCAGTTTACAGAGCTTATTAAACTAGTCAACTAGCATCAATGTGTATTATTTTACGTCGCACCGTGTTGAATCTTGAACTGAATAAAATACATGTATGTATACCATTATGGAACAGATCTGCTACGATGATGATGTACTGCACCAATAGGCCTACGAATCGAAAATAATAACCTGGATCTGAGCAGCCGAAAACGTATATGATTTGACACACGTATTATGTAAGCTGATTAAACATAGAAAACGACAACAGGTAGAATTAATAATTGTTTCACTTCGTCTTTCAATCGATCTCAACTGAAGCATAAATTTATAATGAACCACTTAACATCGATTCATTGTTTCATATGCCAATGACGAATGCGTATTTTGTCGCACCGGTAGTGCCTTGGGTTAGGCATTTGGCATAATGGTTTCGTGTCATGAAAACAATTAGCATGCCATTTCACCCCAGTGTCTTAACATATATTGGTATTGAATACTAAATTGCTTTTAAGACTGTTTATCTGATTCTTACGCGAGGTGTATTTGTGAATCTCGATTGCAATTTACAAACAGACTAAAGAAGCGAAGCCAACGACAGCGACTGATGTTGACAGCAGCATAGAACAAACAACACGTTGACACTTGATCGTTGACATTGTTCATCTAATGTTTTTCGAGAATTTTCAAAGTATTTCTAAGTAGGTTTAAGTAGGCCCATTTGGCATTTCCCCTGGCGGCCAAAAATCGGGTTCCATGACTGACTGCCTTATATCCGAATTCGTATAATAACGAGGCGTGACTGTAAGTATTTTCTGATACCAAATCTAAACTGATCCTTCACTAATGTTACTTTGTGTCCAATTCTAATTTTTGAGAAAAAAATATTTTTAGCAATATTTTCATACCAATTCAATATCTTAAAAAGTTCAACGTGATCTCCTCTTAACCTTCTTGTCTCTAGGGTTGTTAAACCACATTCTTTCAGCCGTTCTTCCCATTCTTCATAACTAAGGTCTCTCAGTTCTGAAATCATCTTAGTTGCTCTCCTCTGTATTCGTTCTAGCATATATATATATATATATATATATATATATATATATATATATATATATATATATATATATATATATATATATATCTTATGATATAGATACGCTATCTATATCTCTTATGATATAGATATGCTAGAACAAATACAGAGGAGAGCAACTAAGATGATTCCAGAAATGAGAGACCTTAATTATGAAGAACGCTTAAAAGAATGATAGAAGAAAATAGTATTAACAATATATACAGTGCTCTCTTTGTCTGCAATTTTTAACACTGCACCGTTACATGTTTTAAAAAAAAATACTAAATGGTTATGAAAATATTAATAGGGAAAATTATTTAGTGCTGAGTTGACACAACATAAGATATCATATTCGACCTAATAAGCTTACAATATACTTAAAAAACAACTGAAAAGTGGTGTCAACTGTTTAACACCAGATGGCGAAATTTTTTAGTTGTTCCACAGGGTTGTACGCCAATTAGGGCATGTACGCTTAATAGGTCGAATACGGTATATATATTTACATAAATACCTGACACTTGCTGACGTGTAGAACAGAGTTGTTGACGAGACCTTGGAGAGTTAATAACAATGTGCCTTGTCTCACCTGAACAGATCAATTAATCAATTGGACACTTATAATGTACCGTGTATTTGGGGAAAACCTGTCCAATTGCACTAACAAGGTGAAATAAGGAAAGAAAGTTTAGATCAGTAAAAATATGTTAATTAAGTAAAATAAATAAAGAAGCAGGTAAAACCACGTTACTTATGGCACTGAAAGTTTTGATAAAAGTTTCAGAGAAAATATAAACTTAACAAATACATATTTTGAAACGCCATCTTCGACTGATTTTGCCTATTGCAAATCTGGTTTGCTGATGTCCAAATATGTAGTTTGTGAATAGTTTATGTAACACTCGCCATCGATTTTATAAATGCCTTTTTTTAAATCATCAAAAGAATTTACTTTACCAGTTAGATCTGATATGGCTCAAAATAGCAGATATCCAAAATAAACACTGTGCGGGTCAAGGCCGATCATGGGCGTGACTTCCATCCTCACCGATCAAATGACAAAGTTACAACATTTAACCAAGTGTGAAACGTGTCTGTTTTCACCGTTTCCATTTTCACTTCAATTAATATTTAACCAAACATTAAATAATTTACTAGTTTGTCTGATTATTTCACAAAAACTACATATAAAAGTTGCACGAATGAGCTAGTATGTTGCAGTGGATACTAGGTACGTTTGATTTTTTGCAAAATGAATTTGAAATGAGACAAGAAAAATATTAAATAGAGGAGCCTTTAAGTGAAGTCCATTGTATTATTAATATTTAATATTTGTTGTTGGAGGTCATTCATGGGTCAAGAGACAAGTAAGTAGAAGAACGTGCCTGGACGAGTTCCTGAAGAGAATACAGGTGTACATCATTGGCCCAATGAGGCGGCATCTTCAGAAGCTCCCGAAGTTGGCTGCAACACAATTAATGTCATTAACATTTCAGCTTATGACGAGACAACACAACTACAATCT
Source organism: Lamellibrachia satsuma (assembly GCA_033239005.1). Lineage (NCBI taxonomy): Eukaryota > Metazoa > Annelida > Polychaeta > Sabellida > Siboglinidae > Lamellibrachia > Lamellibrachia satsuma. The sequence continues at coordinate 10,244,566 of BSQZ01000003.1, read as the reverse complement.
AGTTAATAAATGAACCATATTTATTATGACAATTTCAACATGACAAAATGGGACAGCCTGGCCGGATCTCTCTGGGCACAGCTGTGACACCCAAGGACAGGTTGCAAAACTTGGTTGTTCATGTGACCATGGTCATGATCCTGGGTCAGCTACTCGGTCATTATCACATGACTGCAACCACGTGACCAGACAATCTTGAGGCCTTCGTCCATTTCAGTGTTAAGCCCACCTTAGAGAGGTTGTTTAAGAATCGAATGCACCAAGAGATCCAGTCAGCCACGCATGAGGTATACCGCCTGCTGATTGGTCACCATCTTGCTGTATTTAAATGTGTTGAATCTGATTGGCTAGTAATGTAGGTCAGTTGTACTGTCATAAATTATAGACAGTAATAACACTATGTATGAAATTTAGAAACAGCTACAATGACAAGGAGTTGTTAATTTCATAACCTCTCTTGACTGTTTCATAATTTATGGCATTTTTATTTTTTCTCAAACATCACACAATTTATTTCATGGTTCCAAAGCTTTAAAATTCAACGCAAAATCAATTTAATTAAAACTAGTAACTGTGACAACAATTGTTAATTTCATCATCTCTGATGACTATTTCATAATTTCCAGCATTTGTATTTTTTTCAACAAACAACACTTCAATTCATTTCACGGTTGTTAGACTTGGAAAATCAAGGCATACATAAATTTAATTAAAACATTGGATTGAGGATTACCAACAACGACAATGCATTGTTAGTATTTTCATCACCTGTCTTTCATAGTTTCTTACATTTGGAGTGTTTAAATAGAAAAAATATGAATAACTAAATAATGTAAAACATGCTTTTTTAAATGACCTTTTCTACAATGAAGACTGCATATATACAATATATAAATACTAACCGAGTTGCCCAGGTGAAAAAGCAGCCACTGCAAGAGCCTATGACTATTTGTATCAAGGTTTGGTAGGGCAATGCCAGTGGCAATTATGACTTCACCCCCCGGGGGAACATTGGGAATTTTTTTAATGTATACGAACCACCGAGATGGGCCCCTGGGCACACTTACAAAATGTCAGCCACAACAATTGAAATACGAGGGAACAGACACACGCAGTCACAAAGTACTTTACAGCATAGATATAGCTACCTCTGTACTGTCCTACAAGTGCTCAGAAACGCTATCAGATGATAGAGTTGTATGCGGTACTCCTCAGCCCGACTCAGAGCCCGGATACGTTGATACAACGTTGGATTGATGTCATCGATGTTATACAGTGGGTCATCACGCATTCGCTCGAGCAGGTCCCGGGCGAAGTTCGACACGTAATATCGGGTGAAGTCCCATCGGTGTAGTATGCGCGCTGGGATGAAGGCCAACTCGTTGCTGTGGCAACGCGGGCAGAAGAACTTGCCAAGATACTCGCAGTAGCGATACCGACGCATGTAGCCTGTAACATTGCCGTGTTTCCACGGTGATGCATTTTGTAATGAAATGCAGATATTTTTTCCATAAAGGTTTATTTGATTGTTGTGAATTATATTCATCATTATGTTGCAGAAATGTACATTTAACAATGGACTAGTCGGACTTATATTTATCATTGTACATCCACTGGAATGTGGAATATTTATAATTCTACAACTTTTGGAATGTATAATATTATTTATTATTCTACATCCCTTGAAAAATATATTTATCATTCTACAACCGTTGGAATCTATATTTATAATTCTACATACCTTGGGATATATATAATATTTATAATTCTACATACCTTGGAATATATATTTATCATCTTAAATCCCTTGAAATGTATATTTATCATTCTTTATCTACAATAACGATACTTATACTTCTACATCAGCTGGAACTTATATTTACATTTCTATGCATTAACGCATTACCTGGTTCAACCTTGGCACCACATCCTGCACATCGGAAGTTCTGCTTCGCCAGTAAAATCTTCCTTCTGCAACAAATATTCCCATATTAATCTACTACAGAAATGATCTGTAAGTCACCTCAAAGTTCACACCAGAATCAATGCATGATTTGTGAATGAATTTATAATCGTCACCGACACTGTTGGTCGGCAAGGGCCGTAGCATTAACGAGCCACTTCCACAAAAGGAAAAGGGAAGTTAGCCATTTCGAAACCTAGGTTTTCACAGATAAATGATAAAGACAGTATGTTCTTTCATAGCGCTTGGGACAGCTCAAAGTGCTTTACACTTTACCCCCTGTCCGACCTCAAAAGGAAAAGGGAAGTTAGCCATTTCAAAACCTAGGTTTTCACAGATAAATGATAAAGACAGTATGTTCTTTCATAGCGCTTGGGACAGCTCAAATTGCTTTACACTTTACCCCCTGGCCGACCTCTTCATTCCAACACCAACTCATTCTACACCAGCTGCAACTACTGCACAAAGACTGTTTGTTTACATATCCACCAGTCTAAAGGCAGGTACTCGTTTAACTGCTCAGTGAATGAGCTGCAACTACTGCACAGAGACTGTTCGTTCACATATCCACCACTGTCTACCGGCAGGTACTCGTTTAACTGCTCAGTGAATGAGAGCAATGTGGAGTATACAAAATTGCCCAAGCTTCGAAACAGCAGCAAGAGGATTCGAACCCGGGTTTTCTCACTGCATCCCACAGCTTAGTTCCATGTTTGTCATGCCACGAATGGGTGTCCAGAAGATCTTGATACTGTTTCTTCTTTGAGCCGATAGTAGTGACCAGACAGTTGGAGGCATCTCATTCGAATCTTGTTTGAGAGCTTGTCTATGTCCCCATCAACCTGTTGCTCCATTCTACTGCAACTCTGGACAAGCTTCCTTTCCAGTTCTTTCGCGAGGGGCCAGACTGGATCATGGTATCCTTGCCTCGAGGGGCTTCTGACTATATCAGTACCATTGGCAGATCAACCTGTTGAAACGCTGATTTTTCAGTAGCTGTGTTAACCGATAATATTGCTCGACCAGGTATCAGCCCCATAAAGCGATTCACTTTTGACTGTAGCGCTGAAGATTGACAGTCTGAGGGACCTTCCTATTTTGGACTTCCGTAGGTTATTTAGCTTGTTACATGCATGATTTGGACCTTGCGCAATATTTGGAACCACACCCGTGTGTATGGCTAAATACCGACACAGTGGCTCAGTGGCTTGGTGCTTGCCTCTTGACCAGGAGGCACTGGCTGGAACCCCCCAGACCAGTGGTCAACAAGTGGTACAACGTTTCGACTCGTCTAGCACCGGGCATTTGGGAAGGAAGTTGGAAGTACATGTGTCTTTTGGATGAGAAGCTACAAGCTCCTACCTAACTTCTATGCCAAGGGAAGAAGAAGATAGCACACAGGGGTTAAATATGTAACATGTCATGAATCCAGGAATGGTACAAATGACATACCTGTCGGTCAGTCAGAAAAAATTCACAAGCGCTGTACTGATAGTCATAATTTTTATAATTCTAATGAAGCAACTATTATTAATGGTGGTTTTGACAATACATCACAGATGAGAGAATTTGATCCAAATTCACCATTTCATCAAATAAACTAGCCGAGTTACCCGGCATTGCACAGGACAAAAAGGCAGCCACTGCAAGAGCCTATGACTCCTTGCACTGCCCAGTCAAATCTTGGTAGGGCATTACATGGGACAAAAAGGCAGCCACTGCAAGAGCCTATGACTCCTTGCACTGCCCAGTCAAATCTTGGTAGGGCATTACATGGGACAAAAAGGCAGCCACTGCAAGAGCCTATGACTCCTTGCACTGCCCAGTCAAATCTTGGTAGGGCATTACATGGGACAAAAAGGCAGCCACTGCAAGAGCCTATGACTCCTTGCACTGCCCAGTCAAATCTTGGTAGGGCATTACATGGGACAAAAAGGCAGCCACTGCAAGAGCCTATGACTCCTTGCACTGCCCAGTCAAATCTTGGTAGGGCATTACATGGGACAAAAAGGCAGCCACTGCAAGAGCCTATGACTCCTTGCACTGCCCAGTCAAATCTTGGTAGGGCATTACATGGGACAAAAAGGCAGCCACTGCAAGAGACTATGACTCCTTGCACTGCCCAGTCAAGTTTTTGTAGGGCAATGCCAATGGCAGTGACAACTTCATGTTCAACTGCTGGTTTCACAAAGTGTTCGTACCATATGAACTTATGTGGACATTTCACACTGATCACGTAACTCGGAACAATCACAGAAATGCACCGCATTACTAACAACTACAAACTCCTATTGTTGAGAGTTAGACAATATACGTCAAATTTCCACATTCATAATATCCCCACCCCCGTAGGAATTTTGAAAATGTTTTAATGTACGAACCACCCTCATGGGCCCCGGGCATGCATAAAAAATTTCAGCCCCATACAAGCGAGGCTGACGGAGATATGACAGACAGACAGTCACAAACTACTTCATAGTATAGATTTGCTGCGATATGAGCTACCCATGTAGGGTTGACTTACCTTGGAGGGGGGTGTACATTGAATATAATTTGAGCCCTTGGAGGAGCCCACTCCAAATTGCCGCGTAATCGGGTCTGAAAAACACAAATGCATGTACGTTGGTAACAGACTTTGCTAAATTCATATTAAAGGAAATTTCAGAGTCTAATATATTAATTTGACAGAGTTTTCAAGATGATCCCAATGGAGGGGTTATGGGGGGGTTACAACATTGAATTCAGAAAGATGACTCTGAGACTTCACTTAGATGTCATTGACTTAAGACTTTTGACTTGCCAGGTTGTGACTTGTCAACAAGTCTGGTGACACCTATCAACGTGGTCATACGACACTGGAAGGCAGTTCAGACTGATGCTGACCAAGTAACCTAGTGGGCCTTGAAACCTGACTCATCGATATTGGTGAGTAGTTCACTCAAACCAACTTTCCTAACAACATGTTTCTACTCGATAGATGAAATAACTAGTAGTTGTTTCGATTATTGATCCCATGCACAAAAGTTAAAGCAGCATATTATATATTGTAAGGCAAAACACTAAATCTGTAATGTTAAGTAATATTTAACATGATTTTACAATAAATGGAAACACTTTGTGCCTCTAAATAATATTTAACATGGTTTTACAACAAAAGGAAAAATACTCTGTACCTCTAAATATTTAATACCACAAATAATGTTGTACCCCCTGAGATAAGGAATAAACTGGTATATAAAATCATGTAATCTTAGTATAACTTGTTTGAAACCTTATTATACATAATTAGTTATTTACACATTAAATCTAACCACTGAGAATATATTAAAAACTAATATTATTTGCTAATAAATTTTTTTTTGTAGTGGCTGCATGTTTTAAAAAGCCATTAAAACATAATTGTAAATTCTCAGGACAACAAATAAAGGATAATATAACTAAATATGACAATATTTGTTTTCATGAATTTTCCAGATTTTTATGTTCCAAATTTAGATAATCCACATTTCTTTCACTGCAAACCTGTTTTCAGTTAGTTAGTCTTACGTTTTTGTTAAGCTAACTACCTACCCTTTTTCCACTGCCTCGTAGATCAGCGTTTTCTCCATCGTCAGGGGATACAGGATAAGAGTCGGGCAAGGGCAGTAACTGCAACATAATTTTGTTCTTAAATGATAACATCGTCAGGGGATACAGGATAAGAGTCGGGCAAGGGCAGTAACTGCAACATAATTTTGTTCTTAAATGATACCATCGTCAGGGGATACAGGATAAGAGTCAGGCAAGGGCAGTAACTGCAACATAATTTTGATCTTAAATGATAACATCGTCAGGGGATACAGGATAAGAGTCGGGCAATGGCAGTAACTGCAACATAATTTTGTTCTTAAATGATACCATCGTCAGGGGATACAGGATAAGAGTCAGGCAAGGGCAGTAACTGCAACATAAATTTGTTCTTAAATGATAACATCGTCAGGGGATACAGGACAAGAGTCGGGCAAGGGCAGTAACTGCAACATAATTTTGTTCTTAAATGATAACATCGTCAGGGGATACAGGACAAGAGTCGGGCAAGGGCAGTAACTGCAACATAATTTTGTTTTTAAATGATACCATCGTCAGGGGATACAGGATAAGAGTCGGGCAAGGGCAGTAACTGCAACATAATTAAATGATAACATCGCCGACATAAAACATCAACATAGCAAATAAAATGAAGCCATCATATTAATGGATCTTTTAATCTGAGAAATTAACTAATATAGGCACACCTCTGGTTTTAAAAAGCTAGATATTTAAATGAGATAAACCGTATTTGATCTAATAAGCTAATCCTGCTGATAAAAAAGGGTGTACACAAATTAGGGTGTGGTTGCTCGGCGGACTGTCAACTGAAACTGGGGATCGTGTCCACCTGGTATCATTTTTAAAATTGGACAATCTTGTTCACCCCACGTTGCTCTAGTTCATTCATGAGTACCTGGCTGTAGATTGTTGCGTAGCTAAAGCCAAGTTGGTGATGGAATGAACCGGTGGCCAGGGATGGAGTGTAAAGTACTTTGAGTGGTATCTAGTCTGAATTACTTGCACAACTTCAGAAACTTTTATCCCAAATTCAGACGCGAGTAGTTTTTCGATATCTCTGGCATGATCTCTCCCTGGTCTCCATGGTCTCTCCTTGGTCTCCCTGGTCTCTCCTTGGTCTCCATGGTCTCCCCCTTGTCTCCATGGTCTCTCCCTGGTTTCCGTGGTCTCTCCCTGGTCTCCACGGTTTCTCTCTGGTCTCCATGGTCTCTCCTTGGTCTCCCTTGTCTCCATGGTCTCTCCCTTGCCTCCGTGGTTTCCATGCTCTCTCTGTGGTCTCCATGGTCTCTCCCAGGTCTCCATGGTCTCTCCCTGGTCTTCTCTGTCTGTGCTTTGGTTGCCAATTAACCAGCTCTCTCACCACCACTGTTTTACTTCTGCAAATTGGGTTCGCATCTGTCAGATTGTCTCCAAGATTTTTTATGTTTCCATGTATAATTACCTATTGTCCTGTGTTGTAATATAATAATCCCCTAAGTAACGTTATTATTTTTGAGTTGGCCCCTCACTTACAGCCTGTGGAGCGTCTTGCTCTGAGACAAGCCACACAAGATCGGATGCTTTTGGAAGATGCTTCTCCGAGAATCGTCGAAGCAACGAGATGGCCACCGTCTCAGCGGCAGAGACGCTACCTCTGCCAGATGAACTAGAACAGCAGAAAGCAAGTTATAGACCTTTAATTTTTTTTAATAAAATTGTCATCCAAATTTTCGGGGGATGACACTAAAAAGTTTGAGTGCATATTACACATAAAAAAGAAATTCTATCAGAGCAAAAGTCAGGGTGCATATTATACTTGGGGGCATATAATACACTGAATATTATGGTAATTAAAACACCTGTGAAGCAAAACATTTATTTAAAAACAGCTACGGCATTTTGGCATGATGATTTTTAATACATCTAACTAAACCCAGGGTGGGTCTTTAAATAAAGGTGTAGCTTTAAATATAATATTTACGGTAACTAAAGCCATTATTTCTTACTCTTGTCTCTCCAATGTCTTAATCAGACTGGTGTTGCTCTTCTTAATTTCCACATCTGCAATGACCAGCAGAAAGATATTACATTTCTAAAAAATTATGCAACAAAATATTAACAATAAATGTGAACACGTCAAATAAAACATGAGCAAGAATTGGCATTACTACTTGGTGCTAAATTGGCATCACTACTTGGTGTTAAATTGAATTGGCATCACTACTTGGTGTTAAATTGAAGATAGCCATATGACCTAAGGTATGTTAGTATGCAGGACCGACAACATTAGAACAAGACCAAGACTTCTATTGAAAGCACAGACAAAATTACTCATCAGAGACTGACAAAATAATAAAAAGGCTATCATTACAACTTAAACCTAGGATTTTGTAGATGTTTTACATTCAAGCATTTTCTGGCAACGCAGTATTAATTGCAACAGAGCCAAATTATACACGTCGAAGTTGTTTACATTATGTGACGGCCTTTATATACAGAGGAGTGTAAAATTTTAATTCAGTACATCACTTTTTATAAGATATCAGACAACAATCAACATCCCTTTTTATAAGATGTCAACCAACAATCAACATCCATTTTTATAAGATGTCAGCCAACAATCAACATCCCTTTTTATAAGATGTCAGCCAACAATCAACATCCCTTTTTATAAGATGTCAGCCAACAATCAACATCCCTTTTTATAAGATGTCAGCCAACAATCAACATCCCTTTTTATAAGATATCAGACAACAATCAACATCCCTTTTTATAAGATGTCAGCCAACAATCAACATCCCTTTTTATAAGATATCAGCCAACAATCAATATCCCTTTTTGTAAGATATCAGCCAACAATCAACATCCCTTTTTATAAGATGTCAGCCAACAATCAACATCCCTTTTTATAAGATATCAGACAACAATCAACATCCTTTTTTATTATATATCAGACAACAATCAACATACCTTTTTATAAGATGTCAGACAACAATAAACCCTGACATAAAAAAAACTTCTACTGACCCATATTGGATCCAACTGAGAATTTGCTCAGGCATAATCCTAAAAAAATGCTACCTACCCGAATATAGGGATCCCATCGACAATGATAATCTGCCATCCCTGAGGGAGCATAAATTGCTGCTACCGGAATCTGTGCCTGCATCTGAAAGGAAGGACAATTCTGGTTCATTTTGTCTATGCAAGGACAAGCCTTTTTTCAAAATCCACAACAACAGCTACCGTGAAAACTATGTCACTATTCTGATCAATGTGAACATTTCGCAAATTATGAATTAATACATTCTTGAGAAGAATTATTAAGAGCATGTTCGTGTTACAGAGGTGAGGTGGAGCACGTGGTTCGCTCGTGCCACTTTGATGTGAATCACATAATGAGATGAGCGAAAGCTTAAAAAGGTCAAATATGTTAATGAATAACTAAATAAAAAAATTTCCATGTTTCAATAAAAACGTAACTATCAAAATCACTTAAAAAGTTACTAAAAAGAAATTAATAAATAATTAAATGAATAGATACATAGATTTATTTTCCAGTACATAATTTTTTTTAAATCAATAGACATAGGTATTCCACATAGAATATGCACAATAGTTTTATGCAAAATAATAGGCGGAGCTTCTGGTAATGATTTACCATAAATTTTATTGCCCTATCCAAGATTTAAAGGATCTTTCAAATATAAATCATATACAAAGATTGAATGCTAAATATGATCAAGTATTACACCCATTACAATGTTGGCAAGCACCTTGTTTGTAAAATATGATTACAATGTTGGCAAGCATGCACCTTGTTTGTAAAATATGATTACAATGTTGGCAAGCATGCACCTTGTTTGTAAAATATGATTACAATGTTGGCAAGCACCTTGTTTGTAAAATATGATTACATTGTTGGCAAGCAAGCACCTTGTTTGTAAAATATGATTACAATGTTGGCAAGCATGCACCTTGTTTGTAAAATATGATTACAATGTTGGCAAGCATGCACCTTGTTTTTAAAATATGATTACAATGTTGGCAAACATGCACCTTGTTTTTAAAATATGATTACAATTCCTCACAGGAGACAGCATTGGGAGAAATACAAAAATCACTCCTAGATAAAATGACTAAATAGAAATGCTAGACTATATATATATACATATATATATATATATATATACATATATATATATATATGTATATATATATGTATATATATGTATATATATATATATATATGTATATATATGTATATATATATGTATATATATATATATATATATATATATATATATATATATATATATATATATATATATATATATATATATACATATATACATACATATATATATATATGTATATATATATGTATATATATGTATATATATATGTATATATATATAATATATATATATATATATATATATATATATATATATATATATATATATATATATATATATATATATATATATATATATATATATATATATATATATATATATATATATATATATATATACAGGATACAGGGTAATTAACTAAAGAACAGCTACCTTAAAAACCTTCATTTATGTAATCAAAATGTACAATCAAATGTTCACATTCAGTTATTTATGTGCAAAACTGATTCTGTTGACATTTTTTATTTCACTTTAACAAAAAATGCAACATTTTTAGTAATTACATACATACACATGTGTATAGAATTGTATGCATACCAACCTATCTCAGTAATTTCTCTGTCTTCAATCTCATCACTAGAACTACAGCTGTCTAAAAGCAGAACAACAGTGCACATATAACAAGCCATTTAGGACAGACGCAATACTAGTCAATGGAAATCAACATTGGTTAATATTATGTCTATGTCATCAACGACACACTGTGGCACTTCTGGGTTTCCCGCATGCATTAAGCATTCGAAGGGGTTTATTATGATACAATAAGGGCACATGGGCATCAATTGCAAAACCAATATGTACAACATAAAGTACAGACATCTAGAGATACTTGTTGTGTTAAGGCACTTTCATACTCACTAGTATCTGAGCATTTTACACATACTACTATTGCTCACCCAGATATATGACCCATTTGGCCATACACCCCTGTGACACTCACACCCCCAGTCACTCACATTCCCAGTCACTCATACCCCCAGTCACTCACACCACCAGTCACTAACACTCCCAGTCACTCACACCCAGTCACTTACACCACAGTCACTCACACCCCCAGTCACTCACACTCCCAGTCACTCACACCCCAGTCACTCTCACTCCCAGTCACTCACACCCCAAGTCACTCACACTCCCAGTCACTCACACCCCAGTCACTCTCACTCCCAGTCACTCACACTCCCAGTCACTCACACTCCCAGTCACTCACACCCCCAGTCACTCTCACTCCCAGTCACTCAACACCTAAGTCACTCACAGCCCCAGTCAAGTCACTCACAACCCCAGTCACTCACACCCCAGTCACTCACACTCCCAGTCACTCACACCCCCAGTCACTCACACTCCCAGTCACTCACACCCCAGTCACTCTCACTCCCAGTCACTCACACTCCCAGTCACTCACACTCCCACTCACTCACACCCCCAGTCACTCACACTCCCAGTCACTCTCACTCCCAGTCACTCACACCCCCAGTCACTCTCACTCCCAGTCACTCAACACCTAAGTCACTCACAGCCCCAGTCAAGTCACTCACAACCCCAGTCACTCACACCCCAGTCACTCTCACTCACAGTTACTCACTTCCCCAGTCATTCACACTCCATTCACTCACACCCTCAGTCACTCACACTCCCAGTCACTCACACCCCATTCACTCACACTCCCAGTCACTCACACTCCCAGTCACTCACACCCCCAGTCACTCACACTCCCAGTCACTCACACCCCAGTCACTCACACCCCCAGTCACTCACACTCCCAGTCACTCACACCCCAGTCACTCTCACTCCCAGTCACTCACACTCCCAGTCACTCACACTCCCAGTCACTCACACCCCCAGTCACTCTCACTCCCAGTCACTCAACACCTAAGTCACTCACAGCCCCAGTCAAGTCACTCACAACCCCAGTCACTCACACAGCCCAGTCACTCACACCCCCAGTCACTCACACCCCCAGTCACTCACACACCCCAGTCACTCACACCCCAGTCACTCACACCCCCAGTCATTCCCATTCTCAATCATACCCTGGATATACCAAACTTATTTAGGCGAGCGATTAGTTAATTAGTTTTATTTTGTCCATCTGGTGGTGCCACTGTTCAATTTTGTTAACATACTTGGCCAAGAGTTCACACGTAATGGGTGTGACGATATCGCACCCGCCAACTGTCACGGTCGTGAATACGATATCACCGATATAATTGCGTCCTGTTCGCAAAGGTCAACAATTGGATGCCCTTGATATTGTCACCATCCATGATAGCCAATTCAACAGAATTCTGAGCACCAACACTAATTCACAAGACAGGAACTGACTTTCTTTCGAACAAGCGGGTGCATCTTTAGCCACAAGAGGGATCCAGATGCATCTCCAGTCTCAGGGGGAGGGGCGAGTTATTATATTTCAAGTTATCAGCACAAGCAATAAATCATTTGTAGTGGTGAACATTTTTATAAAGTTTGGAGAATAAAATAGGTTCAAATTTCCTCTGAATAGAACCAAAATGTTTCCTCACTTCTCTACATTTTGTGTTTCGTTGTTTGCCTCTTTAGAAACTGCATTCTGGGAACATAGTTCTGGGAACATAGTTCTTCCTCTGCTTGCAAGATGGCACAGTGAGCAAGTTCCCAGAATGCAGTTCCTGAAGGAGGCAAACTATGATTGCCGAAACAAAGAGAAATTAGTAAACTTTTTAGTTGTGTTAAGAAGATAAATCACTCACTTGTTGATTGATTAATGAAAGATAGGGAGTGAGAGCGATCGTTCACCTAAACTATGATGCACCACTACACTAGTTAATTACAGTAATGTCTACCTTTAGAGGAATCTGAACACAGTGATGATGTTGACAAAGGAGAAACTGTTGTGTCTGTACTTGTACTGGTAACCATGGTAACTACGACAACAGCAAACAAACAACAAATGTACAAAGCACAAGACAAAGTCAATGCAGTAACTGAAACGGTTGTGTCAAAAGCTGGTCTGTGGCAGAGTTACGAGAAACGTTTACAGTTTACCGGTAAGATCCTTCAGCTGTATTCAATTCGGTGTGTCTATAACAATTATTACTGGACAATGGTAAGATCACACAATTATGGTATTTTGAAATGATATGTCATTGTGTAATTTATTATTACTAGCATAACCATATGCAAACTAGGACAATGAGATGTCAAACTAGGACAACGAGATGTCAAACTAGGACAAAGAAATGTTAATTAAAAATAACTTTGTTTTTTCTTTCCCAAAATTTTGACACAAATCCGAAATAAAACATAATTGAAAATACAAAAAGTTACACAGTACAACACAATAAACTGCTTACCATAACATAAAACATAATTAATGGCAACAACATTTGAATAATTGACAAATATTGGCAACAACATTCGACAATTTGACAATGTTGGCAACAGAATTTCAAAAAATTCAACATAACATTTTATCAGCATTTCCATAAAATAAGGAAGTGTCAAATTGTGTCAGGTGTCACTATGTCAGCCGATACTTACTGTCTGTCCGTCCGTCACTGAAGGCAGGGAATCCACGAGCTTTCTGCAGACATCAGTCCATCATTATGTCACATGTTTACATTTTTATTAATTTCTAATTCATACAAAGTCTGATAATTGTTATTGTAAAATCACGTTACACAGAATACTCTATCATATTCGACCTATTAAGCGTATGTGCCACTAATTAACACACACCCCCTTTTTTACCAGCAGGGTCCATGATTATTGTAATTTGACTAGTGTGGAATAACTGAAGTGTCTCCATCTGGTGTTGGCAGTTGGCACAACTTTTCAGTTGTTCTACATTAGTCACAAAATGACACCAGTAGTGTTAAGTTGTCTTACTGTCTAGAGAAACAAATGTTGGTGAATGCTTATGAGAACAGATTCCTTGACATTTTTCCATGGCCTAATTTTGTTAAAGTGTATCGTAAGCTAACTAGGTGGAGTACAGCATATCTAGTGTAACATCTTGCTCAGATGTATTTAAACAACAATATTAAAAAAATATATATAATTCAACCATTATGTGTTTAACACCAATGGTATCATTTGGTGACTAGCGAAGAACAACAGAAATGTCACCAGATGGCGACCCTTAAATTGTTCCACACTAGTCAATTACAATAATTATGGATCCTGCTGATTAAAAAAGCTTAATAAGTCAAATACGGTAATCATATATGGCCAGTTGGTTCCACAAAACGGTGAAGCAATTTACAGCTTATCGAAATCATTCCCACATAAAAGCATACAGATTACTAAAAATTATCGAAGAATGGATAAATAAGCAATAACTGTATCAACGTACCAAACGACAACCCGAAACAACGACCACATCGATATGTCATACCTCCTTCATACGCTCATGCCGTCTGATCCGAATCCGTTGTTTCAGTTCCTGAATCTCCTCGTCGGAGTCAACGGACGGATCCGAGTCGCAGGTTGGCCGGATTACCTGGTTCCACTTCATTGTCTCGATGGCGGCAATGAGGGCCTCCGAGATGCTGAAGTGAGCGTTTTCCTGGCACAGATACAATATGTAACTTTTAAAATTTTTTAGCACCCGGTACATGTGTATACCCATTGCCTTCTCGAATTCTGCATGGACTGTACAACTATGTCTACATATTCAGCAAATTTCAGAATTGTAGCTTGTAAACTTATCAAATTAAAGGCACCCGAAAACAGGTCAACAGAATATGTCTAATTTTGTGTGCTTACCCCTTGTTCACATGACAGGGCATTACAGAGACAATTTCCATGTAAATGCTTAGTTTATTTGACTAAGGTTTAACCACTTAATCACTGGATAAAATTTAAGTAAATTCCGAGACATAAACTTTTTTATTTCCTGAAAAAAACCTGCCTAGTATCCACTGCAACATGCTAGCTCGTTTGTGCAACTTTTGTATGTAGTTTTTGTGAAACCACCAGACAAACTCTTAAATAAGTTAATGGTTGTTCAAACATTAACTGAAGTGAAAATCGAAATGCAAAAAAATCACAATTTTCTTTCTTGGTGGAATGTTGTCATTTTGTTATGCGATCAGCGAGAGGATGAAAGTCACGCCCATAATCAGCATTGACCCACACAGTGTTTACCATTTTGGATATCCACTATCGACAACGACAAATTATATCTGTTTTGAACCTTACCAGATCTAACGACTGAAGTCAATTGTTTCGATGATTTGAACAAAAACAGGCATTTTTTTATTAAATCGACTGCGAATGTTACATAAACTATTCACACACTACATATCTGGACACCAATGAACCAGATTTGCGATAAGCTAAATCAGTTGAGGAAGCAGCTTTAATGGTGCACACAGTCACAATATGTAATTTGACACAAACAGTTAAAGGTGCAACAAACACAAGACACTGTATATAATTTGGGGTATAGGTATTTCCGATAATACAAAAAAAGCCTTGCTGAAACTGTACAAAAAAATAAGGAATGTCTCCTATACTAGACTATCAAACTTAAGAAAATCCACAAAAGTTGCAGGTAAATTGCAACGGATGGCATGTAGGTATATACTGATATACTCACATAATGCCTAACATGTTCAACGTACTGATAACTTTACTGCCAATTGAACAAAATCAGATGTAGACATGTCAAAACATATCTATCCTCAAAACTTGAGATAACAAATGAGTAAGAAGGTATATCTACCCTGTCAAGCTCAGCACACGTGTTGAAGTCTTGGGAAGACAAGAAACTCAGCAGGGACTGGCCCTCCGAAGGCTGAGGGAAGAAACCCGCTCTTCCACTGCGGGAAGCTGCAAGGAAAGATTTGTTTAGACATCAAGAACGTGACCTTAGCTTGTTGTCATCATCTAGTGATAATAGAGTATCACTTTATTCAGATGTAGGCCTAAATATCGATAACAAAGTGTAGAAAAACGACCCAAGTTCCTGTGCTAAATTAGTATTTTGCTATATCTTGTAAAAATAATAAATAATGCCTAGGGTAAATCATAGATGATGAACAAATTCGAATGTCTGAGACGCTGTGTTTCACCATACGGACTTCTTATACTGATATGGGAAAACACTTTTCCGGTATTTTAACCACTACAGATTGGGTCGGGGGCAAAGATTTCTGTTTTCACTTTGCTTGGATTTACAGAGGGTTGCAAATAATGGTATATCATGTCACAAGAACTTCCAGAGTTAACCAAAAACACAGATATTATTCTGATAGGCCTATGGATGATGACGTATGATAGAAAGTAAGTAAAGTATGAGGTCCATCCTTGCTAGCCAGGGGCGGTAGTAGTACACTACCCTTGGCAGATCCACCTGTTGAAACTTGGACTAGACGTGCCCACACCCAAACTTCAGTGTTCCCACAAAATGCTCATCTCTACCCGTCCGACCAGTGATGACAGGGCCACTACCAATGAAGGTTAAATTCCTATATGCGAGCCCCGTAAATCTGAGCAGGCAATATTATTGGTTAACAGAACAACTGGAAGTTCCACGTTTCAACAGGTCGATCTACCAGGGGTACTGATGTAGTCAGAAGCCCCTGGTGGCGAGGGTCAATCTACCAGGGGAACTGATGTAGTCAGAAGCCCCTGGTGGCGAGGGTCAATCTACCAGGGGAACTGATGTAGTCAGAAGCCCCTGGTGGCGAGGGTCAATCTACCAGGGGAACTGATGTAGTCAGAAGCCCCTGGTGGCGAGGGTCAATCTACCAGGGGAACTGATGTAGTCAGAAGCCCCTGGTGGCGAGGGTCAATCTACCAGGGGTACTGATGTAGTCAGAAGCCCCTGGTGGCGAGGGTCAATCTACCAGGGGAACTGATGTAGTCAGAAGCCCCTGGTGGCGAGGGTCAATCTACCAGGGGAACTGATGTAGTCAGAAGCCCCTGGTGGTGAGGACGATGATATCAGTAGCGAGTACAGAGGTAATGATGATGATGACTAAAGGTGATCTTCACTCACATTCGACTGTCAACTGGTAGCTAGGTTCAGCAGACAGAGAGTGAGACATACACTGCCTCGCATCCACGCTGTCTCCATGGTTGGCAGACTGCAAAGTAATGCCAAAGTCGGACACCGATCGAGAGTGCGTAAATCGTTTCTGTGATGAAGCAGTCTCCATTGCATTACTGTTAGTGCTGCCACCTGTCACAACACTTGATTCGCTGTTCAGTTCACCAAGTCTACAGACATCATCATCTCTGAAAACGTTGTCCTCTGGCCAAAGCCGATTTCTGGAATCGCCTGTCATTGTGCTGCCATCTAGTGGCTTGCTGAGTAGCCGCGAAGAGCACAGATTGTTTTTGTGATTGTCCACACCAGAACAATCTTCATTCACTCTGATTTTTGGTATTTCTTGACTGGGAACACATTCGGCAATCGGACTGATTTGCATATTCATGAGTTGATCGTTCTTTCCCAATCTGCTGTAAAACGTGTAATCGGCATCCTCTATGCTGTCTCCCGACTTACTTAGAACCTGCAGTAGAGCGTCCTTCGCCGTCTCGTCAGGACTGGAACCTGAATAATTAGGACCAAATCATGCAGTTTTTCAATGCAGTATTGGAAAATACCAATGCAGGCAGTGTGGTTGCACAACATTGTAAGTTTGTGTAACTTCAACTAGAATTGTCACTTGTGAACTGAAATACTGTTTGCGGCAACCAGCTTGCTAGAATTAGGTTTAGATTATTTTGAGAAAAATCAAATGTATATCGTTTCCATTTTGACATGATAGCTCGTTTGTACGTGTTTCGTTTTGATGAAATCACTGAACAAATTTAAATTATTTTTTATTGGGCCCAGATGAAATTTGGTGAAAAAGGGCAAAAGTAGCTCAGCCTCTGACATAAGGTTATATACACTTTCATAAGTTACCCGGTCTAAAGATCAAAGTAAATTCTTTTGATGATCTTAACGAAGATACGCTCTTCTAGCAAACTGACTGCACACATTACTCTAATTATATAGTGGCTAGCCGTGCTGATATCCACTCGACCTTCACAGACATATGTTTAACATAGGATTTTCAGAATGAGGCTGCCGTGAATTATCTGGATGGATATATCATGACAATAAGAATACCTGATTGGGCTAGAGCATTTTAACGTGATATATCAACTCATA
Organism: Lamellibrachia satsuma; assembly: GCA_033239005.1. Lineage (NCBI taxonomy): Eukaryota > Metazoa > Annelida > Polychaeta > Sabellida > Siboglinidae > Lamellibrachia > Lamellibrachia satsuma. Next base: position 10,226,688 of record BSQZ01000003.1, on the reverse strand, counting down.
TAACACACGGCAGCCTCGTTCTGAGAAGCCATCTGATGTTTGAATCACTTCGAACGTGACTGAGTACGCGTGTTGGCATAGAAATGCGATCGTTCTAATGCTTTGCATGTTTTCTGTGATTGCTGCGATTTACATAATCTGCGTCAAACGTTGTGTCAAGTCGAGTGTCACCAGCCATATAACATCACTCATGCCTGGAGCATTCATGATGTTTTCTGGCTGATAACACTCTCGTGACATCAGCAAACAGTGCATTATTCCCTAACTATTCACACAATACAGATCGCATTATCAATGAACCCAATTTGTGACATGCTAAATTTTAGTTAAAAAAATTCAATCTAATGCAAGTCTGGAATCACAGCAAATGCTAAATATTAGAGCAGTTTAACAGTAGAGCTTTACATGTTATGTTTCATTGTGTAATGAAATAAGAAAAAGCACACAGCTCAAGAATGTAGTATTAGAAATAAACTTGAACCAGTGAAAATTAATAACAAAATATACAGTTCTACATACACTTACTTTGAAAGTGAGGCTGGGCTTGTTCATTGGACAATGTTACAATACTGTTAGTCTTCGCCGCCAGATGTTGCGGAGCGAGTCGATCACGTGGCGCCATCTGGTTGCTCCGCCGGATCATCGTTTCCGAGATTTGATTTATCGGCAGTGAAATACTGCGAACATGAGAAGCTTTCCTTGTTGGACTTCTTAATATCAACTGAAATGGGTACAGATCATTATTTAATTTCCAGGTACATGATATGTTAGTGATGGACAGATACCCTGCGTACGAAGACAGAATCCGGTATGTTTGGGCGAAAAATTAAGAAGTGGGATAAGTAGACATGCATATACCGATATTTCAGATCGTAAAATGGTCATGTTCAAGTTGTATTTGGCATGTATTTTACCAAATACAGCAAATTTGAACATCAAATATGGGCTTTCAAAAAAATAAAATACAAATACACAAAATGAACGTAGTTAGATACTATTACAAATACGTATTTTATCTCAACCCTGGTGGATGATAATTTATTTACAGCTTGTTCAAGTTCCACTAACACTCACCAGGGCAGGACTAACATCTGCGAGCAAGGACGCCTTGTTCTGTTCAATCGCCTGTAAGCAAGTGATCATTGCTTGGACGTAGTCTGGTTGTTGTAGAAACGCATCATCTGCAAGAACGAAAGACAACAAACATTACAAATATAGCTATGGATAATTGATAAAAGAAAAGCTGCTAGCAACATAAATAGCCAATAATTTTTTCACGTGAATATTCAAAAACATTTTAATGAATTAAACATTCTAAAAGAAATGTCAATGCTGTCTTTAGACAATGTTGGACTGTGTAATGGATGGAATTTTTCACAAAATATGACAGTTGTGTAGATCAAACGGATGCAAGCATACAGGTAAACAAACAATGTATAAACAAAGGGAATATTTACTGTTTAAACTTTATAATAATTAATATGAGGCCGTATTGCCTTTCCTCCACACTTACAGCTTTACACATTACAATAGTACATCTACACACTTGACATAATAACATAATAATAACTCATGATAAAACATAAACACACACATATACACGCACTCGCATACACGCACGCACAGACACATGCCAGATTCTCAATCGAGAAAACGTGGGTTTCCTCCTGCTGTCATTTCGAAGCTTTGGGAATTTTGTTCATCCCATGTTGCCTCAGTTCACTCAGCGGTATCAATGAGTACCTGGCTACAGACAGTTGACTCAGATGTATCAATGAGTACCCGGCTACAGACAGTTGACTCAGCTGTATCAATGAATACCTGGCTACAGACAGTTCACTCAGCTGTATCAATGAATACCCGGCTACAGACAGTTCACTCAGATGTATCAATGAGTACCTGGCTACAGACAGTTCACTCAGCTGTATCAATGAATACCTGGCTACAGACAGTTCACTCAGATGTATCAATGAATACCTGGCTACAGACAGTTCACTCAGCTGTATCAATGAGTACCTGGCTACAGACAGTTCACTCAGCTGTATCAATGAATACCTGGCTACAGACAGTTCACTCAGCTGTATCAATGAATACCTGGCTACAGACAGTTCACTCAGATGTATCAATGAGTACCTGGCTACAGACAGTTCACTCAGCTGTATCAATGAGTACCTGGCTACAGACAGTTCACTCAGCTGTATCAATGAATACCTGGCTACAGACAGTTCACTCAGCTGTATCAATGAGTACCTGGCCACAGACAGTTCACTCAGCGGTATCAATGAGTACCTGGCCACAGACAGTTCACTCAGCTGTATCAATGAGTACCTGGCTACAGACAGTTCACTCAGCTGTATCAATGAGTACCTGGCTACAGACAGTTCACTCAGCTGTATCAATGAGTACCTGGCTACAGACAGTTCACTCAGATGTATCAATGAGTACCTGGCTATAGACAGTTCACTCAGATGTATCAATGAGTACCTGGCTACAGACAGTTCACTCAGATGTATCAATGAGTACCTGGCTACAGACAGTTCACTCAGATGTATCAATGAATACCTGGCGATAGACAGTTCACTCAGCTGTATCAATGAGTACATCGCGATAGACAGTGGTGGATATGTGAACAAATAGTCTTTGCACAGTAATTGCAGCATGGCTGAATACTTCCCAGAGAAGTCGAGATGACATTGGAATGAACAGGTCTGCTCGGGGTGAAGTGTAAAGTGCTTTGAGCAGTCCAAAGGACTGGATACTGCGCTATATAAGAACGTACCTTTACTTCTATACACACGCTTACACACAAACCACAAGGACTGGACAACCACACAGACATATTATATGCTAATTAACGTGCTCAACCATGAACAACAAAGTGACACTGAGTGGTCTCATTTCAGTCCTTTCATTTTCAAAATGATGTTCAATAACCACACAACACGGCTCTGATGACACACTGCATAGAACCCAGCACAAAGTCATTCTAATTCAATACGAGCACAATTGAGTCACACGTGACACCTCTCACCACATGCCAACCCAGACAGCAGACAGAAATTGGTAAAAATGTTATGTGTCTTCATAAGTGGGCTGAAACTGATTGCATATACAGCGACTGGATCGAAACAAGAATGTCACCCAAGTTTTCTCAGTTTTCTGTCTTATGGACGTCATCGTTATCTGCAATTTTGTAGTTATGCAAAATGTAACATACTGGTTGAAATTCGGTTTGTTGATGTCCTTGTTTGTAGTGTGTGGATATTTTAAGTAACATCCACAGTCAGTTTTTAAAAATGTGTATTTTTGTTCAAATCGACAAAAGAATTGATTTTAGTTGTTAGATCTGGAAAAGGTCAAAATACTGAATATCCAAAATGGTAAACACTTTGCGGGTCAATGCTGATCATGGGTGTGAGTTACAAAATTTCACCAAGGGTGAAATTTGTGAGTTTTCAGCATTTCCTTTTTCAATTAATTTTTGACCAAACATTAAGTAATTTAATAGTTTGTCTGATGATTTCAAAAAAACTACATACACAAGTTGCATAAACGAGCTAGCATGTTGCAGTGGATACTGAATATGTTTGATATTTTGCAAAATGAATTTGAGATGAGACTAGCAAAAATAATCAAATTGAGGACGAACCTTTAAAACTTTTTTATGAGTTTTCTTGTGAATGTTAACTTTATCAACATTTTGCTTGCTCTGTGTAAGGATTTTACAAAATGTGTTGTTCCGATTAATCGATTTAATCAATGATTGATTGGTTCATGCTTCTGATCAATTAATCGATTACAATCTTGTAAATAAATGTCATGCTGAATCCTGTTCCCGGTCCTGGGCATTTCATTCCAATTCCATGAGTTACTTGGGCATTTCATTCCAATTCCATGAGTTACCTGGGTATTTCATTCCAATTCCATGAGTTACCTGGGTGTTTCATTCCAATTCCATGAGCTACCTGGGCATTTCATTCCCATTCCACGAGTTACCTGGGCATTTCATTCCCATTCCATGAGTTACCTGGCCATTTCATTCCAATTCCATGAGTTACCTAGGCATTTCATTCCCGTTCTATGAGTTACCCGAGCATTTCATTCCCATTCCATGAGTTTCCTGGGCATTTCATTCCCATTCCATGAGTTACCTGAGCATTTCATTCCCATTCCATGAGTTACCTGGGCGTTTCATTTCCGTTCAATGACTTATCTGGCTTCCTCCGTTACGGTGTCAGGTACCATCGGTAATGAACCATTTCCCATAAAGGCCGCCAACAAACCAATTATGTATAGATCATCGATCAGCCTGGCCAAACTGATGATTCTCAACACTACTGGTTAGTTAGCATAGAACGTGCACAACACCAACAGGCTAAGAATAAAACTACGATTGCAGATCATATTTGTGACGTCATTGCGATATGTTTGTGACGTCATTGCGATGTTTGCGACGACGTCATTGCGATACGTTTGCGACGACGTTATTGCCATATGTTTGCGATGACGTCATTGCCATATGTTTGCGATGACGTCATAGCCATATGTTTGCGACGACGTCGTTGCCATATGTTATGCTAGCGATGACGTCATTGCCATATGTTTGCGATGACGTCATTGCCATATGTTTGCGATGACGTCGTTGCCATATGTTATGCTAGCGATGACGTCATTGCCATATGCTTGCGATGACGTCGTTGCCATATGTTTGCGATGACATCATTGACATGTTTGCGATGACGTCATTGCCATATGTTTGCGATGACATCATTGCCATATGTTTGCGATGACGTCGTTGCCATATGTTTGCGATGACCTCATTGCCATATGTTTGTGATGATGTCATTGCCATATGTTTATTTGTTTTATTATCTGCTGTAGTACAATAGACATTATTTATAACATGTACGACACCTGTTGGCTAAGAATGAAACCACAGTTTTGTAACATCAAAATATAAAATAATAATAATAAAAAGACTTCTTTGGCGCCAGTATCCTTGGGAAAATATGAGCTCAGTGGCGCAACAAAACCAAAGGATTAGGCATTCTCGTGATCATGTACAATGCGAAAAGTCGTCAACAGATGGATGGAGGTGCCAAGAAGCTATAGGAGGATATGCAATATTAAAAAGATAGATTTTCAGATGACAGTGAAATGACGCTATATTTCCTGCTGATTTAATGCTGACGGGGAGTGAATTCCACAGAGTTGGTGTGGCAACCGAGAAAGCTCAAGTTCCAGTGCTAATGAATTGCTCACGAATATCATCTAACCTGGCAAATTAAAAACTTACCAGACACTGTGACAACCCTGGACTAGACATCAGTGACAACCAGTTGACAGTCATATCAGACTACACCGAAGTTCTGACTGAGGTGAGATACCTCCCTGTGTTGCTATGTCCAAGCTAGTTTATGTTTACATTGAGGGCAGGGTCAGTGCTAGGTCAGGAATGTGCCACTAGAGTGGACGCTGGTGTTGTGGCTAGGTTCTGTCCTTCGGTCAGCGAACTGGGTGGTTGACAGATATGGGGCACATTTAAAATTAATAGGCCATCAATAGGGAGATGGATTCTCTAAAGGGGTTATATAAAGGGGATTTTTCCTCAAGGCCCTTGGGATCACTATGGGGACATACTCTGGCAGCCCCCTGGCAGTGACTATATTTGGGTATACACAGATAGTACTCACACCTGCGTTCATTCAAGCAGAACATCTAATGCATTTCGGTTTAGACTGGGTTGAGCAATTTTGTTTACCAAGTTTCACTCATGAATGTCAACACCCCAAAATGTAACCACGATAACAATGGTCAAACAAGTGTAATTACATAAAATTAATAGTTGTTAAATCACAATTATATTTTAATAATAATTACATTGAGGGCAGGGTCAGTGCTATTTTTAATAATAATTACATTGAGGGCAGGGTCAGTACTAGGTCAGACATTAATTTTAGACGTGCCCCATATCTGTCAACCACCTAGTTCACTGGCACATTCCTGACTGAGCACTGCTGGGAAATTCCCAAATTATTTCAACAGTAGAGCATATATTAGTCCTGCTAATATAGCCACCTCTCTATTCATGTATATATGTCAGTAAACCAGTGCAAAATGATCAGATTAATTACCCCTGCACTTACTGTCAGTCACAGCTACCCACACAGCCAGCCTTCTTGGGCAATAATAGCCACAGAAAGGCATCACGATGTTTACACAGGAGTCTCCACATTATGGCTATACTTCCCGTTATAGCTACTTTTTATTCCAGTTATAGCTACTCATTAAGTTGAACAGTCAAAATAGTCCCATTACATCTACATTTTTTTATTCTACAGTTGTGGGGGTGGGAGGGAGGGGAGCATTTCAGATTGCTTTTAGACATCAGATAGAGCAGTTACCCAAGACAGTTCTTTCATGAAGCGTTTGTTCGTTTGTGGACATTTGACGTTGATGACGCAACTCAGAACAATTGTAGAAAACATACATAGCGTTGGTAAGTTCTGAGTTAAGTAATCTATATCAAAAGTCCACATCCGTAATATCCCCACCCCCGGGTATTTAATATTTTTAATGTACATACAAACCACCCCAAGGTTTAAAAAAACCATGATATTTTTATTTAAAATATAAAAAAATATTTTTTTTAATCGATTTTTTTTATACAATAAGATACAATAAAACAAAATTTCAATTTTCCTTTCATAATATATTAGTTGTACAGGAATATTACAGCCTAGATGTGACATATAGGTGACGTCACTATGTTCATTAGAATCATGGTTGGAATGCCCCAACTGCTTGGTCGGAATGCTCCATTTTAATACAGTCAAACATATGTATACGAACAACTAAACAATGTATGTCAGCATATTGCACCAAAACAATACTTCTATTATTTCAAAATTGTAAGTTTTGAACCGTTTTTATAGGCTTCCTTCAGCCATTTTAGTGTCCATTTTCTATAAACTACAGCATTATATTTAACCATTTTTATGCTCAGGCATTATACATATTTTTGTTTAATTCTAATTTCAAATATAAAACCGAGGTTATTTGTGATAAATTTTGCGTTCTTTTTATGAAACGTCTGCGTGACTTTCAATATTTCCCATGGACAGAGTGTAGCCATAGCTATAGGTCTAGATGGAATTTGCCGCTTTGTTCTTCAGATTAGCCGTAGATGGGACAATAAACAATTTCTGCAGAAATGCTAAAAATTCATTCAAAATACAAAGAAATCATGACCACAGTGGACTGTTTGTTAATACAACAAAGCCAATTGTCTTTGATCCATATAATGTTTCCCATCAGACTAAAGTTCTGGGTCCTGGTGACTGTGCTTGAGAATGGGTATCTCGTTAATGCCTGGCTATTTTATGAGACAAAGCTTTGGACAATATAAACAGGTTTCCCTTTGATGACCTAGTGCACGAATAGCAATCGCTCAAAATAAGTGTTAATCTGTTACACACCAACTAGTGGAAATTCCTACTAGCTCTCTCGTCCACCATGAATGCTTTGAATGGAAATGAGGACATAAGTAAATCTTGTGTCATGTACAAATAGCATCTATTGACTTCAAACGTAGTCTCTAGCACAGAGCGGGAGTTCAAAAAGTTCTGATTAAAATCAGACTCAATAACATCACCCATGAGGACAGACATCGATGGAGGCAACTGTTTTGGGACCCGTCCTCTGGATGACTAGCTTGTGATGATGAAAATCGCCTTTATTCAACAACAGTTTAAGATGTTGTTAATTGTTTTTGTCCCATCGCAAAATACATAAAATAGAAATATAAATAGTTATAGTTTTCAGTTTGAAGAGTTCCGCGGTTGTGAATGTGAAGCAGTTTATACTTCTTAGTTTTCCAATCCTATTAACACCTGCTCATATTATGAGACAAAGCTTTGGACATCAGAGCTAAGTATCTAAAATAAACATGGCTTCCCTTTTTTAAGCAGGTAGTTGTATTCATAGACTGTGTGATAGCATGTAGGGCATTATGCTATTTGGTTTAAGGGTGTTCCATGACAATAGTAATGCCATTGTTTCTTTTATTTGTTCTAGGAATACTGCTACTGCTTTATGTGTTGAAATGTGGGCTCTATTGAACCCGACGTCCAGGAGGCTCGCATGGGGCGTAGTCAGCCTGGCGTTGGGTTGTGGAGCCCACATTTCTTTGTTTTACATTTCTTTGAAAGTGGGCTTACCCTTAATCCCCACAATAAACGTCATTCATTTGGCCTTTTCATATCTCTATATCTATGTTGTGTTGTTGATTGCATAAATAACAATTGCTCAAAATATGTGCTAATCCGTTAGATGCTTCTAACCGTCTCATTGCCCATGAATACATTGAGTGGAAATGAGGATTTGAGTAGATCTTGCATGTCACTTCAGTCCAAGTCACAAGTTCACAAAGTTCCCACTACAAAACCATACAATGTAAAGCATGGATTCCTAATGTCCCTTTTAAAATAAGACTCACTAACATCACCCTTAGTGAAAAAAGGAGTAGATTTATGGCGTTTTTTTATTCGCTTTTGTAAATTGCAATCGCATACGAACAGTAAAAGCGCAAAGAAAATGTATGCACAGCACATCTGCTTCACAACAATAACCGGTTATTTTGTTTTCGTATTTTGTTGTATTTATGTACTGTATTTCTTACTCAGTACATATCAGGAGTTTTATCTCAACAGCTTCTTCACTAAGATCCGCTCATGTTGCGGAGAATCAAGGTTTGTGTACACTACTATGAATATCACACCTGTTTGAGATCCCTTTGTGAAGCGTAGATTGGTTCAAGCTAATGTTTAAATTGGCGCATTGTGACTAACCAGTTGGCGCACTGCGACTGATACATTCAGGCACAGGGGCATTGCAACTGATACATTCAGGCACAGGCGCATTTCGACTGATACATTCAGGCACAGGCGCATTGCGACTGATACATTCAGGCACAGGGGCATTGCGAATGATACATTCAGGCACAGGGGCATTGCGACTGATACATTCAGGCACAGGGGAATTCCAACCATTTATCGTTCATTACAGTTCAACCATAATCACCATAATTGAAAATAAAACCGTCCTGCTTGCGACCAGACATTGTGCACTTGTTATATGTTGCACTGAATATGTTGCACTGAATATGTTGCACTGAATCACTGCACTGGACTGGACTGGAGCCATCTTTGTATTCACTTTCTGCCTTATATGGATGGGATTAGTAGCCTAATAGCTAGGCTGTGCTAGATAGAAGCCATTGGGCCTACCATGCAAACAATGGGGCCTAATGAGTTGTTACAGTGCAAGCTGTAGTACTCTGCTGCCAAGGCTGGCAGCTATAATCACATTGCCAAACTGTATTCACACCTAGGGGCTAGGATTAAGGGCAGTGTTATGGCACCAGATACAAACAGGACATCTATATATTCACTTTAGTGAGCAGTATTACTAAGTTATAGAATATAATCGTATGCCACATACAAACTTTAGGGAAATTATTTAGAGTGAACTGAGTGAAGAGATTATTTAGAGGTTAACATAAGTCTTACTGTGCGGCAGGATATGGTCAAAAGCACCTTGGTCAAAAACCTCACATCTTTAATATGAAAACGGTCAAAAGGTCCCCTCTGAGATTGTAGTGTAGTATGTCATATGAAAAACAGTGTAGTGACATATACATTACAGTGTTTACTTATGGTAAATAATATTACGTGGTACCTGTATTATTATGTATGAAGCAAATTAGTGATGTATTTTTTATTTTATTTATTTAATAATTTGCATTATTTATACACTGTATATCAACGTTTTCCCTTAACCTTGAAAGAAATAAATAATACTAATATTAATAATAAATAGTAATAATACAATATCGGTCACTTTTAACTACATATGCAGGAGTAGAAATAACTCTAATCATAATCTATGTAGCCAGTAGGGACACATCTGGTAACCCACATGTAGGGAAATTCCTAAACAAAAACCTCATTGTGACTTTGTTAGTCAATATACCACTGACATTACTAATGGGAATAAAATGAAAGCTAATCATATTGGCATCTTTCATTGAAGTAATCATTACTGTAACGTGTAACTTAAATTGTGTAACAATTAATGCATATCGCAAAATATAATACATCGCAAACTCACAGATGTTTGTAATGTTTGACGCAACAAACAATTTAAATATTAGTGAGTTTGCAAAATATTGTTGAGGAAAGGCACAATTTAAGTTACATATTAATTTTTACACAATCTAAGTTGCTCATTAATTTTTACACAATTTAAGCCCATTAATGTTTATACAATTTAAGTTGCATATTAATCATAGCCCTATAGGTGTTGGAACCAGGGGGAAGGGGGGCACAAATATTTTGGTGGGTATATGTTGGCCCCCAATATGCTTGCAGAAACCAACTTAGACCCCCCAATTAACACGCACCCAACAGATTTCTACACAGAACTTAAGTTACACATTAAAATAACATGGCACCAGAACATGTCCAGATTACATTTGGGATTACACTATTAATTAAAATAATATTATTTGTAAATGCTGCATAAATAGCAGGGGTATAACATTATCATAAATAACTTCATTGATGTGTCTTAGTTATGTTAATGAATGTATTAATTGGGCAACAATATGGATGAATGCTCTGTACAGGCAATCCTCTAGCTTTTGACTGGGAGGCTTTCGACCAAGGTCTTTTTTACCGGGAGTTGTTTTCACGTAGACCCTAACCATGACACAGCCCCTGACATGCCTTGCCATGATCGTATGTCTCACAGATTCTGCTTCAAAGCACAAGAATCTGGAACATGTTATCTTAATCAAAGCACAATACATGACTATGACTCTGTGCCAATAAACATTGTTCAGCAACCTTGCAACACGACAAACTACTTAAACATTCCCACATGGTAAACATGTAGATGAGTCATCATAGCAAAGCCAATGTAGACAAAACTCAAATCCCAAATTGAAGCTATTTTACTTTTCTCTGCATGTTACATGTATACTTGCAGATGTACAGAAAAAATATAGATATAGACATAGTCTGATGCATAGGTCCACTTGGCTGCAAGTTGCAGGCCAACCACATTTACTTTAGTCAGAGATTAGCAGAAGCCATCATTTGTCAACTTATCACACTACCAGAGGACATCCTATTGTCTATGCCTTCCCTCCAATTCACAGGTGCCTGAATGACCAGCCCACTCCAGTTGGTACAGACAGTATTAGTGCCCTATGATGTTCTCTCTCCCATTCACACATGCCTTAACCTGATCTCTGTCAGGCTAATGGCTGGAATAGTGACTGCAAGCCTTTTGGAAATGCCTGAGTAACATGAGTGTGAACTATTCAGTAATACCAACTGACAAATGAGCACTTAATTGAGAGTTAATTGGGAAAACATAAGCAACTGCTTCTTTTCCATTGTCTTAAATGTGTTTAGTAGTTGATTAGCTGATTGATTGTATGTATATGAATTTATGTTACTTGAGACAATAAACATTATTATTATTACTATTAATTATTAATTTGTCAGTTAAATTAAATTAACCCCTTTTGGTGAAGTTAATTAATTAAATTAATCTAGCCTTTCTGGTAAAGTTAATTAATTAAATTAAATTAACTTAGAGTTAATTAAATTAACAAATTAACAATTGAAATTAACCCATGTCTGCTCCGTAATGTGTGTCACTTTGGGCCATTAAAACAACAGCCACTCTTGCGACCTGGTGCGCTGCCAGCACACTTCATAAGCTCTCACATTTAGCTGGAAACAAACGTTCTAATCTAAGTAGGCATTCTGACAACACGAGCTGTTCAACTCTAAGCAAATATATCATTCATAGAACCAACAGCAGATAAACTGACTGACGAAGAACAGCTGAAAAAAAGTTTCTGAGATGTGTGCAGCTTAAAGGGAAGCAAAAGTTATGGTGCTGGGCCTATGCACCTACAAAAATTAATAAATCAACCATTTGCAACTAAAATCAAGAACAAGAATATCACGCCAGTGATTTACTAGGGGTCAGACCACACTTGAACTTCCTGTTTATTGTTTCACACGAATGTAGGGTGTATTAAATTGTAATAAGTGAAAATAATCAAATCATATGATGTGACAATTGAGCAGGCATGATATTCACAGCTTTGTTTGTAGAAGCTACTGGCTTTGAAACAGTGTACTTTTTTGAGAGTTTAACAGGCGGAGGGATTTACAGGAAATTTTCTGCTATGGGCCAAGTGGGTGCATGAATACATTTATATTTCTGTAAACATTGACGTGCATTACACATGGGGGCAAACTTGGTCAGCATGTCAATGAAATGATGGCAATTGCTGTGAAAAAATGTTGGTACTCAAGTTTTCTTGTAATCAGGAAAAACGTTAATATGGCCACCAATGCAATTTTGCACCGTGGTCTGACCTAACAAGGAAACCCTTGTTGAAGACACAACATCTTTATTTCATGGGCCACGCCTGTGGCAGTGTATGTAATGAAACTGTGGTCTGGCAATATTCGCTCACCAAATGAAACCTTATTGTACTTACAAGTAGGATATTGCCTTGCTGTTTGCATCCAAACTCAACTTATGCAACATATTTTGACCTTTTTTTTAACTAAATTTACCCCGTTCTAAGTTTGGTTTCCTAGTTATTCGCTATTCCTACTATCGTAATACTATCACAATAGTATTGGAATAGTAGTACAACCATCGCAATACTAAAACTATCCCAAATAGTCAGCCCTAGAGGACATCACGACCAGATCAGTGGCGCCACATAGCGGGCAATAACAAGAACAGTGGCGCCACAAAATGGACACGACACACACCAAACAATACACAGTAAATGAAAGACAAAATCGTCGCTCACCTGAGTAATTTTGTTGGGTAAGCGATGGCTTACTAATCAACATATGAAGTTGGCCCGACAAGTTGAGATCGTACAGACTCTGCTGAAGCCAGGTGGCGCCCTCTTTGCCACGAGGTGCCGTCTGGCTGTACTCATCAAGTTTTGGTACAATAAACGGGTTCAACCAGCGAAGTGATTGGACGAAGTTCCAGTAATCGAGTGTATTACCACGGGGGCCCTGAAGGTAAAGGTTTTTCGGTGATAACTTGTCGTTTTTTTCAAGAAACATTTTTGCTTTCTTTTCAAATATTTGTCACAACTTTGGTACTGTAATACGCCCAAAGTGACGTCAGTCTGTTAACAAAGGCTGAAATTTTCACATGCCAAGAAAGGGAACGTCATTCAACTCAAGAAACTAAAAAATGTCATATTTTACATAAGGTCTGAAGGTTCCACACTGCAAGAAAAGGTATCTGTTTTTTTTAACTGACCACAGACTCCCTAGTTAGTTAGAATGTAGCCTTGATTATCCAAGACTCCATGATATTTGAACTGTGATTTTTTCTATTAAACATAAAAAAAACAGACGGGCGATGTAGTTTTGAGAATTTTAATATCCCTTAGGTCATAACTGATGAGATGGTTTGATAGTGGTCATAAGTAACTCCCTCAACATAATCACAGAACACAGTTACAACTTATATTGTAACAAAAGGTTGAAAAAAATACAGTTACAACTTATATTGTAACAAAAGGTTGAAAAAAATACAGTTACAACTTATATTGTAACAAAAGGTTGAAAAAAATACAGTTACAACTTATATTGTAACAAAAGGTTGACAACAAATTATGAATTTGCCACAGATGGAGTGATTACACTACAAATGTAATAAATTATGATTACTGATAAAAATATGAATATCATTACATGCATGGTTACTTAGAAACTGAATGTAATTGGCTACAATTATGAATACATGTGCATGTTATCATGATTACATTTAAGATTAAAAATGAAACAGTCAAGAAATTCTTTATTATTGCCACCAATTTCATTCAAGACAAACTCAATATTAAAACACAGTCACTGTACATGCAATAGAATGATGAGAATTCTCCTTGCATCGTAGTTGGGACCCGGGCAGCAGAAATATGCACCAGAAAATTGTAATTGTTATCATGATTACGATTACTAGACATTTTTTACTAATGTAATTTAGTACAAGTACAATTACTCATAAAGATTTTCAATGATTACACAAGATTACTCCATCTCTGGAATTTACATGATAATCAAACACTGTAACAACACTGTAAACACAGCAAGTTTGTGGACTTACCGCTGTCATCTTCAGGCCGTGAGTCATTATCTTCTCCATGTCCTTTGTGAGTCGTTCCAGACCTCCGTACATACTCCACACATTGCTGCTAGGTGTCGCCAGCAGACCCTCGGCGGTGCTCTTTAGACCAATCAGTAGAGTGTGGCATGTTCGTCTGTCAACAGAAACGTGAGTGAGTAAACAAAGAGTAATTTTAACTTGTTATTAATATTTCTGTAATTATAATGAGTTCTCTGTAATGACTCAGTCCTGCCTCAAACCAACCATGATTCGAGAAACTGAATGATCCATTAACTACTGGTTCAAATGCAGTCTAATTTGTCTGAAACAATTCAAATCGTGATAAAACATCATACAGTTAGATCCACACAAGAACTTCAAGAAGTGTAATGATAAAAGGGTATTTATGTCAGTTTTATCAGAGTATGGCAAAGGAAAGCATTTAATACTATATATTAATTAATATCTATGCTATATTAACATGTATCATTGAGAGTATTAAAATTAGTGGCCAGTACATTGCAACCCACCAACAAAAGCCAACCAGTGTCAGCTGTACATTCAAATTTTGTTGCGATTGTATTAATACAACAGTGTCATATATGCATTTATGATAAATTTGCATTTGCATGCATTTAAGATAAATATTAGTGCTGTAAAATCATAGCATCATATGTGGTTAGTTTTGTCAAGTACTGTATATGTGTATATATATTTATGTGTATATATATTTATGTGTATATATATTTATATGTATATATATATATATTATATATATATATACAGTCGAGCCTCGTTATAACGCGGTAGTCGGGGTCCGCGACTTCGGACCGCGCTGTAAGCGAGGCGCGTTAGGTGTTCTCATATCTGCCACCAGGGAGCTACTAAACAACAGCGACCGCCACCCGCTGCACCAAGCCCAAGAACACTGTCGAAGCCCTGTGTGCTTGCAGCATTGTCTTATACGGCAATATGCAGTTTATGGAACTTATTAAACGAGTATACTAGCATCAACGTGTATCATTTTTAAATGTCACACTATCTTGACTCTTGAACTGAATAAAACACATGTACGTAAACCGTTATGGAATAGATCTACTACGATGATGATGTACTGGACCAACAGGCCTACGAATCGAAAATAATAACCTGGAACTGAGCAGCCGAAAACGTATATGATTTGACAAACGTAGTATGCAAGCTGATAAAACACAGAAAAAGACAATAGGTAGAATTAATAATTGTTTCAATTCGTCTTTCAACCGATCTCGACCGAAGCATAACTTTATTACGCACCACTCAACATCGATTCATCATTTCATATGCGGATGATGAATTCGTATTTTCGCCACCTGTAGAGCCTTGGGTTAGCAATTTGGTATGTTGGTTTCGCGTCGCGAAAACGATTAAATTTACGATGTAATGGAAGCATGTAATTTCACCCAAGTGTTATGTTGCTACTGCATATTAAATGCATTTATAACGGTTGATCTGATTCTTACGCGAGGCATATTTGTGAACCTCGATTGCAATTTACAAACCGTCGAGGCGAAGCCAGCGACAGCGATTGATGTCGGCGGCAGCGCAAAACAAACAACACATTGATACTCGTTCATTGACATTGTTCACCTAATGTTTCTTGAGAATTGTCAAAGCAATTCTAAGTAGGTTTAAGCGGCCCCATTTGACATTTCCCCTGGCGGCAGAAATTCTGGGTCCACGACCGACAACGTTATATCCGAATCCGCGTAATAACGAGGCGCGACTGTATATATATATATGTATATATATATATATATATACAGATGACTGCAAGTGTGTAACAATGTCTTCATCTAAATAAAGTCAAATCAAATACATATGATATTGTAGAAGACAAACATGCCTGGAGAGACTTTGTGCATTTTCAAAACAAACAACACTTTCATTTGGCTATATCTTGAAGTGTTAACAAAAGTGTGCATGACTGTGGCAAGATGGTGTCTGCAAAGGAAGTCGAGCTGTGCAAAAAACAGATTCAAAGTCATCTATTTATGAAGAAAGAACTTACCTTATTATTACCTCGGCACTCAATGCCTAAAAATGGGACTTACATATATAGGGACCCGGGTTCATACAGAAAGCATAAAGTAAAATTCAAGAACATTTGGGAAAAAAACAGCAGCACTTTTTCCAAGAATTTTTTTCAAAGCTTGTCTGAGCTTATTTAAGAAACAACCATAACATATGAAATGTTTATTTCTAATACTGAACAGACTGTTTGTGCCACTCGGACATCTATCAGCACATGTAGTTGCACACAGAAAAAAGCTAATTGACAGCAACAAATCTGTCTTAACAGGAGTCACCGACCCTTTTAATTTCAGTCATAATAATGTGTTTATTTTAAATATTGTAGAAAGTAGAGCTTTCTCATCTGTACTCAAACAGATGTTTGGAGTCCGAGTGGCTGAACTTAC
>BSQZ01000003.1:10075000-10205000 GCA_033239005.1 Lamellibrachia satsuma | reverse complement strand
CTGCCAGCAGTGCTGGTTCAAGAGTCACGCTGACGGAATATGTCCAGCAAATGGGAAGACCTGCAACTCCAGTGGAAAACCAAATAATTTCGAGAACGTTTGTAGGAGAAAAAACGTGAAAGCACACATGTGCGACAGGTCGAACCAGATTCGCGCACACAACATCCACTTGGCGATTCGAGCGAAGATGAATATGCATGAGCGATGTACAATCTGCCAACGACTAAAACGACTGCAAGAAAATCACCGATGACTGTGATCGCCGTAAACAACATCAACGCGAAGATGATGATCGACACAGGAGCGTCAGTAAACGTGATGGATGAACGGACGTATGAGATGATTCGAAAACCTGCTTTGATGAGACACAAAGGGCCGAGAATCGTGCCATATGGCGGCCGCACACCACTAAACGTTCTGGGAGTGTGTGACGTAACACTGGAGTCAAAGTCCGCCATTCAGTGTCATCGGTCCCACGTCATAAAAGGCGCTCATGGCTCTTTGATCAGTTTCAACACAGCTCAGGAGTTAGGGCTCGTGAACATTGCCAACAAAATCGGCTCTAATTGGGAAGACAAGTACCCAGGGCTCACGAAGGGATCGGGAAACTGAAGGAGTGCAAGTCAAACTACACATTGATGAATCTGTACGGCCTGTCGCGATTACAAACAGGACAATTCCCTTCCACGTGAGACCAAAGATCGAGGAGGAGGAACTGCGACTTCTCAGAGAGGACACAATCGAGAAGGTGCCCGTTGGCGAACCTACGCCTTGGGTGTCCCCTATTGTCACAGATGGTCGTCACAGTTGTACAAGACACGGCTATCACCGCAGTCGATGACAATCACACGGTTCGTCGCAATACTTCTCGCTTCAAAAAGATGCTTGATCCACCTCCGGTTTCTGAAAATAAGATGAGTGGGGGAGAAAGCGCAGCTCCCACGGAGGCGACAGCGCCGCCTACACTAATTGTAGACCTGCAGAGTCCGGACATAGTCCGGCAGGCGGCAGACTCATCTCGCCATCCGGGGCTTCCACAACTCCTCGCGAGACACCACCGCAAGAACGACCCCAGCGCACTCGTTGTGTCCAACGGGGCCTACATGACTACAAACTCAACTAGAACTGTGCATAACACATTTGAAAAGTCAATTGTTCCGGACTCACTGCTATTTGTTTAATCGTGATCGTAATCAATACAACATTTTCTAATTCGTAGTAAAGGGGGAGGGATGTAGTGTTCGGGAGTTTACGGTAATCGCGACCTATGAACCTGACCGACGTTCAGAGCACGGGTTCTATTCGTTTGTTCTGTTAATACAGTCTGCCCAAGCAATACGTTCGTTATGTCCATGTAAAGCTTTACAAGCCCATTCACATTTATTGATTGTATGTAGTAAATTAGTTGGTTTCAGTTGCTGTTAAGCACAGAACAGCCATCTTGGATTGGCCAATACCGGATCCTTTCCTAAGTGTAGTGTGCGGAGCGCCTCTAGGGAATGATCCGGGAACCAGATTACTTCGGCCTCTCCCCCGCCTAGCCTAAACGTGTAGAAGATACAGGAGCGGTTTGGTGGGGGATTTACAGAAACGATTTATTATGTATATTATATTATATAAATAAAAGCTGTCAACTGTAAAGTCTGCCATGAGTCAGTACGCCAGCAGATTTAATAACTACCCTTGCCTAGGTACATCTTGGATGGCCAAATCTTAAATGACGCATTATTATTCAATGACGCATTATGCATTATTACAGCTGTCATGAACGTCCTCGAGGGGGGAGGGTTCGGGGGTTCGAACGAACGGCCCTTTTTGAAAATAAATGTGCTTAACTGTAACGTTTTCAGCAATCATCCCAGAAATCCACGACTTATAGCACAATTCTTACGCGGTATTTTGTAGACTAGTGCGCCTTGTACTTCTGGTCCATTGTATCATTTGGGTGTACCAACAGACGTCTCAGTGTTGTATAGGAACGCATAGATGTTGTCACCCCGTATTCCTTCAGAACCCGATCAACCCTCTCTGAGACACCCTCTACGTATGGGATGATAACCTGGTTTATGTGCTTCTTGTCCTTTTTTCTCTTGTCTGCTGTTTGTCTCTTCTTGTTTTTTTGTCTCATTTTTCAAGGCCCAGGATGGATAGCTGCACCTTCTAAGGGCTCTTTTTACGCATTCTTCACCTACCTAGTTGTCCTCTTCCTCGGAAGTTATCGCCTCACACCTGATCGTGAGGGTTCTGACTACTCCTAACTTCTGGTGCCTGGGGTGGTGGGACGTGAAGTTCAGATACTGGTCAGTGTGGGTCTTCTTTCTGTATACTGCCTACTTCACACTGCCATCTTCCTTTTTGGTAAATTTTGCTTCAAGGAATGTCATGCTGATGTTTTCTTCATCCTGTCTCGTGAATCCTATGCTACCCGTGAGGTCGACCGTGTTCATATGTTGTTGTAATACATCTGCCTTGCCTTTGTGTACTAGACAAAGACTATCCACATACTGCTTCGAGTTCCTTGGCTTGCAATCATATGGGGTCGTGGAAATTATTTTTTCGCTCCAAATCCTCCATGTACAAGTTCACAACAAAGGGGGATACTGAAGTGCCCATAGCTACCCCAAACTTCTGCTGGTAAATGTCTCCTCCAAATCTTAAGTACGTAGTAGCCAGCATGAATTTCAACAACTCCATGATGTTGTCTACTTTGAGGTTTGTTCTCTTTTTGAGTGCCTTATCGTTCTCTAGTCTCTCCCTGATCACTTCACACGTTTCATTAATAGGCGTTTTCGTGAACTGTTACACAACATCATATGACACAAACAACAAGTCCACCCTCACAGACCACAGAACCACCAAAGAACATCTCAGACTGGGAGGGAATAGGCAAAACTGATAGATAGGGAGTCACACAGACGGAGAAAACTCGTGAAAGAGGCCATAGTTTGGATACGCAAGACCAAGGCAGCGATTAACCGAGACGAGGCCATTTACGAACTTCATCACGTGTACGGTGACGTCATCCGACCAGTACGTCATTTGTACTAATGAAGTCGCCATGATAAGACGATGACAATTTGTTTAATGACGTGTTGAATCCGTTATTACGAATGGTGTTGCCAAACATATTAGGCATACTTATCAGGCGGATAACAGGCATAGCAACCAGGCATCTCATCATCACCAGAAAGTATCGACCTACAGGACATTTGCACTTGCGTTGAAGGTGCATAGAAATGAAGACGTTGACAAGAATACTCACATATTATTTTACTTCCCACATTAAATGATACATCTATTTTTATCGTAATCATGGCAAAGCATACAACTTCTTCGTTTGTAAAGTCATTATGCTTTTATGAAACTTTATACCCTGTGAGATTTGTTTCACTGGTTATACCGTTTACTAGCAGCTATTTCATAGTTTAAAATTTCCTTAACAATAGGCATGTCGAAACACATTGTGAAATCCTTTATGGTAGACATTGGCCCATTAGCGTAGCATAGTACCGGTATATTGTTTATTTTTGTATATTAAAGAAGTAGTTTTAATATCCGTATATAGTTTACACTTGTGCAAACCATAAAGTTTATCACATGGGTATTTATTGTTGTAGAGTTTAATTTTAAATCTTGTTACAGTATCTCTACCCAGAATGGAGATCGCGGCTCAAGCCATCTAGCTGGATGCATGCCACTTGACTCGTATATAGCATATTGACACAATATGCGAAGTTGCTTTACATACTTATTAACATACTCGTTATATAAGTCGTTGTATTTGAGAAACATGTGAGCCACATTTGCTTATTCCAAGCACACTCACGAATGCCTACCTTTCGTTATACACGTGGTGGGTAACGGTGGTCATTCGATGGCTCCTCTTCAACGAGGAATTTGACACTTCGTTAAACATCCCAATTCGTGGCATATAGCATGCGTCAAAAACTCGACAGAATGTATTGTAATTGCAATTATGTAAACTAATCCCTTTTACATGAACGCCAACAACAAACTGTAGTGTGCCCGTTTGCGCGAGTTTGGCAAACAGAAAAATAACATATTTGCCTATAAATTTAAACTAATATTCGTGTTTTGGTAGGTCCTATGTATTTTACCATATATAATATGCACGTACGCGCGCTCACACGCACGCACGCACGCACGCGCGCACACACACAGACACACACATCGTACAATATCGTCATCGTTCGCTCCACCGTTCGGAGTTATGACGTTCTCCTGTGAACTTTGAGCTCTTGAAGTATCGCCTCTGACAGCGAGCGGTGGGTCAGGTAGCGTCGAGTGTCGCGGTAGAGTGTCGCCTCTTGTTGGGAGTGGTGGAGTGTTGAGTTGCCGCGACAACGCGACAGTCATTTGTTCACGTGTCTCCTACCGTTGAGGACGGTCATCAGACGTAATACAAAGACAACGCAATCATCGTCTGACAACACCACCGCTACTCTGTCAGAAACGTAGAGCGCAATTTAGTGTTTGTATTTGCGGCTGGTTGTAAAAACGATCACGATGAAGACACTGGTAAGTATTTAGCATAGGTAAAGGCTTGTCAAGTTTGTATTTGCACAAATGAGTCGGCTTTATTCGATGCAAGTTACTTACTAGGAGCCACCACACAGAGCCCTCACACAGAGCCACCACACAGAGCCCTCACACAGAGCCACCACACAGAGCCCTCACACAGAGCTGCCAAGTTGTGTCGAGAAACATTCATGAGATTATGGGCGGATCCAAACACTGAAAAAGGTGTCCAGTTTCCCAACAGGACAGAACGTGGCAGCACTTCTAGTCATTCAAGTGTGTACCGGGGACAGCCCTTTATACAATGGAAAGCGTTTATAAATCGACAAATATTTCATTATGTTTGTTGTAGTAGTTTATTTAAATATGGGACGAAATATGTCCAGTTGTTCTGAACCAGTTATGGTAACAGCATTTTGATCTCTCGTAAAGCCCAAATGTGCAGTAAATATGCATGTCTTCTGAGTTACACATATACCTGATTGGAATACTTCAACAGAACGCAGCAAGTTTTATTGAACGCAACTACTAACGCACACTGGGAACCGTAATCAGAACTCGACCGGTCGTCACTTAGGATGGACGGACGCTGAATTACCATACCGTCTTTAGTAATCTCGAAATGACATGGTAGACGTCTAGCATGTTAACCCACACCGCGGACGTCTTGATTTAATGCTCAGGAGAAGCAGACATTCAGCACACTCAAGGTTTGCTGCTATTAGTATGTATCAAATCGTATTTGCCCATGTTATGTCCTCAAGTTCAAGCAAACCTGTTTGTTTGATACAGTTAGTTTTCGAATTAGTGAACATTTCTCAGGACAGTTCGTTTTCATGTTGAAATTATTATTTTCCTTTCAGCAAGTCATTTGTTTGCGCAAGTGTCAATGGGCGGTTCGCTGCCAGTTTGACAGTCAACGTGTCAACGAGGCGCGGGACCTGCGTAGGCAACACGCGCCAACCATACCCGTGTCATACTCACTGTGTATGGCAGGAGACATGGGGGCTGTCACGCGGGCTGTCTTAGTCAAGTGTGGACCCACACGTTTACGTTTACGCGTTTACGCGCGACGTCACCGACGATAACAAGAATAACCTGGACGCTATGCGTTACCAGCATTAAGCTTCTTTTAATTAGTTATTCATTGAAGAGGCCAATATGCGTAACATATATCTATACCTGCGCTAGAGCGTCAGACTTGAGCCAAATGCATGAGTCTTACTCCATACGCCTGAGACTTCGTAGCTCTGCATCACATATTCAAAGCATCAATGTTTGAACAATAGGTCTACTAATCGAAATTCTTTAATTGGGAGAGTATGGTGGCCGAGCGAGAACGGCCATTGCTGTTGTGTGCTGAGTTTGGCAAAGCGATGGGCGATGCGATGGAGCCGCATCGCATCGCCAATCGCATCGCTCCATCGCGTTGCCAAATTTAGCGCACAACTTCGACGACCCTTCTCGGCTATCACAATACTACACATTTCCTATGTCCACAGGTGATTCTGGCTATCATGTCTGTGGTTGCTGTCTGCATTGACGCGAGGAACACCCCGACAGAAGAAAAGTTTATTTGGAGAGACGAGCTCGAAGTGCCGAAAAGTTGCTGGAAATTCTTTCTTGAGGTGACTGAAACAATCAGATTATTATTTTTCTTAGCGAATTCATGTGTGTGCGTGCGCGTGTGCGTGCGTGCGGGTGGGCGTAATGTCAAATAAAGTAGAAAAAGGAAGGAACGAGATAGGCTGAAACAAATCTATTAGGCGTGCCATGTGTGTGAGCGCACCTTGCTCCACCGCCTCGCTGCAACAGTGGAGACAGTTTCGCTTGTCCCGCTATCAATATGTTCTCGCTTATGATCTTCCACTGATCTTACCGACTTCATGCTGATCTTTGTCCATGGCAGTTGGGAGTGTTGGGAGTGGTCGCCCTTGCCAGCCAACAACGTCAGAGGTTGTGAAATAATAATAATATATATATATATATATATATATATATACATATATATATATATATATATATATATATATATATATATATATATATATATATATATATATATATATATATATATACATATATATACATAGCAGACAAAACCAACGCGTTCCTCTCCCTTGAGAGAGGAACGCGTTGGCTTTGTCTGCTATGCGTGCAAGTACTACTAATAACAGTCTTTCTTGGTGCGTTAAATAGCACTGTTGGTCTTAGACTGGTCATTGCATCTACTGGTTTTACAGGTTTCGAGAACAGGATCAAAATCCCATAACCAAGCTATACCCGTCAATGTTAAATCAATATTGGCATGAATTACAGCGCAGACGTGTCTAGTGGCCAATAAAATCACAAATATCCTTCCACCTATTATAAACATCTACAATCTACCATTTCACTCTCAACAGCTTCTGTCAGGCAATGCCCTTGCTCAAATGCGCTTATCATATGAATTTCTCAAACTTCCTATATCCAAACTTACTACAGTGGGGTGCGATGGCATACTGGTTTGAAGGCCGGACTCTCAGTTGAGAGAACATGGTTTCAAATCCCACTGCGGTCGCTTCAAACCTTTGGCAAGGTTGATCACCCCACGTTGCCACAGTTCACTCAACTGTATAAATGAGTGCCGGGTACCTAGCAATACAGACAGTGGTGGATATTTGAACGAATAGTCTTTGCGCAGCAATTGCAGCGTGGCTGAATGCTTCCCAGAGAAGCTGAGATGGCCTTAGAATGAACAGGTCTGCCAGGGGGTGAAGTGTAAAGCGCTTTGAGCGGTCCTATGGACTGGATACCGCGCTATATAAGAATGTACCTTTACCTTACTATGCCCTAAATTCGTCTGTAACACACCAGGAAGTGTAACTGAGGCATGACTTCTCATGCGACATTCTACATATTTTTACGTTGACCTTGCATACATGGTGACCTTGACCTGTTTCAGTGCTACAGTGGCTGCGTGATGAATGACGATGTGGAACATGAGGAATACTTTTACTGCACGAGTTTCTGCACATCCCAGAAGAAGTTGTGCGAGCGCGATTCAAAGGGATATTGGGAGGAGGAAGAGAAGGAAGAGGAGGAAGAGAAGACAGAAGACAGACGTCGGGAGTAATCAAGACGAAGGCTCAGTTGCTATGCGACACGAGCAGTTGTTTCTCCAAGGTTAACCAAATGAGCCATCTAAGCCCGAAAAAATCTTTTATCAAAGTTTCCATTCCATGTATGATTAAATATGAACACTGAGTTAATCTGTTTCAGTGGCATGAGATGCATCACTGTTGCTGTTTCCAGTCTTAGACAGCGTGTTGGGTTTGTAAGAATGACATCATCAACTCTTGGTTTTCACTGATCTAGTTGCATAATTTCCAGATATTCCAGACGAATCTGCCGAATATAAATGTATTACAATTTTGTAGTTTAATGCTGCTTACAAAAATAGTATTGCTGTAGGTAGGCCTATATATGCATGTGACAACATTGTATTGCTGTAGGTAGGCCTATATATGCATGTAACAACATTGTATTGCTGTACGTAGGCCTATATATGCATGTGACAACATTGTATTGCTGTAGGTAGGCCTATATATGCATGTGTCAACATTGTATTGCTGTAGGTAGGCCTATATATGCATGTGACAACATTGTATTGCTGTAGGTAGGCCTATATATGCATGTGACAACATTGTATTGCTGTAGGTAGGCCTATATATGCATGTGACAACATTGTATTGCTGTAGGTAGGCCTACATATGCATGTGTCAACATTGTATTGCTGTAGGTAGGCCTACATATGCATGTGACAACATTGTATTGCTGTAGGTAGGCCTATATATGCATGTGACAACATTGTATTGCTGTAGGTAGGTCTACATATGCATGTGACAACATTGTATTGCTGTAGGTAGGCCTATATATGCATGTGACAACATTGTATTGCTGTAGGTAGGCCTATATATGCATGTGACAACATTGTATTGCTGTAGGTAGGCCTACATATGCATGTGTCAACATTGTATTGCTTGTTTTATATCAGATTTTAAATAAAATTCAATTCAGTAATTTATTCAGCAGGAACAGGTTTGACAAAATGGAAGCAGGAACACTAATATCCATCACATCAGTCAGATGTTGACCAACACTAATTAATTACTTATTTTGAGAGGCTTCAATGCGAGTAAAAAACGAGTATTTTTTCAGTATCAAAAATGCATAACTTGAAAATGCTACACTGCAAATCTATGGCAGATAGGAATTTATTTATTTAGAATAAACTTCCAAACATACATTTTATAACTGTATGAAGTTGTCATTGTCAGTGTTTGTCACTGCCCTACCAGTACAGGGTAATGCACGGAGTCAAAACTGTTGCAGTGGATGTCTCTTCTCTCCCGCACTGGGCAACTCGGCTAGTAATAAAATAGTAGTACAAGATAAAGTAAAACTACATTAAAAAAATCACTGTATATCCGTAATAGTTGCATTTTCAAAAGTATGTTACATACAGTCATATTTATTATTTATGTATAGCCATATTTAATGGATCACATTTAGAACATTGGACTTGTTAAGTTTAGCAATGAAGCTTTACATGCATATTTTATATTCATTATTGTGTCCCATGACAACACTTCATTTATTAAATGAAAGATATTTATTATATATATTATATTTATTATATTGCATAACTTGGTTGCTTGCAATTATCTGCATCAATCTAATTAGTGAAACTGCAAAGCAAATGGTCTGCTGCACAACGAGATGATTCAAACATTAAGAAATCCATTGGCTCAGCCAGTGAAAGGTACGTTATTACATAGCTCTGTATCCGGTTATTAGAACTGTTTGAAATGCTTTACATGTCACCCCGCCAGACATATTTACACAGCGTGTTATGCATGTCTGAATCATGCGCGACTAGTGGGGTACCTCAAGGATCAGTATTAGGACCTATATTATTCTTAATTTATATCAATGACTTGGACGACAGTATAACAAGTAACGTACTGAAATTTGCGGATGACACAAAACTGTTTAGAAAGGTTAATACTGATGGTGATAAACAACATTTACAAAACGATCGAGACAGATTAGTGAAATGGTCTGAGAAATGGCAGATGCTGTTCAATTTTGGGAACAACTCTAGAGACAAGGAGGTTAAGAGGAGATCAGATTGAAGTTTTTAAGATATTGAATGGGTATGAAAATATTGATAGAAATATGTTTTTCTCACTCAAGAAGGATAGCAGAACTAGAGGACATGAGGTAAAATTAGTAAAGGATCAATGTAGATTGGACATCAGGAAGCACTCGTTCTCACAGAGGACAATAAATGAATGGAACAAATTGTCTACAGATTGTGTAACTGCTAGCAGCGTGAATATGTTTAAAAACAAGGTTGACACATATATCAGGAGGGCGGGTTATAAGTAGGTGAACATTGTTGGACTCTCGATAAGCCAATGGCTTCCTTGTCCACTTGCCATCTGGGCCTTTGGCTTGGATGGCAAATCTTGTTAAATCTTGTTAAATCTAGTTATAAGTCTCTGATGCTGCGACCAGACATAAATGTCACTTCTTTCCTTCCACCATGATAATGTGGTACCCAAATTTCGTCTTCACTGGAGGATCTGTATAGTGGGGGTTTTGTAGCGAACTGATCGGAAGTGCGAAGGCTGCGTCCTGGAAGGGTCCTACCATGGATCCTCTTGTCATCCACCCCAGGTCACCCTACAAGAGGAAAACGACGTCGGTAATTCGGTATGCCACATGGGAAGCCAAGGGGACAGGTAGGAGTAGTCAGTGTTGGCGGTCAGATATGTACTTGTATTTAAAGATCCTTCCTCAATTAAATTTTTCGTTTTAGAATCATTTGCAATAACATTTCCAGTTTGTGACACGCAACAAAAACAACCAAAATGAATTACGATAATATTGTGCAAGGCTGGCATACAACTAACTGGAATCTCATCTGTCATTTTAGATTTCATATTTACACTTATTTATAATATTGATATTTAGTATGACCATAAATGATGCTAAATGATGTATGGCAGACCATACAATGTGTCATGTCACAAAAAACTGGAAAACTTAATATGTAATATTACTGTCATATGACATAAGATTTCACTAACCTATGTATGGTTAGATGAGTCTACGTAGTACGTATACAATGCATTTGTTTGGGAGAGTCAACTGTCCCTTCGTAAACTTAGGACATTCAAAGGTCCACTGGGTATTCAACTGTCCGTTGGATATGGTTCGTCAACTGTCCCCTGGGTATAGCTGGGATGGCCAAATGTCCAATGGCCCACTGGGAAGATGGTCAACTATCTGAGCATGAGTTTTGGATGGTCAACTGTTGTCCCCCAATGGTATGGTTGGGAAGTTCCTTTTCAGTTTTCATTTCGATTACACGTCAACAAATTTCAAATCAATTACATTTACACCACTTCAGTTTCAATTACATTTACAGGTGTGTTATATGGATCTCTTACAGAAAGGCGCGTGCAAAAATGGCACATGAAAAAATGGCACAACTGAATAAATGACGAAAATGGCACATTTGAGTATGATATATCTAATCAGAAACATTTTTTTTATTAGAATTGAAGTTGCAAAGTGAGGTGCATTCAGATGAATAGATACATAAAAAAATTTACTTTCTGCACATTGCATGGTATGAAACCACAAAGAAGCATATTTCCCTGGCCATAAACAGTTGTACTAGTTGACAGTTCATGCCATAATCCATTTGTTTGTTTAATTAAGCCAGGAAGTCCATAATGAAAGGGTCATTCTTCAGTTAGCCATAAGGTGTTTTGTTGTGCACACAAGTGAGTACCAAGAACTGTTAGCTGCCTGACTGCTACTCTTCTTCTGAAGTTTGGTGACTCAAGTCAGACAGTCTGCACCAGTCAAGTCAGCTTGCAATCTGGCTAAAGAACAAATTGGCTATCCAGCAACTGACGATAGCAGGTGCTAAATGGTACTGATAAAAATGATTTGTCCCAGGTCTTGTGGCAGGTGTGTTGGTGAATTGGGATGTTTTGTATGCGACTGATAAAAACGTGTTCAGGTAAAGTTTGTCATATGAAAAATATTGTAATTAATTGTAATAATTGTGCAGTAACACAGCATATTTCAATTACATCAAAATTTAAAAACCATAATCAAAATGAGAGAACAATTTAAAAACCATGATCAATTACACTTACAACAAACTGCTGTAATCAATAACAATTACAGCATTTTGGTTTAATCAATTACAATTCGAATTACGTAATTTGATCTAGCTCTGGGCCACTTCAGTTCAACTTACCCCCTGTCTTGCTTTGTCTTCACTGTACTGTGTTGCTACTTCGTTGAACTTTTCACCATTTTTCAATTTTGCCAGTGCTTCAAGTGACTTGGATTGCTTCTCACAGAGGATGTGTCGTACCTGCAGGAAATAAATTATAAAATATCAATTCCAATTATCGTAATTGGAATTGTTATTTTTGAGGTGGAATTGGTATGTGCAATTGGTGTGTAATTGGAATTGATATAAAGTAACTGACCCCAAGTCTGATTACTAGCTAGTTTTGTCCATGTGAACCTCTAATTTCATTAAGTAAAATTCAAAACATCAAATCAAGTTACAAAAAAAATAAAAAATTATTTGCTCATACCATTTGTTGATACAGCAACTGGAGCAAAACTCAGTTCTACGTTAGTTCAGAGTGACAAGAGTATACCATTGTGACCAGTGGCTCACTGTGTTGTTAAGGGATGATTTCAAAACACAGATGTAAGATACTACAAGAAATTTGGTTTAAATACTTTCATGGGAAGAGGAGGTTAGCAGCTATTTCAGGTAGAGTTGTACATCGATCAATGTATATTTCCCCAATAACAATGTTTATTTTCAGATCACCGTTCATATAGGGTGAATACAACGTTGCACACAGGTTGATATAATTAAAAGTTTCATGGTGGGCGGTTGGTCTGAGGTTAAATAATGTCGGATTCATGTAGTATCATAATATCGATGTTGAGATTATCCCTAAGCCTAGGCTAAATATTGATGTTAAATATCAATGTTGAGATCATCCCTAAGCCTAGGATAAAAATCGAAGTTGAGATCATCCCTAAGGCCCTAATGTCCAGAGGTATCTATCCTAGCTCTTGGAAGAAAATGCTCAATAGGTGACTACTACTACTTCGGACTCGGACGTGATTCAACCCAACCTGGTCCCAGGGACTGGGTAACAATCAGGCACCTGTGTTGGTGTCACACAAATGACATAAGAAGTTCTGAAGATCCGCAAACACAACATATAACTTTCATTAAGTTCTAAGTCAACATAAAACTTTCATTAAGTTCTAAGTCATTTGATTCATTTAAAAGACATGAGATTGAGATGACTCGTGATTTAGTACTAGTAGAGTCTATGGCATCGCCAGTTTGGAACCCCTTCTATAGAAAGGATATAGATGAATTTGAGAAAGTTCAGAAGAGAGTGCTGAAACTCGGCGTAACACGTAACGAATCAGTTCCTTTGGAACAGAGACGACTTGAGGTGGACCTCTGTGGGGTATATAATAAATATCTCAGTGGCCTAAATAGGAATAACTCTGAGCATTTTTTCTAACAATATAGCTGCAATCCGAGGGACCATAGCTTAATTAAAGCAAAGGTCGGAAGACGTACTCCCACACAGAGTCAGAGATCCGTAAATGCATCTTCACAAATCGTGTCATCGATTACTGGTATGAAGAAGTCGTGTCAGCTTCTATTCTTAAGACAGTCAAGAAATAACTGAGGTCTCTAGCCAAAGGCCGGCTGAAAGAGACTATACAACCACATTTACTGAGTAAGCAAGTATAAGATAATAAGTATTTGAGTCCAGGGTAGAGACGCCGGACGGGGCTGGAGTCGCAATAAAGGCAGCAGGCAAGATGATACCGGGTACCTTAACTGTTGTTCCGCCCTTCTTTTCCTTTTGTTGTCCTGCGTCAGCCGCACCTCCCTTATCTTTACCACCACTCTTTCCCCCCTTACCGCCCCCTTTCCCCGAAGGGCCTTTGTTTTTGGGAGGCATGGCCTTGTTATAAACACTGGGGTACCACGTTTTCGATGGTGCCTACGAGGGCAATTAATTGACAGTTTTCATTGGTCAAAGGATGCATTGTCCAATCAAATAGCCCGTTATTTCTCAGTTAGGAACAACATCAACAAAGATGGCAGGTAGGGCCAAATAGCTAACTAAAGATTTATGACCGGACAGAGTCTAATGAAATTGGGAAATGGGAAATAGTTGCTAATTTAGTTGCGTGTTGTTTTGTAATATGTTTGTATAAATGAACGTCTGTATGCCTTATTAGCCATGAAATTTAATGTTTAATGGACGCGTCCCCTTTTATCGCCCAATATATTCGCACTATTATATGATAAGCGAAGCGGAAGCTTTGACCAATGGCAATGACAGTGTATACAGTTGATCAATAATAGTGAAATGTTTATAAGTTGGTGTCCCCCTTAAGCACCAATTTTAGGGTCAAATAAATTGCAACTGCCAAGTTTTGTCAAATAAAACCGGCAGACAAACCTGAATCATGGTGATTCCTATATTAATTAATGCCATGGCATGGGCTATATCACACAATAGTCAATAATTATAGGCTTTCGTACAATATATAATGAATCATGATTGTGTGGTTATTCATTTTTGTAACTGGTATGTAGTTTACTCATAAAATGGCATCAACGTATTTTATTTTTAGCTGTATTATTTATAGATTTTCAGCTTACTACTGGAGTATGGAAACTACCATCCAAACTATACCGCTGTACCAACAGTAAAACAAAATTTTATTAAGATGCCATAACAGCACTGATCCCACTGTCAGAAGGATTCAGTTGCTAGAACTGTTATCCAACTGTCAGTCAGTCTACTCTCTTTGATAGTTCCTCCCTCTGCCCACTTCATCAAACTCCTTACTAATCTTTACTACTACAGTGATGGATATCAACATTCTGATGCAGATTCCAATGATGACTTGCCACCGATTGGACCTGCGTTGCCACCAGGGTTTCAAACAAAACACCACAGCAACTCATCAAATATTGCAAGTAAACGTGTAGCCAAGTCACCAGCCATTGACAGGGTCATTGGACCAGCACTTCCTCCAGGGTTTCTACACCTGTCACATTCTGACAATGATTCTGATGACAATGACATTACTCCACACACGTCACTTGACACTAAGTATGCATCAGGAGCATTGACATTAGGTCCAGCTTTACCCCCGGGGTTTCGAACAAACCCCGAAAATGCAACCCCTGAAAAGCATGTATTGGGGCCCACTTTACCTCCTGACGTTTCATGCAAGCTACCACAAGCTGAACGTTCTGCATCTGCTGAAGACATTGGTCCTGTGCTGCCACCTGGTTTCAGAAATGAGCTAGCATTTGATGATGATATCATAGGACCATTACCGCCCTCTAGTGATCAGCAGTCTGAATATTCAGCAGCAGCTGAGTTTGAAGAGCGTGCTTTGAGAATGCGGGAGAAACTGCTGAACATAGTAAGTTGTTTGCTTTTTAACAGATCATTATTAAAACTCCTGTTGCATCCCACACTCTCTCTCCTTCATCCTCTCTCCCTATCACCCTATCTCTCCATCTCCCTCTCCCTGTATCTCTCCCTCTCCATCTCCCTTTCCTTCTCCGTTTACTACTACTTCTCCTTATCCTGTAACTCTCCATCTCCCTCTCTTTCAATCCCTCCCCCTCTCTCATTCTCTTTCTCAAAGTCAGGTGATTGTTGAATGTCTCTGTTTTGGAAACAGAAACCTGATGATGGTGCACCAGAACGAGAAAGCTGGATGATGGAACTGCCACCAGAGCGCAGCACAGCTCATAATCTGCTGGGAGGGCTGGTGTCGAGGAAGTTTAGAAAAGATGGCGGAGGCTCCACTGGCGGTGATCGCTCTGAGTGGACGGACACTCCAGCAGACAAGGAACGCAAAGAAAAGGCTAGTAATAATTACCTGGTTGTGGTCATTCTTCATTCTAAAGGATAGTGTTACATTTACAATCAGTAAGTCTGTATACCATTTGTGACTTTATTTCTAAATAGTCTATGTATGTCAGCATTTAATATGTCAGTATTGTATACCTTTGTAATTGTATTCTGTATATTGTTTTTTTCTGTATTGTACGTCTGTGATGGTATTTTTATTAATTGCTAACTGTCAGCAATAAAAGAAAATATGCTGGTTGGTTAGATGAGACTAATAGATAACAGCACACCTTACATGATTTTATTAATTGGGATTATGACTCATGGTTATTTATTTATTATCTGTTTTTCATTTATTAATTATGTAATGATTATATATTTATTTATTTGTTTTTTTATTATTTATTTAATTATTATTTTGCTATTTATTTTTAATTAATTTATTATTTTTATTTGTTGATTATTTATTTTTTATCTATTTGTTTATTTATTTATATATATATTTTTTTATTCGTTTATCATTTATTTATTATTATTTTTTTACTATTATTTATTTTATTTATTTTTTATTATCATTATTATTTATTTAATATTACTTATTATTACTTTCTATCCGACATTATTAGTTGTGTTGTATAACTTTCAGGAAATGAGTGAAGGGAAAGGTGTGAAACGGTCCCGGAATGATCAGTCTCCTCCCCGGCTCTCAGCCCGTGATGAACATTTGGCAGAACAAGTGAAGAAATACAATGTAAGTAAAACAGTAGGTCTGCCTACAGGTATTGCATAAAGTGAATCTGTCGGTTATTATTGATGCAGCATTGTCTCCAACAGGTTGATATAGAATGTAAAAGCCTCTCAAACTTATCATAGAATTTTAACTTGTCTGCCAGGGTAAATGATCAGGTTTTCAACTTAGTCACACAAATAACATTTTGGTGGGACAAAAGTGATGTAACCAGCATACAACAGAAAGGCGTGCTTCCTAGAGAAGTTGATTGTTTCTTCTGGGTGAATTTTTGAAGAAACTGGAAGAACTATACTTTGTTCTGGTTTCTTACAGTAGAAATATACTATTTACTTTATTCCTGAAGGAACTGAATATTCTATATCTTGCCTTCTGGTGGAGTAGGTTGCAGTCACAAACCGATCACACTGATGACATATCTGAATATATATCGGTCATCTGTACGTGACGTGACTGATGATCACACAATGAACCCCAGATCTTGCGAAATCAGCCATTGGCACATTTTTCTGGACGTGTGTCCTAAGAGTGCTAATTGTTTCTCTACTGTACCCACAAACATACGCAGCATCTGCTACCGACTGGCCCACCTCCAGATGGTCCAAGGCACACTGTTGGTCGCCATTAGGAAGTTTCAGCATAACAAACAGTGATGTTAAAAGTTTAGGGTTTTCCTGATTGCTGCGATGTTAAGCTTGACAACTGTGTCAATTGCTGAGTGAAAACGAGGCAAGCACATTGTCTGCATGTGCACCACCTCTTTTTAATGTGCGACCATATATGCATGCGCAGTTGAGTGAACATTTATACAGTGGTATAGGCAACCAGTACCCGGCCTGCACGTATTACTTGACATCAACATTGCGATGGACTGAATCAATTGAGGTGCGAAGTTTAGATGCTGTGATATCTTCAAATCTGTAAAGCAGTGTCTATTTGTCTGTCTGTGTGTCTGTTGTGTTATATGCACAGCTGCACTTGATGGTCAATACGGACGAAACTTCAAAATTTCAAAAAAGGCTGTAGTGGAAGTTGCAGCCATGGAATTATTTTGTTTTCTATGTCATCGTAAAGATAATAATTATGCCTACACGTTTGGATGTATTGGCTTACAGAAATGTTGAATACTTTTCAAGTTATTCCAGTTTGTACCCCAGGTAGCTACATTATAGTAACATTGTAGCTATCTATATAGAAGAGACTTACATAACAGTAACTTTGTAGCTGTCCATAGAGATGTTTTAACTAGAACAGACACCTACATAATAGTAATGGGCCTGTGGCTATGGCCAGGTAACTTAGCTAGTATTTCGTTTAGTTGACATGACTTAACAGTATCAGTTTAATAATGGGCCTGTGGCTATGGCCAGGTAACTTAGCTAGTATTTCGTATAGTTGACATGACTTAACAGTATCAGTTTAATAATGGGCCTGTGGCTATGGCCAGGTAACTTAGCTAGTATTTCGTATAGTTGACATGACTTAACAGTATCAGTTTAATAATGGGCCTGTGGCTATGGCCAGGTAACTTAGCTAGTATTTCGTATAGTTGACATGACTTAACAGTATCAGTTTAATAATGGGCCTGTGGCTATGGCCAGGTAACTTAGCTAGTATTTCGTATAGTTGACATGACTTAACAGTATCAGTTTAATAATGGGCCTGTGGCTATGGCCAGGTAACTTAGCTAGTATTTCGTATAGTTGACATGACTTAACAGTATCAGTTTAATAATGGGCCTGTGGCTATGGTCAGGTAACTTGGCTAGTATTTCGTATAGTTGACATGACTTAACAGTATCAGTTTAATAATGGGCCTGTGTCTATGGCCAGGTAACTTGGCTAGTATTTCGTATAGTTGACATGACTTAACAGTATCAGTTTAATAATGGGCCTGTGGCTATGGCCAGGTAACTTAGCTAGTATTTCGTATAGTTGACATGACTTAACAGTATCAGTTTAATAATGGGCCTGTGGCTATGGCCAGGTAACTTAGCTAGTATTTCGTATAGTTGACATGACTTAACAGTATCAGTTTAATAATGGGCCTGTGGCTATGGCCAGGTAACTTAGCTAGTATTTCGTATAGTTGACATGACTTAACAGTATCAGTTTAATAATGGGCCTGTGGCTATGGCCAGGTAACTTAGCTAGTATTTCGTATAGTTGACATGACTTAACAGTATCAGTTTAATAATGGGCCTGTGGCTATGGCCAGGTAACTTAGCTAGTATTTCGTATAGTTGACATGACTTAACAGTATCAGTTTAATAATGGGCTGTGGCTATGGCCAGGTAACTTAGCTAGTATTTCGTATAGTTGACATGACTTAACAGTATCAGTTTAATAATGGGCCTGTGGCTATGGCCAGGTAACTTAGCTAGTATTTCGTATAGTTGACATGACTTAACAGTATCAGTTTAATAATGGGCCTGTGGCTATGGCCAGGTAACTTAGCTAGTATTTCGTATAGTTGACATGACTTAACAGTATCAGTTTAATAATGGGCCTATGGCTATGGCCAGGTAACTTAGCTAGTATTTCGTATAGTTGACATGACTTAACAGTATCAGTTTAATAATGGGCCTATGGCTATGGCCAGGTAACTTAGCTAGTATTTCGTATAGTTGACATGACTTACAGTATCAGTTTAATAATGGGCCTATGGCTATGGCCAGGTAACTTAGCTAGTATTTCGTATAGTTGACTTGACTTAACAGTATCAGTTTAATTGTTGACATTTTTCTTCTTTTCCACAGGAATCTTCTCGATCCAAGTCGCTGTTAGAGTTACACTCGAAGAAACTTCACAAGGAAAAGGTGATGTACTAAGCATTAGAAGTCTCGTAACTGTGCACAAATGTCTGGTTCCATGTGTGAAATTGCTCTCTGTGGAATCTCTTAAGACTACCTCGCTAACTGTTACACTAAATTACTGAATTAAGTTATGAAAAAAAACATTTGGAAAAATGGAATTTTATAGAAATATAAATACTACTATAGAAAATATAAATACTACCTTTCCCTTCACGCATTTCCTGAAAGTTATACAACACAACTAATAATGTCAGGTAGAAAGTAATAATAAATAATATTAAATAAATAATAATGATAATAAAAAAATAAATAAAATAAATAATACTAAAAATAATAATAATAAATAAATGATAAATGAATAAAAAATATATATATATAAATAAATAAACAAATAGATAAAAAATAAATAATCAACAAATAAAATAATAAATAAATATAAAAAATAAATAGCAAAATAATAATTAAATAAATAAAATAGACAACCATTTAGATACTCTTCTGTATTGAAGCAGTTATAGACAACCATTTAGATACTCTTCTGTATTGAAGCAGTTATAGACAACCATTTAGATACTCTTCTGTATTGAAGCAGTTATAGACAACCATTTAGATACTCTTCTGTATTGAAGCAGTTATAGACAACCATTTAGATACTCTTCTATGGCGTAATAATAACCACAATGAGACCTTTTAATTTTCATATGTATACCGAGTGTAAAAATAATATCTAACCATTATGTAGATAATAGACAATATTCACACGCATGCATGATTTCACTATATTTTATGACTATGGTGTTATTCTTTGCCGATATGTGTTTTCTTAAAACTGCATCCTCAACTGATTTAGCCTATTCCAAATCCGGTTCATTGGTATCCAGATATGTAGTGTGTGAATAGTTTATGTACCGTCCAGTCAGTTTAATAAAGAAATTCCAATTTTTTTAAATCATCAAAAGAATTGACTTTAGTCGTTAGATCTAGTAAGGATAAAATAGTGGATATCCAAAATGGTAAGTACTGTGCAAGTCAATGCCGATCATGAGCGTGATTTCTATCCTCTCGCCGATCACATGACAAAGTTAAAAAATTTCACAAAGGAAGAAAATCATGATTTTTCTGCATTTTGATTTTCACTTCAGTTAATAGTTTGACTGATGATTTCACAAAAACTACATACAAAAGTTGCACAAATGAGCTAGCATGTTGCGGGTAGGGTTGGTTTTTTGCAAAATTTATTTGAAATGAGGCTAGCAAAAATATCGAATTGATTAAGCACCTTTAAGTAAAACAACCCTTTTGGATATTATAATTTTAAATGATAGAATACCAGTATTGTTATGAACAATTTCGAAATGTACCGTATTCAGTGACATCACATACATAAATGCAATGACGCCACGTACATAATTACTACAATGACATCACACACATATGAAATATTCACATGCATGTGCATTAGTACGACCTGCAACCATCGTTTTATTCTTAGCTGATAGGTGTCATACTTGTTGTGAATGTTGTCTTTTACTCGAGAATTTAAGTTTTGATCAATTTGCAAACTGACTTGTTCTACATTTTGGTCAACTTTGCAAATTGACTTCAGTATTTAATTGTAATCCTCTAAAGGCAATAACAGTTACCTGTGGGAGTTTATTCATAAAGTTATGGACAAAGAGTTATAATCCCAACAAATTACAACCTTTTGCTTATAAATGTGAACCTAGGCCATATCTATGTGATTGTAATACAGTTAGATTTACTGTATTGAACATTAATGTAAAGTATTACATAATTTTTACATTGACGACAACTATATTTTTGTACAGAAAAAAGAGAAGAAGAAACAGAGAAAAGAAAAGAAGGAGGAAAAGAAACTGGCTAGACGTCCATTTGACCGTGAGCTGGACATGCAAGTGAACCGATTCGACGATGCCCAGAAAAAGTCCATTATCAAGAAATCACAGTTGCTGAACACCCGATTTGGGCACAGCAAGACAGGACAATTTCTCTAGTTTAATTCTGAATAACAAGCAGCTGACACCTAAGCACAGGATATACTTATAAATATAATATACACCGTAGAAGTTTAGTCCACCTGGAAGTTAATTTATCAGAACAAATTCAAACCTGTCACATCATCATTTAAATGTTTCAAAATAATAAACGTTGTGTCAATAAATTTATTTGTGTATTTCTTCTGAAGTTATTCCACATTTTAATTTTAGAAAAAAGGTTTTTGTCTGTTCCATTTCTGTTGGGTTGATGTGATCACGTAGCTAGTGGAATGCACTGAAAGCAAGGAAACTAATAAAGATATTAATGTGGCGAAATGTTATATGAAACCAAATATTGATTGTCCCCAATCAGGTACACATAATCAAACACCACAAATTAATAGAAACATAAGGTTTATTTTGTACATTTTCCAATCAAGAATTTCATATCGGACATACTCAAGAGAGTACCAACACAACTGACTCACTAGTCGAGATACGGTCCGTTGTAGCCACCTTTTTACATACTTCAAACCATTACCATTATTACCATTCATTTTCCCAGAATAAAACTATTTTCTAAAATTTTTAATAAGTAAAGTCAAATAAGTAGTTCTTACTAACAAGAGTTACATACTTCTTCCATATCATCTTATATTACAGAAAATTGTCTATTAATGTGACAATATTTGTTACAGTGCAACTGTTTATGA
The DNA here is from genome assembly GCA_033239005.1 of Lamellibrachia satsuma. Taxonomy (NCBI): domain Eukaryota; kingdom Metazoa; phylum Annelida; class Polychaeta; order Sabellida; family Siboglinidae; genus Lamellibrachia; species Lamellibrachia satsuma. The sequence continues at coordinate 10,183,179 of BSQZ01000003.1, read as the reverse complement.
AGGAATACTTCATAGGCTGCAAGTTGTAATATCGCTTTAGATATATCCAACAAATGTCTCCCCTCCTGATGGGTAACACTTAAAAATGAAAGCCAACCTCAGATAATGTTATGAATATTATGATACTAATGTGAACATTATTACATAATGTGATGGAATCCTTGAATTTATGACAAATAAACATTACTGACATTACACAAAATACTTTCCACATGTAAACTCCAAAAATGTGAGGAATCATACAACTGATAGTGAAGTGTCATTTGACATATTTTTCCATGAATTTCTTGTGGAATTCTGATCGCAGCGTATCGTTGATGAATCGTTTCTCTTTATTTGTGTCGTCTTTGGCGCAGTTCTTGAAAACAACATCGTCGTCCCACCTGCAACGAGTAAAAACACATTTGATCATAAAATACATTTTTGTACATTAGGGTGCACGGTTGTGCTGTGAGTAAACTGTAATTTTAACATACGCAACTTCTAATATGCAACTTAATAAGCAAATCAATTGTAAACTGTAATTTTTAATATGCAATATGCAACTTCTAATATGTAACTAAATTGTAATAAATTGTAACTTGCCAGTCTTAATTTGTAGCATGTACATTCTAATTTCTAACATTTACGGGCACTTAGGACTGGTAACAATTACTATATTGTTATAAGAAACGCATAGCATTGAGTCATTTTGTAGTTGATATTTTTGAGAAAATTTTTTAAAAAGCATAACTTTCAAAAGTGGTTCTTCACAGTAACCAGATTAATTCGAGCTTGCAAACGTTTCAACATGAAAAGAGGGAGCCTATGTTATCTTACAATTTAAGAAAACATTAGGGTGTACATTTTTTTATACATGACCAACATTTAAAAAAGTACAACTACCTAAATCGACTCTTGAAAAAACCCCAGAAATATTCACGTCTGAAAATATATGAAAATGATATTCCTGAATTAATTTTTTCAAAGCATAACTTTCCAAAGTGGTTCTTCATAGAAACTAGATATATCTGAACTGGGAAACCTTTTCACACTAAAAAGATGGATACTTCAACTTGTTTATTTGTATTTACAATTTTTATCATGTGACAGTACCACATATATCATGTGGACACCCTATCACGCAAGCCACTGAAAAATGCATGTGGGCTCATGTCACTATTTTACAGATTCATGGTTGATGAATGAAGCGCCAGTAATTTTTAGATGCAACCCCTTATGAAATGTTTGAGATATGACCATATTTGAAGACTATAACATGAAGCTTGTTGTTGAGTTATTTTGGAGGGAAAATATTCCAACTGCGACATAGGCGCTTCTTGTTTTTGAGCAACCTGTTAATTTCTCCAACTGTTTAAACTTTGTTACAACTATTTAATTGGTATATTATGTGAGGCTAATTTAAATGGTGGCTGTTACTAACTTTGTTTTCAAACATGTCATCTTAGAACTAAGTCATTTTAAACCACTTTAACCATATGAAATATAACATACCATTTACTGCTTGTACAAATTGGAAATAAATAATACTTAATTCAGTGTGTCTTTGCTCTTGTCTTTTAAATAACAGAAAATAAACCAGAAATGCCCAATTATTCGAAATGACAAAAATGAATATACAGAAACCACACTTAAAGAGACTGTACCATTTCGTATAATTAAAATGCCCCAATTCTCCTATTTTTTCGATCTCAAAGTTAATTTAAATTAGCAATCTTATACTTAATGTTTTAATATGTCCCAACCTCAGTGGCAATGTCCCAACCTCAGTGGCAATGTCCCAACCTCAGTGGCTATGTACCAACCTCAGAGGCAATGTACCAACCACAGTGGCAACGTTACAACCTCAGTGGCAATGTCCCAACCTCAGTGGCAATGTCCCAACCTCAGTGGCAATGTCCAAACCTCAGTGACAATGTCCCAACCCCAGTGGTAATGTCCCAACCCCAGTGGCAATGTCCCAACCTAAGTGGCAATATCAACTGTTCAGAAATCATTATACATTCCCTCTAATGACTTCTAAGCTGAGATTCACTGTAGAGGAACGTTCTTGAAATCAGTTAAGGATGCAAGTCATTGTTAAAAGTCACACCCACTACACAGCTGCTGTTGTACGCCTCAAAGCCTCAAACAATTAAACATTTCTTCCCCAACTTTCTAGTTATCAGCTGACCTTCGCTTGACCTTGAAGTCACTTTTGTCTGATTGGTTGATGAGGGGGTTTCCCCGGAGGATATTCTCCATGCGTATTCTCTCTTCCTCTGCCTTCTTCTCAGCGTCCTGAAACATCCAAGACAAATCATTGTTACTGCCATTTCATCATGTTGACCGTCAATTGTTTAGTTTTGACAATATATACTTATTGAATAATACAGATTTTTATGTAAGATTTGCTTCAGAATGTTGTATTGACCCAGTTTGCGAGCCCAATACAACATTCTGGAGCAACGAGTGCATAAACCCAATATCGTTCGATAAGGTATTTATTGAACGGGTTCATAACTAACATGTCAACACATTTAATGTCAACACATTTAATGCAATAAAACTGTAATTAATGCATTATATGACGCGCGCCAGTTTTGATTGCACTGGATGTGACACTGTGCAGGACAACGTATATCACCACAGACAGCACATTATTAGTAACGATTACCCATGTAATAAATGTCAGTATAACTTCTGTTATGAAGCATGTGTGCATATAATTTTAACAAGCTTGTATGTTTTACATAATGTATTTCTTATTCAACACTATGATTGCCAAAGCAATTAAATTGTCATCATTATTATTGCTATTATAGGCTGCTGTGCAGTATGTGTATATGTCAGTTCTTTAAAATAATGTGTCACTATCATTTTAAGTCAACAAGACATGTCATACTCATGAAGACATTGTCATACTCATGAAGACATTGTCATACTCATGAAGACATTGTCATACTCATGAAGACATTATCATCCATGAACTGTTTATTTAACTTTGTCCAAATTGTTGCTTCTGCGTTTGACAAACTGACCTTGCTTCGATGTTTCAAATCGCAACTTAACATTTCATATCCATGATAATTTTAACACACACATTTATCTTTTCATTAAAGGTAGAGTCTGATCTATTTTATCTTAAAATCATGTTATATAGTAATAGTATAAATTACGTCTAGTCCAACAGCTTGACCATCCAAATGTGTATCAACGAACCTTTCATTTGAAAGAATTGAGTCAAATCGCATGTTTACATATTGCACATTGAACAGGGATAACCCAATAGGCAGATCAGGATAACCATGTCATTTTTAAGTTATTTATTACTCTCAGTCGTAGAAATACACTTTTTATCTGTTTGCATATTTTTAATGATCATAGCTACACGGCTCCTTCGAGTGCTATCTCTTTAACCCAGTCCATTCTGGTCTGCCTGCAGCCCCTGCAGAATGCCAAGGTTGATATTCGTAAACAGATAATGTTCAAATTATATTTATAAAATTGTTGTTCATTACAACACATTTGGATGTCCAAGATATTAGAGTATATATAATGTATCCTTTCTAACATGATTTTACAGTAAAATCGACCAGACTTTGTGCTTTTGAATGTACCTAAGAATAAAGATATTATGATCATTATTTTGCCCCAGGATCACCTTGGCTGCCATCTCAGCGGCTCTCTCTTTCTTGATGCGGTTCAGTTCTGCCAGAAGCTCTGCTGTGTCGTCTTCCTCCTCACTATCAGAGTCCTCATCCTGCATCAACACACACCAAGACATGGCCAAATTATAATAATAATACATTTCTTATATCCAAATAATTGTCATGGGGCATGGTACGCTGGTGTATATATTATAAATAAAATCATACAGTGAGTGAGTAAAGGTTGGTAAATGGCTGAAGTGAGTAAAGGCAGTTAAATGACTGAAGTGAGTAAAGGCTGTAAACCAGCTGAAGTAAGTAAAGGTTGTTAAACAACTGAAGTGAGTAAAGGTTGGTAAATGGCTGAAGTGAGTAAAGGCAGTTAAACGGCTGAAGTGGGTAACGGTTATTAAATGGCTGAAGTGAGTAAAGGCAGTTAAACGGCTGAAGTGGGTAACGGTTATTAAATGGCTGAAGTGAGTAAACGTTGAAGTGAGATGTAGGTAGTACGTAAAGTCATTCCCCAGGCATTACGCCTTAGGAAGCCATGAAGGCTTATATGGCCAGTACGTAAATCTGGTTTCTGTAGTGCGAAGCAACTTAGAGTGCAGTTATACTGACCCTCCTGGACGGGACACTAGTCCATCGCAGGTACCTTCCAAACAGTGTTTGTACTCATTTGCAGCTGGGTAGATTGAGGCAAACTAGGGTAAACAAAATTGCTTAAGCTTCGAAAACGAACTGTGCCCAGTGTGGGTCTTGAACTCACAAACCTTGAATTTAGAGTCCAACACCTTAACCACTAGGCCAGTGGTTAAGGTGTTGTTAAACAGCTGAAGTGAGTAAAGGCTGTCAAAAGGCTGAAGTGAGTAAAGTGTGTCAAAAGGCTGAAGTGAGTTAAGGGTGTTAAATGGCTGAAGTGAGTAAAGGGTGTTAAATGGCTGAAGTGAGTAAATGTTGTTAAATGGCTGAAGTGAATAAACAACTGAACTGAGTAAAGGTTGTAAAAGAGCTGAACTGAGTAAAGGTTGTAAAAGAGCTGATGTGAGTAAAGGTTGTTAAACAGCTGAAGTGAGTAAATGTTGCTAAAAGGTTGAAGTAAGTAAAGGTTGTTAAACAGCTGAAGTGAGCAAAAGTTGTTAAATGGCTGAAGTGAGCATAGGTTGTCAAATGGCTGAAGCAATATTTTACCTCATCATCATCATCGATGGGGTCATCTGCATCAAGATTTGCAGATGACTGTTCGATGCGTGCTCTCTTGCTAGCCACAGAATCTGGAAAATGGTAGTTGTTATCATAAATTAATAATAATAATAACAAATCAGACATATAATTTACAATGTGCTGTGTAAAAATGGCTCAAACATTTTAAGGCCTGAACACTACGATGCAAAATTTTAAAATGTGATCAAAATCAAAGTGATTTTAATGAAATATAAATGCAGACTGAATAAATAGTTTAAGTAATATGTTGGTTTAATAAAATAGTGCACATACGTTCGTTAAAATCGTCGAAATAACTGACTTAGATTGGATAATTTAAAAGGTTCATATTCTCCATGTGTAGCAACAAACCATGCGGAAATGAAGCTGATCGCAAAAATCTAGTAGGAGCAAATGCGAGTACCTTCAACTAATGCATGTGTGCCAAATCTGTACCAAAACACTTGAAAACGATAAGCTAAAATTTAAATATGAATATCCAGCTGTTCCATACCATGCGTGCGCCCACGCTCCCTCTTCTCTCTTGCTGTGCGTTCACGCTCCTCCAACTCCTTGCGGTAGTCCCGTCCACGCTGCTCAGCAACTGTACCTTGGCCCGGTTGTCTGGATGTAGATACAATAGTCATAGTCACATTGCCTTCTTTCTGTATTAAAAACTTTTGTTTTGTTAATATAATCAAACACTATTTGCTTATCAACATAATACAGACATATTTAATATACAACATAATTTGCAAAATGTTGACATCAGACTTCATCCATCATCACCATCTTGGACCTATACTAAAATCACATAACGCTTTAGAGTATAGACAATCTGCGTTAGAACTTAACACTTTGAGGCTTCAGGTGGCTTCATTTGAATAGAAATTTGATTGGAATGGGCCAGGCCCCAGCTGGTCTTAGGATTCAGGGATGTCGTCTTTCTATATTTCACCACCTCAGAAAAGTGAAGTCTCAGAAGCCATCATGTAACATATGTACAATATGCGATTAGTTAGGGGTATGAGTGTTACTAGTGTTATTTTGCCAAAAAATAATTGATCGAATCGTTTGAGGTGGCTCCTATGACAGCGACCAGATTTGTCAAAAAATAATTGATCGAATAAGAATCGTTGGAAGTGGCTCCTATGACAGCAACCAGATGTGGTCTTAATAGGAGTCTCCCATCCCATATATTAATTTGTAATTATAATTTCATACTGCATTATTAATTTATTAATGACTATTAAGCTATGTACATAATTTGTCCACTAGATCTCATAAGTGACTGTGAGAATAGAATACATCTGTGTCGTTGGTAAATAAAATAAACTTCAATAGCTTTGGCACATTACATACACATTGTGAACGGTTTGAGGACCTAGGCTAAGGCAGAACCTTGCGGGACACCACAATATTCGTAAATGCTCAGATATAATAATTATGTCCATCGTAACTGACATATTGTATTCTATTGGACAAATAACTTGTTATTCGTTTATAGGTAACACCTCTAATATTATAAAAGTCCAGTTGATTACATAATAATTGCTTAAATGTGTGGTCATCTTGACTTGAGTACTGTGTCAAATGCAAGTTTTTGTGGATGGCTAAACACACAAGGCAATAACATGTTTTCTTTTATTAAACAAATTTGTGATTTCAGACAATGATTCATCAAGGGAATGGGAAGCGCTTTATTGGTTTTGTGCATATGTTTTACTATTATATGTTGGGATGGAAATGTAAATGGGGCAAACAAATATTTTCTGATTTGATTTCCAATCGCGCAAATGCTCACATTATCGCCCACCAATACCAACCTGGTTTTCAATTTTGTGTGGCCCGGCAAATCTCGACTGGAATATTGTTTAGACAATGCACTGAGATCTCCTTCTCCTTTTCCCCGGCCCCCCTGGGCGGGCTCGAACGTAGGTCGAGCTGCAGTCGTCATCTTATTAAAACGCTACGCTTTTCTCGCTTTTATTATTCCAATATGGCGCATACTCTCCAAGCCATTGTTGTTGCTCACGTTAACAAAGCAGGCATATTTTCTAAAGACACCAAATCTCATTATACGTATATTAATAACTGCTGGTCATCTTATTAAATTATTTGCAATAAAGATACCAATTTTGATAAAATTATACATTAGGTCAAGGAAGTCGCGTGGTATCGAGAGTTTCCTGGAGAAACAACACAGACGAGAGAGGAACTGATCGTCTGGTGGAGTAACGTCTGATCGGTGTGGTGATCGTCGTCCAGGAAGCTTTCTGCGACATGGAAAGACTACTTCTTGTTGCCGCGACCTTTGTTTGTTGCACACAGTTAGCCGTCTCCAATTTTGATCTCTACATGAACGAAACTGAAACGTTGAGACTACTCGGTAAGTAGGATTTGCGCGGCTTCCTCTGCCCTGGCTCAGACTCAGTAATCGCTCAAACGCTAACGGCTCAAACGCAGCCACTGAGCCAGTGTCAGTTGAAACTTTATCGCGTCCTGTCCCAGATCGGAATTGTAGGCACCAGCATCAGCAACCGACGCGATTATATGGTAATGGCGATGTCAAACAGACTTGTCTAACTATGACCATATTCATATTAAAGTTTACTAACAATTGGCATTGCCATTGATGCTGCAGTTATTGTATAGCAGGGACATCGGAACGGCGCGTTGACAGTTGACGTTGAGAGGATAATGCTGTCAGTGTCAGATGTTGTTGCCAGGCCTGTCCCTAGGCCCGGTTATAATAATCATGTTCCATTCGTCTCTCTGTACTGAAACATAACATTAAAGATGACACCGAGCACGGTTGGGTTTGATTAAACAGATCTGTCGAATAAAAAACAATATGACGCACAACAAAATTGTACCAGAAAATAATCATGTGTTCATAAATGTTTTATTAGGTACATCATGATTACACCTGGTATTGTTAACAACACTCCAGATAATGTTACTGACAAAATTTATACTCATAACCTATTTGGCTTTTTTAAATGATACTCTCTTTGGAAACCTTGGGTCTTGGAAACCGTTTCGAGTCTACCAGTTTGTAATGATAGTGTAGTCAATGCCAACAGAGACAGAGTCACATTCACTTGCTACCTGTTAAAATATTGCTTGATCTCATGTTAGAGAAATCTCTGGTTTTTGTTGTTACTTTTTTCCTGAACATTGTGTTTTCTGTAGATATTTACAGAGCTCTATGTAATGCGGCATAAGCAAATTGTTTCTTTGCCACTATTTATTGCAGTACATATCGTGAGACAAATATACTGATGCCCATTGTATTGTGGCTTGATGTGTATCATTCCAGTCCTAAAATATTTGTTTCACCTGATCTTTATCTTGGTCAGGTGAAAAAATCACCACCAGCAGTGAATACTAGATCCCCAAATTCCTAGGCTTCTGTACAAGTACAAGTATGGATTTAGTGCATGACAGCATGGGCGTGGTGTGTATATAGGTTCATAGAACTATATATGTTTATCTGATGCGATATGTGACTGAGCACTGAAGACTAATCCAGTCTGATAGATCAGTGACTTTATAACTTAAAGAACCTTTCCGAATAAAAATCACAAAGATGCAATAATGTTCTGTCATTTCTGTCACAGTTCTGTGCTCATGAGAACTTGCAATCAGTACACAAAGTATAAAACGCAGGTAGTAGGTGCTGCCACCTGTTGCCACAGTTATATGATTTGATCGATAGTAAAAAAACATTTCTTAGAGATGCCAGAAAAGATACTGATGATGTACACAGTCATATTCCAAAGAGGTACACTGATCTTATTAATAAATGTATTTTATATTGTATTTTAACAGGGTTAAATCAAAGCTTTTCCCAACAGTCATGGTCTGAAAATATATAATGCAACAAACATTAAAGATATGTTGACCTATTATGATCTATATTACTGCCAAGAATTAATTTTCTACTGAACCAAAAAATATCACTAGCCTTTGGGTGTGATACTCAAGACCTTTTTCTTAAGTTATCCACATGGGTTTGTTGATATTCTTTGTTTCCCACATTCCTTTGTAAATGTTTGAAAATAGAAGGTTTTTTCTGCAACTAGAAGCTTCAGAATGTAGTTAGAATATATAAGTTATTAAAACATAAATCATAAGTAGATTCAAATGATTATAAATGAATGGAACAACTCCAAACAAAATGGAAATATCTTTGAATGTTGGGTTACACCAGTGCGCATAGATCTATGAATTATAACATGACATCTTTATCTATTTGTCATCCACGTTTTGGGTGGCAATCTTTTTAAATAATTTGTGTTGCTGAATCATAATCCTCAAATTTGCAAGAGTAGAAATTGGCATTTAAGTGTAGCTACAGCTGTGCCCATACGAAAAAATCTGGGCCTATAGGGTTCAGCCTACTGTTATGTTTCCCATTGGTGACCATGGTAATGTTTTGCATGATTATTTTACAAAACGGGACCATACAAAATTCTGAAATTTCTTACCTGCCTTTGTCATCATCTCATTGACATGCTGATCGAGTTTACTCAAAGTCTCATACTTCTAACTCTTTTACAATGCCTGAACATGCCATACCCATCAGTGTTTACCAGTTTCTGCATGAATTACTATTCACACTTTGCCTTGTGGCCAAAAAAAATTGCCAATGATCCTTCCACCTATTGAAATCATCTAAAAAATCCACAGTTACACTGTCAACATGTTCTACCAGCAAACTTGCCAAAGTGCCTGCAGTTATGTCAGGTGATATGAATTTTTGAAAATTACGTATCAAAAATTACTTTGCTGTACATTCTTGTGTAACACACCAGCCAATAGCTTCTACAAACAAACCTGTGAATATGCCTGCTCAATTGCACTTATGTCACATCACATGAATTCTTTAAATTCACGTATCGCAATTTAATACGCCCTACATTCGTGTGAAACAATAAACAGGAAGGTCAACTGTGGTCTTACCCCTATACACTTAATGAGCCAAGTGTGTAAGTGGGATCATGCCTCAGTTAGACTTCCTGGTGTGTTACACATGAATGTAGGGCACAGTAATTTTAGATGTGTTATTTTTTAAAAAAATCATCATCTGACATAACTGTATTTGAGCCAGGAACATTGGCAAGTTTGCAGGTAGAACATGTTGGCAATGTAACTGTGGATTTTTAGATGATTGCAATAAGCGGAAGGATTTTTGGCAATTATTTCGCAACAAGGCACGTGTGCGTAGTAATTCATGCAGAAATTGGTAAAAATCGACGGGTATGGCACGTTCAGGCATTTTAAATGAGTTACAAGTACGAGACTTTGACTAAACTCGATCAGCATGTCAATGAGATGATGGCAACAGCAGTTATGAAGTTTCAGAATTTTTTATGGTCCCGTTTTCTTATAATCGTGCAAAACGTTAACATGGTCGCCAGTGGGAAATGTAACAGGAGGCTGAATCCAAGTAAGGCATTGCATGGTGCCACCCTGGTTGTGATACTAGCCATTCATTGATGGATTACTTTCTAGATGGATATGCTGTCTTGACATGCAAAGACAGGCCTAGTCAGAGAATGATGAATTGATAAATCCATTTGGCAATGAGGTATATTTATCTCTTTCCTGATGGCTTTGTTGCTTAAATGCACTTTCCTTGTTAGAGTTATGCATGCTTAGTGATAATCTATACATGTTTTTTTATATTTAATTTTGACTCACATTTTATCCAGAAAATGCAGTGTGTGGGTTAATATACTTTTCTAACTGAACCAGAAAGAGCAACATCATTGAGTCAGTATTGAGTCAGCAGCCATCTGTCTTGTAAGATATGGTGATCAACTCTATGTTGAGCATCTTATCAGTCAGGGTTGCACATGCGCATAATAATTTAATGATTGGTGCATAGTTGTGTTTGCTTGGAACTGAGTGGATTAGAGCTTGCGTAAGTTGTTAGGGTTCTGTGGTGCTGGTTATTGTGTCTGGTATTGAGTTCTAATCCTGTATTGCTCTGGGAAAACATGAGAATTTATAACAGTTCTTGCTGGTGTGCATGGTATTTAAGGCTTTACTATGGAGATTCTGTGATTGATGTTGCACGGACTGGAGTAGATTTTTGACTGGCAAGGATTTGCAGATCTCTGTTTTCTGTGGACCCTCTTCTCGGCCAGTTATGTGGTTCATTTCTCTTCTCTTATGATGCCCTTCTGAACAATCAGCCTTCTATGGCTGCTGTCTGCCAGCTGTTTTTGTTGATGCCTACTATCTTCATGTCACACTTGCAGGTGTCTTTGTAGCAGAGATATAGATGATGGGGGCCTGGTGGCAGAGTAGTTAGAATGACGGACTATCAGTCAAGAGAATCCAGTTCAATCGTCCTGCTGCCATTTCGAAGTTTGGGCAATTAGCTCCAGTTCACTCAGCTGTATAAATGGGTTCCTGACTGTAGACAGTTGTAGATATGTGAACAAATAGTCTTTGTACAGTTATTACAGTGAGGCTGAATACTTCCCAGAGAAGTCAAGTTGACATTGAAATGAACAGGTCTGACAGGGCGTGAAGTGTAAAGCGATTTTGAACTGTCCCAATGACTGGATATTGTGCTATATATAAGAAAGTACCTTTATTTTTAACTACGTTTGTTATTGATTTTGTATAATTGAACCAGCTCTAGTGACTGACAAAATTTACAAATTATAAATTGTAATTGCAGATCCCAGTCATATTCTGTAGTTAATATTTGCTGCCCCTTATCATAAGATAAATAGCAGAACACCCGATACATGCCAGGACTACAGTGACTGACACAGGTCTGGTGGTTGTCACTTGTGTTCAGTCATGCATGGAGTCACACATGGCTGCCCTACTAATGAGGCTAGAGTAGTAGAAGAGCTCACAGAGAACTAGTGATTCATTGTCATTGACATTTGCCACTTGATTGTATGTCATTATTTGAGGAATCCTGCACAATGCGCAAAAAGCAGGCTTTGTGGTCGTTTCTTGTGGCTTCTTCTTCAATTACAGTTGATATTATGACCGAATCTCCCAACACAATAATCATACACATGCCCTTGAAATTCATGGTTGTTCCCATTTTTTTAATTTTGGCTTCTTATGTACCCAATTACAGCTAATATTATGACTAGTGCTGTGTACCATATGGCGGTGTACCAGTGTATCATATGGCGGTGTACCAGTGTATCAGTATTTTTATGCGGTTTAGAAACCTGTATTTTTATTAAGTCGATCTGTTATTCCATGTGGTATGTTGCATCTTCAATTGACAACATGTGAAGCTGCCAAAACTAGCTTCAGCTTCTCGGGTCAGGTTTAGGGGGAAATGAATTAAGAATGAGTTTAAATTTTGTCAGTAGTTATTATTTTTAATATTAAGGTTCAACACTAGCAGTATTCTGGCACTGTGCCTGCTAATACAAGGAAAGTCTTAGCATATAATATAGTCTTTCAATGGTACGTGCTTTTAGATGCACTAGAAAAAACGTATACTGTATAAAATATACATTACATACCATGTAGAGCCATACAGTACACAACACTAATTATTACTCAATCTCCTGTGCCAGCACCCCTAACTCAAAATTGTTTTTAAGGCATTTCTTCCTTAATTCCCTGCTAAGCTTATCTGGGACGCACCTTCTAAAATTGTAATAATTCCTTGCACCAGTATTCCTCAACCCAATGTCTCACTTGACCAGTATTCCTCACCCCAATGTCTGACTTGATGGAGAAGGTGAAAATATGTATAAAAAAAATAGCTACAATTTCAAATTGTAGCTACCATATTTCTTTAGATTTTAATGTAGTTTTCAAAGGTTTTTTCTGTACTTTTACTTAATGTATTTTGAATTATAAGACTTGTCAAATTGTGTGAGAAATGAACATTTGAAAAGGTCAGAGTCATGTCAAGATTTAAAAATCTAAAAGAAATGGGAGCATGAGTAATGTGCACGCGCAATAGGTCTGTAGGCTGTCAGTGATATGATACTACTTGTGATACTAGAGAGAGTTCTGCATTGATCTTGATTATATCTAGACAGCTTTATGCATCAGTAATACCAGTGCTGATCTGAAGTTTCACAAAAAGCCTCTCTGTCTATAAATCATCCTTCATTATAACGGCACTCTGTGGTTTATCCACAATTTGTTCCACCTCATTGAAACAGCAAACCACATCCATCACTGCCAGTGCCAACCCCCATGGGTTGAGGGCTGCAGGGATCAGACATTGTTGAAAAAAAATCACCTTTGATGTTTGCACAGTCATGTTTGGAGCGCCTGACTTATTCATAATGGGACTTGGACATTTATTTTGTTTTTGTCTAAACAGGATTGGTAGAAATTAGAGTTTTGCTAGACATTTTCTGCCATTTTAGAAGCCCCCTAAAACTCCTTTATTTTTTTAACTCATTAGGTTAAATCAGGTTCATTTGCTGAAGTTCATATCTGTAGTATGTGTAATGTGCACAGTATACACAGGTGGTTAAAATAATAATATAATATGTTTTTATTTCAGACAATCAGTATGTCCATATAAAATAATAAATACATAGATTAAAAACAGTCTATTTAAAAATTATATAAAGCTAAGGTCCACTGACGCTGCATTTCGACATACAATACGTGTCGCTAGTTGCAATGTTCTGTGTGATGGGATTCAGTGACTTGTCAGTTATATAACCTTTCTGAAGACACGTTTACATGAGTTGACAATAGCTGTAGCAAACATGTGTCTAGCGCTACATCTCACAGGCAGTCTGTTCAATATCCTGTAGGAGTTGTTGTAAGCAACAACTCACATCTCACAGGCAGTCTGTTCAATATCCTGTAGGAGTTGTTGTAAACAACAACTCACATCTCACAGGCAGTCTGTTCAATGTCCTGTAGGAGTTGTTGTAAGCAACAACATCCTGTAGGAGTTGTTGTAAGCAACAACTCACATCTCATAGGCAGTCTGTTCAACATCCTGTAGGAGTTGTTGTAAGCAACAACTCACATCTCACAGGCAGTCTGTTCAATGTCCTGTAGGAGTTGTTGTAAGCAACAACATCCTGTAGGAGTTGTTGTAAGCAACAACTCACATCTCATAGGCAGTCTGTTCAACATCCTGTAGGAGTTGTTGTAAGCAACAACATCCTGTAGGAGTTGTTGTAAGCAACAACATCCTGTAGGAGTTGTTGTAAGCAACAACTCACACATCTCATAGACAGTCTGTTCAACATCCTGTAGGAGTTGTTGTAAGCAACAACATCCTGTAGGAGTTGTTGTAAGCAACAACAAACTGCTGAACATTTGCTTTTGTACAATTTACCCAAAAAGAACACATGTAAATAGTGTTAAATGAAAGATTGAGTATTTTTGTTAAAATCATGGACAGAATTGGCTTTGATTGTTAGACTCAGTAACTTGCAATACTGTGAATAGCCTTAAATGTATTATTATTTATAGTATACAGAACAGAACCATTTTTGCCATTTTCCCCAGAATGTTATCCCTCCCTCTCCATTCTGTCACCTGTTCTACTTCCCATGCCCTCGCTATCCCACCCTCCTCCCTTGCTCTACCCCCTGCCTTATCCTCTCGTCTACCTCTCATGTAATAGTAGCACTACTACTACTACTACTACTACTACCACTACCACCACCACTACTACTACTACCACTACCACCCACCACTACTACTACTACTACTACTACTACTACTACTACTACCACTACTACTACTACTACCACCACTACTACTACTACTACCACTACCACCACTACTAGTACTACTACTACCACCACTACTACTACTACTACTACTACTACTACTACCACTACCACTACCACCACTACTACTACTACTACTACTACTACTACTACTACTACTACTACTACTACTACTACACTACCACCACTACTACTACTACTACTACTACTACTACTACTACTACTACTACTACTACCACTACCACTACCACCACTACTACTACTGCTACTACTACTAATACTAATAATAATAATAATATTTCTGCAGGACCTAAATCCTCAGACGTGAACTGGCAGGTGCAACCAACCAACCAGTTATGCTGTATTTATACGTAATATCATGAACAGAGATGTACAGAAATGATCATTGTGAGGAACCACTGATGATTAAGGTTGGATATATGCAGTTTTTAAAATATGTCTAGTAGCTGCAGTTTCAGATGAGTTTATGGTGATGGGGAGTTAATTCCAGATTTTTGGTGCAGCTACAGAAAAAATACCTGAAATAGATGATTTTGACTGCCAGAGTATATTTGAATGACACGAGAAACTAAATGTGGTGGCTGTTGTTTTTATACAGTATCACAAGTCTTCCTCCTTGCCTCCCTGACCACATCTCCCGGTCAGTCTGTAACTGTCATCACATGTCTTCCTCCTTGCCTCCCTGACCACATCTCCCTGTCAGTCTGTAACTGTCATCACATGTCTTCCTCCTTGCCTCCCTGACCACATCTCCCTGTCAGTCTGTAACTGTCATCACATGTCTTCCTCCTTGCCTCCCTGACCACATCTCCCTGTCAGTCTGTAACTGTCATCACATGTCTTCCTCCTTGCCTCCCTGACCACATCTCCCTGTCTGTCTGTAACTGTCATTCCCATGTGTTTTATGTTATTAATACATCTCTCTATGTAATGTGATGACCCAGCATACAGTACACACAGCCTGTCACCTGTGTGTCTCAATCTGTCACCATTTGTCAACACCTGTCCCAACACTCCCAACATCTTCCCTGAAACACAAGACTTGTCGTCTCCTATTCCACAGCCTGCCTCTTCCCTCCATCCCTGGCAGCTCCCCAGGTTTTCATGTTCCCCTGAGCCCTGTTATGAACACTTTACTAGTTAGATCAGATTTTTGCTCACACAGATTGACACAGGTGTTCATTACTAAAGGCCTCCACAGGTGGTTGTCTTTGGGGGGGCTGACAAATACTTTTATACACCTAATAATGTGCTGCATCCAGTAACCAAAATGGCACATTGGCCTGAAAACTGATGAAGATATTTTCGTTTATTTAGTATTGTTTTATTATACAGTTAACTAGCCGAGTTGCCCCGTTTTGCCCCGGTCATGTTTTGGTAGGGCAATGCCAGTGGCAATGACAGCTTCTTGCCCCAACTTCATGTACAATTGCCAGTTTCACAAAGCATTCATACTGTACAAAGGAACTTATAATGTGGATGTTTGACTAAGTCACGTAACATTGCATAACGTTGCTAACAATTGTATCTACTATTGACTATTTTTTAAATTACTTAATCTATGCCAAATGCCCACATTAGTTCCTTCATAATATGCCCAACCCAGGGGGAATTTTTTTTAATGCATGAACCATTGCTCCTTTCCCCCCCCCTCCCCCCGGGCATGCCTACAAAATTTCAGCCTCATACATGCAAAACTGACAGAGATATGGGGGAACCTACAGACAGACATTCAGAGTCACAAAACTACTTCATAGAATAGATTTTGTTCTTAATATTTCTTTGATAATATAAGCAGATGTTGTAATCAAGTCTTGATTTTCAACTTGGTTAAGACAGCACATTGGATAAATTCGTTTTCAAGAAAAAAATGTGCTCTGAATGAAATACTGTAATTAGTAGTAATCAATGTAATTGCTACAGTTACATGAAATAAATAAATTACAGTTACGGTATTTAATCCAAACCTGGATCAGTTACAAGTACAATATTTTGCCTGTGATCAGTTGCAGTTATAACTCAATTGGAAGTCCAATAACAAATACATCATTTTGCGTATAATCAATTAAAATTACAACTGCGTAATTGGACTTAGCCCTAGTTGTGTGTGTTCATGTATTATGTGTAAATTCTATCACAGACATTTCTGGACCTATTCTTACATTCATGTGAAGTTTTCAGTAGCACAAAATGTATGTTTCACTATGATAGTGTGGTGCAGTAGATCAAACCTGAGTGCGAGCCCATCTACTGCCATTTCGAAACATTGGGCAATTTTGTTCACCCCACCTTGCCTGTGTATTTCGGAAGAGACGTAAAACCTGTTGGTCCCTTACTGGGTGTCTGTGCCAGAGGAAGAAAAGACCCCACATAGGGTAAACCATGTGTAATATGCTGTGGGCTCTATCTTTCAACCACATGAGTCACACCAGAAGCGTCTGTGATGCAGCTCAGTTCATTATGCCAACTACCTCGCATGAGGACACATTGAATAAAAAAAACCAGAACTTTCCAGTATCACAAAATGTATTTTCATTATGCTGCCCTGCAGAGTCAGCAGAGAGCAAAAGGCAGTGTCTACAAAACATTTAAATGAGATAATTGGCTTTTCAAGTTTTGGTTCTGCCAGCATGTTGCACTTACTGCATAAAACTGCGTTAACTCGGAAATATGATGAAATAGAACAAGCAAACTTTGACAAAGAATAGAACAGATACGGTGCAAGTTGTTGGTTCAATAATCTGATTTTCATCAATTCTGCAGTTTGCATAGCGGTATGGTAGAAATTGAGCCAGTCGCGACGTCTTAAGCCAACTATGACGATAATGAAATGAGGCAGTGGAGCATTACACTTAGTGATGTAAAGTGGCAGTTTGTGTTATTACTGATGTCATATTTATTCCGTACAGATGTCTAGTCGCCTCGTGGTGCCCCCTAGTTTTTTAACCGATGACAGTCGCAGTTTTTGGTTACCCACCTATAATTAAAGGTATAAAGCTTGATCGTTTTTTTTGGTAAAATCATTTTATAATAGTATAAACAATATATTTATTCTAACATCATGTAAAACACCCAAATGCAATTAAATTTATGAGCCATCATTTTTAAATATAATTTACACGCAATGTAATACTAAACAAAAAATTTATTAAAGCACTTTTTGGCAGTAACAATGTTAGAATATATATATATATATATATATATAATCCAGGGTGCTTTATACTATTATATGGTTTTATGATAAATACTATGTACTTTTAAGCTTGAACATAACTCATCCGTCATTTATCAATCATTGTTGGTTAAGACTTTGTGTTTGACTTTGAGACGATCCCCAGGTGGTGGCAAGCACTGGGGTAATGGGATAGTGTTAAACTGGAGAAATCACCTAAGTTTCCCTGTCCCTTTCCCTGTGTCTCTCCCTGCCAGTTTCACATGCTAGGAATACTTTCATCTCCACTCCCAATCAAATGCCAAAATTTGTACTGGGTCATTTGTGGAAAAGGAAGATATTTTTTTTGGCAGGTGTGAGGATGGGAACTGTGTTCGGCTTCCAAATAGGATGTCTACAAGAATGATATATTTTCAGAAAGAATAAAAAATTTTACACTCAAATTTAATTTCCATAAAGATCAGTTTTAGTATGTATGGTTTATTTTAGCAAATTGTCTAACTACTGGGAATGGATCAGTAGCACTCTGGTTTCTTCTTGAAACATTCCTCTCAGAGGACAAAAATATTATAGACACGGGCAAAATGTAATTAAAAATAAGATTCATTAGTAAATTTTGACACTTATAGTCAGCTTTGATAAAAAAAGGCATGAAAAAATTAAAAGAATTATCAAATGAAAAAGGACAAGTTTGTGTTTCTTGTTAATATCATCTTCACCCCTTGAGTGGGGCGATCGTAGGGGTGCCATTTCCAGAATCTCTGCCAGCTAGGTCTGTCTTCTGCTGTGCGTAGTAGGGTCAGTAAGCTTCGCTTGGTCCTTTATGTTAACTAGCCAAAGTCAAAGAAGAAAAGCCAGTTTTTTCTTGTTTTCTTTCTTTTGGCAATATACTCCTAAACAAATCTTGACAGGAAGGAGAAAGTCGATGGGATATAATTGGCATCATTTGCCTGTTGGTGGCTGTTGTATTGCCTAAACCTGTCCAGAAATTTAGGAGGCGTGTCTCCTAAAATTACCAAGCTTAGACAACTGGACAATTGGACAACATACATTTGGCAGTAGGACAGTTTGGCAACAGGGTGTTTTGGTAATATGTCATTTTTGTAACTCATCAGCTAAATCATAGTCATTCTGCAGCCTTTTGGGTTTGGACAATTTTGGTGGCTGTGGAATCACATTAAGCTTATTTTATAATCATTGTTGTCATAGCATGGAGACTACACCCTAGACCGTTCATTGAAGTTGACAAATGTTACCTGTGCTGAAATGTTCAATTGGTGACAATGGCACACACTTCTGATGTTGAGCTAAAACTAATCCTTCTAGTGATAATATTGATCCAGGATAATTAATCAAAAATGTTATTTTCCCATCCTTCTGGCACAGTGGTTCAGTGGTTTCGTACTTGCTTCTGGACCAGGATGCACTGGGCTCGTGTGCCATAGGCCAGCGACCAAAACAACCATTTTGTAAAATTGGGTACAACTCTAGCACCTGGATGGCAGTTGGAAGTTGTCTCAATTTTGGAGTGTCATATGTCAACATTACTACCCCTTTATATGGTCCCTCTTTCCCGCTTTTTTATTTTCAAAATATTGTTTACTGTAAAATCAATCGATTTGTTGCACATTCTAGGGACATGTTATTTGGTCTAGAGACATGTTATAAATTATATGGTCTTAAGTGATTTTGCATTTTTTTTCATCATGAATAAGAATGGCAAATCAAAATGGCGATATGTAAAACAACACAGGTGAGTGTGTTATAAATTGACAACACGTTGAGTGAAAGAGAACATTTCTCACTGTTCCATGATAATATGTTTACATGACATATGTTATGAGTAACTTCTAGGTAAACGAATAAATCTGTCAATTTGTCTGTCGGTCTGCCTCTAGTACTTAGTCTTAGGGGTACATGATATTATATATATATATATATATATATATATATATATATATATATATATATATATATATATATATATATATATATATATATATATATATATATATATATATATATATTACGGAATACTGGTATATAAAATTTTTTTGCATAATGCATATCGCGATATGCCTTTTGACATACCGGTATATACTATTTATTTTTATTTTTCATTTCCAACTTGTCAAAAGGGAGCTTAATGAGTAATTATGAATTATGACTGAACCAGATACAGTCACTAATCTTTATTTATTTATTATTTGTTTATGGTTCATGTTTGAGTAATTTATTCAAATAGTTTAAGTTCATGTATAGTGGACAGGATGTCTTTGTGTGTTTAATAATTTACTTGACACAAAGCCTTTAATTAAACAGTCTGTGTATTTTTTCATATGTACAACTCTGGTTAACTATGTTTAAAATCACCAATTACTTAAAACAGTTTTTTGGGTATTATTTAATATAGATATCAGCCTGGCAAGTATAAAATATATTACAGCACAACAGGTTAAGTTATCTTATATCTTAACCAAAATAACCACAATATATTGTGATACGTATCACGATATGGTCCTTTGTATCACGATATATCACGTTACAAAAAATACCCAACCCTACTAGTTCAATGTCTTGTCTTTGTCTCTCCCCCACCCTCTATCTGTTTGTGTCTGTGTGTCCATAGCTTTCCCACTCCTATTTTTCCACTCTGTCAATCATCAGTTACTCTAACATCGTAACAGTCTGTCGCACTTGCCCATGATTGCAGCATTAGAAAGAACTTTGAAGTATGCAATGAATTAAAAAACATCACAACCTCCAGTCGCAGGTAACCCCAGTCTCCCACGTGTTGGCACCTGCTTGTTACATCACTCACATTTCCAGAATCATCTGACAGAAACAGAGGCTGGCTTCTATTTAACAACATACTTTTCATGCTGTACATATTTCCTGGAGCTGGTGTAACTGGTACGGAAGATACATGCTCGGTCTGACTACATTTCCTCTGTTGAAATGTTGGTGACAGCTGACATCCACCATTAGTAGTTTCCAAGTTTTTCTATTATGTTTATTGCTGGGAAATTACCCTGGATGGCACTGATAGACAATGAAATGGCATTATCAAGATACTACATGGCATTGATTACATATACAAAGATGATTTCTTCACAACTAACACTCAGAGCACACGCGGCCACAAAGATAAACTATACAAGACACCCAGCATACTCAACATAAAATATTAATTCTCGCAACGAGTATTTAAGGACTGGAATGACCTTCCACCATCAGCCATAGAAGCCCCTAACATACTTGCATAAAAAATTTACAGATTCCAATTTTAGAAGAAGAAAAAATTATTTATATCATAACAAACCTAGCCATGTTTTTCTCACAACTATAAATTACGATGAATAAAGGAGGGTGTTTGAAAAGTCTTATTTTCAATTAAGTTATTGCTGTATTAGAACCCAAAGATCCAGGCAAGTATCACAATTTAGATTTTTGTAATGCAGTCACACATAACCTTTCTGAACACTTCCTGTGTGATAATTTCAGTTAGCACCTGTAGAAGATGTGGGCTTTGGTTACAGTGGTGCAGTTTGTCTGTAATATTATTTATCTAGAAGGGATTTCACTGTCAAAAGGTGGTAGTTATATAACTATTGTGGTTAGTTCATGCATTGCAGGAAATAATGATTAAATTTGAAGGGCTGGCCATTTTTAATATTGCTATAAAATATTAGGCAGGTCCATAATGTTTTTTAACTGGATCTGTTCCATTTTGAATTGGCCCTGTTGTGTTTGAACTGGCCCCACAAAATGCATAAATTATAAGTATATTATATTGTAATTAATTTTTTAAGACATGTAATAAAGCAAAACGGCAACATGTGTAATGATTAAAAGTGTGTAAAACAGAGACTGCTCTAGAATAAACTAATAATTAAACTTAATAAAATGTAAAACTTACAAGTGGCAATATTATATATATCAGATTTTGACCAAATTCTATATGTAATTCTGAAATAAATCACTTGTAAGATAGGATTTTAAAAGTTCTAACAACTATAAGTATGATGTGGCAACAGTCAAGTAACTCTGACACAAAAACAAGTTGTAGAACTGTGACTGAGACAGTCGCTGATCTATAATTATACACTGTAATAATTACAGATTTATGATATATATGTATATATATATATATATATATATATATATATATATATATATATATATATATATATATATATATATATATATATATATATATATATATCAGTGAGCATGGTCAGAATTTAAGATGGCTATACCGGCCCCACTACCAGCCGAGTGAAGCTGGCAGTCTGGTGTATGGTGAAACACATCACCAGGCTTGAGATTGTACATGGCCCAGAAGTGAAATGGGTTTTAAATTTTTTACGTACCATCGCTTCCACGTCATTCTGAGTGCCTTTTTCTCTGGAAATTTGCATATGTAAATCAGCTGCTTAATAGAATCATATTGTTCTGGTCCAAAGTGATTTTGTTAAATGGACTCTACTCCAATAGGCACTAAACAGAAGTGAATTGTGGTGTGAGCCCAGAGGCCCAAAGAAGACAGTGAATCATTCTATTCAGAGCCTTGTTAGTGACACCCTTCAGGGCAGCATGGTTCCACTTAAAAGCTGTGATTTGCTTCAGTCTGATGGCATTTTGATTACAGGTCTGATTGGTGATGTGGGGGGCCTTCTGATGCCCCTTATGTTACTGGTGAAAAGGTTGACAGCTGTGAGAACTGATGAGAGGTGGGGCCTGTCAGTCTCAACTGTCTTGTGGTTTATTTATTTATATCAGGCTTCTTCACACACAGCACTGACAGTTTGATGTCTGAGCAGCTAGGGTGAACTCACTGGTGTAAATGTAAAAACTGGGATCATCGTACATTCCAGCTGCAATCGTTTTGACAGTTTTCATCTTCACTGGCAGATGTTATTATGTCTGCATTTTTTTAGGATCGGTTGGGAACAGGCTGCTATTTTCTTTTGTGCTTCCAATAATTACTGGGCACTTTGCTAAATGCAATGCCATTTTGAGAATTTCTTACTTCGTTGATTGTTTTGACAGTTTGACAAGGACATGGGCATGTTTGTAGAGTGTGATATTTATTGTCATCAAAATGCCATCTCCAATGCAAAACCAGCAGTGATACATCTATATAAGTCGTGTCATGGTCTTCACCAGGTCTGTTTATCTGTATATAGCTTAGTTTTTTGTCTTTAAGATGTCATCCAACCAGAATTTCCTTGGTCTCTCTCTCTCTCTCGTAGAGATATAAAAATGCATCATATTATCAGTGCATCAGTCCATGTGATGCTGCAATACTATCACTCACCTGCTCGCTCACTCACTCACTCACTCACTCACTCACTCATGCATCCATTGAAGCATAATGGCAAACAGATACGATATATCATTTTCTATTAATTTTCTGTAGTGAATAATTTGAGTAAAAACATTACATGATGTAATTAAAAATGGCAATTACATTTTCACCAATTCCAATTACTTTCAAAAAGAAAACACCAATTCCAGTTCGGGAATTGGAAATGGTGTTTCAATTTCAATGTAACTGGCCCCAAGTTTGCTGTTGTGTCGAGTGCAATGTCCTTACCATTGTAGCTTTCTTCATTTAATTATAATTTATATTCAGGGCTGGTTGTTGGGGTCCTACCATGTCATTGGTGGTTTTCATTACAAATTAATGTTACGTCTGAAATAAATGTGCGTGACTCTCGGATCAAGGTAGCACTTTAATTAATAGACATAGAGGTAATACTGGCTGCTATCCAGTTATCTATCACGGCCAGATCATGGAAATCCGATCTCTCTGCAACGCTGATACAAATGCTAATGGCCTTTTTTTGTCCACAACATAGTCACATCCGAATTTCAATCAGTTCGTAGAAGCATTTGTCATCCCCTGTTGACAAGGCAAGCATCTTTGTCATCCATTCCACGTCTGTGAATGACACCAGCCGGATTTGTCCTGGCTTGTCACCATGGTGATAACCACAGGATGTCATCAACCTACCTCATTGGGTGCATCTCTTTTGTTCCATTGTCGTCCATCCGTCAGGGGTTGGTTGAAAATTTTGCACAAATTGTGGTTTCAGATTTCAGGTTTCGTTCAGTAGGATGGTTCAAGTTTAGATATTTGTTGATGCGTATTGTTTGTTTTGTTGCATTTTCAGGAGAAATGTCCTGTGATTGTGTGTCTAAGTACTGGTTTTGTCGTACGATCCCATCAGTCATTGTGAACTTAAAGGGACATGTGAAAGAGGATGTCATTCGTCATCAGGATTGTAGGTTCTGCCAGTCAGCTGCTAGAGGAAGATCTATTCAGAATACATCTGTCTTTGTGATAGATGTCATGGAGTGAGACTAAGAAGATGTTGCATCCATGTGGGGGTGACTGTTGGACGGGGTCAGGTCACTATTTATTTTCCCATTGGCGATATTGTTAATTTTTAATGCTGTTCACAAATTTATGTTTTGAATATTCTAAAAATCAACTACCATATTCAACCTATTAAGCGTACATGCCCTAATTAGCGTGCACACCTTTTTTAATCAGTAGGATCCATAATTATTGTAATTTGACTAGTGTGGAACAACTGAAATGTGTCGCCATCTGGTGTTAAACAGTTGACACCACTTTTCATTTGTTCTACACTAGTCACCAAATGACATCATTAGTGTTGAACAGTTACCTTATTGTCTAGAGAAAACAGTTTATATTGTACACTTACTAGGTCGAATACGGTATGTTAATCTTTATCATTTCATCAACCTGCTGAAAATAAATTTCTGCTTCTGTCATTTTTATCTCCAGAAAATCAGCTTGCAAAGTGCTCCCTATGAAATGGCGTCCGAAACAACTACATCACATCTTCATGCGCAGGAGTCCCTTGTCATTGGCTCACACATAAGTTGACAGCCATCACTAGACATTTTAACCTGGGGACAACATAATTCAAAAATTATTTTACAGATGGCAAAAAAATTCTAAAAGGGGGACCATCTCAAAATCACTTGTACTATATTCATATGCTATGAACCCTGAAATGAAACAATGATTTGTCCCCTGGATGGATGTGTGGTGATTCAGGGGGATAAGGATGCAGGGGCACAGTGCTACAACGTTGGACTCACTCACAGTACTACAACATTGGACTCACAGTACTACAACATTGGACTCACTCACAGTGCTACAACATTGGCCTCATAATGGAATGCACAGGGTTCGAATTCCCTTGTTGCGGTTCAAAGCTAAGGCAGTTTTGTTTAGTGTCAGTTGCCTCAGTTCGCTCAGTCAGCTGTGTAAATGGGTACCTGACAGTAGACAGGGGTAGGATTTATGAATTGAACAACTGTTTCATGGTTGGATGCTTCCAACAGAAGTTGGAATGGTGTTTGCATTAACATGTCTGCTACTGGCAAAGTGTAACGTGTTTTTCCTCCTAGAAGTCCAGATGCATATTATATATATATGGTAACAAGGCTGAAAAACAATTGTTGAACCGAATAAGTGGTAATCCAGAAATATAGATTGGCTTAAATTATTTATGCTGCATTTTTTCTGTGCAATTTAATAATACTTACGTGGATGCTGGTGGTCGAAAACATAAGCCACTGACGCTGACAAAAAGTTGGGTGTGTATTGTATATGTTAAAATATAAATCTGTCAGTTTTTGCAAAAAGTCAGGGTATATAGTATACTTGGGGGGGGCGTATTAGGCACAGACAATTATGGTAGCTGAGTGAACTGAGGCAATGTGGAATGAATGAAATAGAAGCAAGACGATTCAAAGAGTCAGATATTCTAACCACCAAGGTCCTGTCAAATGTTTCTTTTTTCTCTCAAATTCTCATACCTTGTAACACCTGTTTAATGGGAAAGTGATGTCCCTGGATTGCAAATTACAGGGCTAGCACCAGGTTGACAGCAGGGACATATTGAAGGCTGACAGTCTCTTGAATGTCATCATCTCTGCCTATCACCCTCTTTCACTGTATCAAAATAACCCTAGGCTTCTATTGTTGTGCGGCTTTAGGGGCATGAAAGGGTAAATCAGTAGGGTGCATTTCTGATTGGAACCCTGTGGTGATCTTTGATTAACTAGCTGCAGTAATTTGTTGACTTTCTTTACCCCTGTACATAGTGATTTGTATTGGTCAGAGCCTGTTTGATCTGTGTTAAGATTTGTTTAGTTCTCGTTTCAAATGTAAACGATGAATAATTGTAACCAAGTTTTAACATTTCACCTCTGAATGTAACAGTGGCTGCATAACAACACACCTACATTCTTCCACGTTCTGGACATACAATTAACTGTATTTACTGTAGTGCAATGGTTAATAATAATAATATATTTATGGTAGTGTAATGATTAATAATAATAATACTAATATATTTATGGTAGTGTAATGGTTAATAATAATACTATATTTATGGTAGTGTAATGTTAATTATAGTAATATACTTATGGTAGTGTAATGATTAATCGTAATAATATATTCATGCCATGGTAGTGTAACGATTAATCATAATAATATATTTATAGTAGTGTAATGAATAATCATAATACTAATATATTTACGGTAGTGTAATGATTGATAATAATCATAATAATATATTTATGGTAGTGTAATGGTTAGTCATGATAATAATATATTGGGAAGGTTATGCATTGTCAATATGTTATTGATTACACAAACAACAATACTTAGTTACCTGTGAGCTAATTTTCACGTTTTAAATAAACAAGTCAATAAAATATATAATAACATAATAATATAGCATATGATTATATGCTGATTATATACTAATTAATAATAATAATAATAAACTACTATAGCACCTGAATTCTGAGGAAGTCGAGGTCAGAGGTGAAACAACCAGAATTGTTAAGCGTTATATCACGACCAGTGGTGCACATACATCATCAAATAGAGTGAGCGCCGTCGAGGATTTAGGGTGGAAATGCAATTTCAAATAAATACATCTTTTTTGCAGAAAGTATGTATAGTTCCAACTATCAGATGATTTTAAAGTGATGGGTAGTTCGTTCCAGATAACATAATGATAATTTTTTTTTAATATTTGTAATTTTGAAAATAAATAACGTAACATAAAAGTTATTTCATCTTTATGTTGATTATTTGTTTTTTCTGTAAGATACAAACAGCAAACAGGTAAACTATGTTGCATTTTGTGTGATATTTATGCATTTCCAGATAAAAATAAAAGGAAAGCCCTATAGATCTCCAAGCTCAATGTTGCCATTAAAGTCTACTGTATTGTACATTTTCTGGAGATTTTAGGTAGTTTTGACACAGAATCAAGGACGCCCAGAAGGGGGGTGCAAATAAATTAAGTTACACGGACAGAAAATCAATAAAGTTACATCTAGAAGTGATGCAAGTCGAAAGTGCACAGTTGTACATAATTAATTAAGTTACAAATCATTCCCTGTGTGACACCACATGCAAATCATGTTATCCCACCCGCGTGACACAGGACTGATTAAATTGCTTCTGCCTGTTCAACAAGTCTATGTTTAGACAGACAGCAGTGTTTTATTTTGTTATCAATTGTAGCAGAGCAGGGCATTGAAATAAATAAAATCAACCCGATAATTGAATTTTTGTATTCACTCGGTAGAGGCGTGTGGCCAGCGACATCAACATTTTATTTGGCTGCGGCTGTAACTACCCTAGTTGAAAAGTCTTGAATGTATCATCATAATACATTTAGATGTGCACCATTGAATGGTGCTGTTATTTTCTTCTACATTTTGTGCAATTTGTGGTGATTAATAATTATGAGTTTACCCTCAGAACATGTGACTCCCCAATGGTACTGATTATAAACAGACTGTTGGCAAGTCACAAACTGGCAAGTCAAGTTTCAAGTCAGTGACCTGCAAGTCAAGTCAATTCTCATGCCAGTGACCTGCAAGTCCAAATCAAGTCTCCGAGTCAGCCTTTGTGACTTGAGTCATCAAGTCTGAATATAAAATTCCTAAAATAAATTCCTGAGTTAATGCTGACATCAGATAGCCATATTGGTAGAACAGGCCCTGTAAAAATTTCTAGTGGAACAATGATAGTGGATATGGTGCTCAACGGTAAAACAAACAGTGTCCTGGTGAACAAGAATGATCAGGTTCCTAGCCTCTCATACCTATCACCAGCCCAAATATATATTCCCTCTCCAGGTATATCTGTACATGATGTTGCAGGTAGAGAACGCACCTTGTAAAGGTATAAAAGGTAAAGGACGTTCTTATATGGTGTGGTATCCAGTCCTTGGAATTGTTCAGAGTGTTTTACACCCCCCGGCAGACCTGTTCATTCCAACGCCAATTTGACTTCTCTGGGAAGCATTCAGCCATGCTGCAATTACTGCACAAAGACTATTCGTTCAGATCTGTCTGTAGCCAGGTACTCATTTATGATCATAATTGTGTAAATGTCAGTAGGATCCCTATATATGTAAACACAGGGAGCATCTTGTATGTTGCCTACGGGGTTGCACCCCATATAAAGGAGAGGGATGAGCAAGGGGCTTTCCAGAACCTCGTCCCGAGTCTTTGTGAGCACGAGGAACAAGTTTATCGCAATTTCTGCCATCTCTGATTCGGTCTCATCGTTATACCGCGGCGCCATCTCATTGTTTATGCAGCTCACTATGCAACTACAAGCACAGTCACAGGGTTCAGTCACAGGGTTTCAAGCAGGGAACCTCGATTATGCGTCACATGACAAATGCGGCACTTCAAATGGTGTTCTGCTGCTCACACTCGCCACTGGGCTTTGAGTCCCCAACACTGCGCACACTGGCGACTAATTGGGTTCCCGATTAAATTTTTGAATCAGATAAGATTCCCAGTAGCAGGCTAGATTTGTGTCTTAACAAGTTGGCCAAAGAGTCCTAGTCGCGGTTTTTTCGCATACTAATGACTTGACTATTTATGACAGTTGCATTGAGCAAAAACATCACCATCGCATCAGTTGTCAGTGTATGCTGGACAGTACACACCAAAACTCTTTATCTTGCAGGAGCTGTGGTATCTGGCTGGTAACACTCAAGTGTGAGCTAGAACAGACGCATCTATGATGCTGTTCTGACTATTCTACCTTTGCCGATGATTTGAGCGAACATCACAGTGCTCCAGAAAAGGAAATGCAGCTATTAAAAAATAATAGCCTGTATTAAATGTTAGCAGAGGTCATACACCTTGTGTACACAATCTCTGATGCTATTTTTATCTCCTGCGTAGCTGGGTGAGCGATAGAGTTAAAATTTGTGAGCACAAAGAAAGCAAAGCTCACTATGATCAGATGGAGAACTAGAATTTCACACATCCATCAAACATCCAGAAAAAACCCATCCCACCCCTGAAAGGCAATCTGCCTTAATGAGACAAGGGAAGTGTTACCATAGCAACCAATCAGCTGGGATGGCTGCTAAATGGTCATCATTCTGTGGAGGCCACAATTAGGTTATCAATGCATCTGGGAGCATACCCCACCAGAGGAGTGGGTCTGATTTCCCTCTCCCATGGCATGGGAACAGATGACTCTGATGAATCAGGAGAAAATGTCATTATTCAGATCCATGCATCCAGACAGTAGGGGATAGAAGACAATATTTATGTTGTCAATATAATATGAAGAAACATCTCTGGTCTTGACGTTAATGCCCAATAAACAATATTTGTGATGCATGTGCATTAGCACTATTTTTTTATGTCCTACAACTCTGGTTCCATTCTTAGCCAACAGGTGTTGTACGTATTATAAGCCAATGTATATTGTACGACAGCAGATAATAAACTGACTATATACACATTTACGTGCTTTCGGAAATTTAACTTAGAAATGTTTTTGAATGACCAATTTCAAAATCTACCAGATCATATCGCAATGATGTCACAAACATGTATCGCATTGACGTAACAAACTGATGACAGTGATGTCACAAACATGTATCGCATTGACGTAACAAACTGATGACAGTGACGTCACAAACATGTATCGCATTGACGTAACAAACTGATGACAGTGACGTCACAAACATGTATCGCATTGACGTAACAAACTTATGGCTATGACATCACAAACATGTATCGCATTGACGTAAGAAACTTATAGCTATGACGTCACAAACATGTATCGCATTGACGTAACAAACTTATGGCTATGACGTCACAAACATGTATCGCATTGATGTAACAAACTGATGACAGTGACGTCACAAACATGTATCGCATTGACGTAACAAACTGATGACAGTGACGTCACAAACATGTATCGCATTGACGTAACAAACTGATGACAGTGACGTCACAAACATGTATCGCATTGACGTAACAAACTTATGGCTATGACGTCACAAACATGTATCGCATTGACGTAAGAAACTTATGGCTATGACGTCACAAACATGTATCGCATTGACGTAACAAACTGATGACAGTGACGTCACAAACATGTATCGCATTGACGTAACAAACTTATGGCTATGACGTCACAAACATGTATCGCATTGACGTAAGAAACTTATGGCTATGATGTCACAAACATGTATCGCATTGACGTAACAAACTGATGACAGTGACGTCACAAACATGTATCGCATTGACGTAACAAAATTATGGTTTTGATGTCACGCACATGTATCGCATTGACGTAAGAAACTTATGGCTATGACGTCACGAACATGTATCGCATTGACGTAAGAAACTTATGGCAATGCAGTCACAAACACATCCCACAACTGAAGTTTTATTCTTAGCTGATAATATCATACATGTTGTGATTTTTTTGATTGCACAGGGAAAGTAACTTTTTGGTTGGGCAAGCCGTAGGTCACTGTAGGTCACCACTTGCCCGGACAGGCAAGTAGAATTTATGCATGGACAAGCTAAGTCAGTATAGCACTTGCCCAATCAAACTTGTTACTGAACTTTTGACATTTCCATGCTTTTATCGTTGTTTATTATAATATAGATAAAAACACCCCAGGTAGATTTTGCGTAATGTATAATGCCAGTTAAGAGACAAGGAAGTACAGCTAGGGCACAATAGTCACAAGGGGCAATGGGGGTAATTTCAAGGGGCACTGAGGGTAGTCATAAGAGGCAACAATAGGACTGGAAACAAAATGTGTATTCTTTGCATTTTGCATCGGTGCGTGTTCCCGATTCATGTTAGTTGTTGTTTTTTGGTGGTAAACATTAATGCTGATGCATAAAATTTCATCAGTGGTTTCAGGACAAGTAAAACATTAGGTCAGGGCCACTTAAACCTTCAATGTCAAGCTCCGGGTCTCTTTGGCTGAAATCCCAGTTTCTTCCCATCTCATCCTGCCTTATCCCTGTGTTTCAGGAGTTCCCGGACAACTGTATTACGTGCGCAATGGGATCGTCAACCATTATGCTCTGTCCTTCAGTATTCCTGTCAAGTCGGATATTGATGACATTTATTTCGTGTGGCAGAACCTGAGGAAATCTCCCCCGGCTCCTTCGGTAAGTAGCCGTCTTATCCCCAGTGTAGTGTCGGAAAAAGTGACATGTCATGCAAATGTGTCATCTCATTGAGATTTGCGTGTGTTTATCAATGAGTTTGCAGATTAGTTTGTAGCTTATTTGCATTCTCAATCTTGTGAAAATGCATCCGATTTTCCATGAATCTGCTTATTAGGAAAGTCCAAGGCTTACTAGGGAATCCTAAGGCTTATTAGGGAAGGATGAAGCTTATTAGTGAAGGCTAAAGCTTATTAGGGAAGTCTAAGGCTTATTAAGAAAGGATAAGGCTTATTAATGGAACTAAGGCTTGTTAGGGAAGTTTAAAGCTTATTAGGGAAGTCTAAGGCTTATTGGGGTAGTCTAAGGCTTATTAGTGAAGATTAAGGCTTATAGGGAAGTCTAAGGCTTATTGGGGAAGTATAAGGCTTATAGGAGAGTCTAAGGCTTATAGTGAAGTATAAGGCTTATAGGGAAGTATAAGGCTTATAATGAAGTCTAAAGCTTATAGGGAAGTATAAGGCTTATAAGAAAGTCTAAGGCTTGTAGTGAAGTCTAAGGCCTAAAATGAAAAACTAAAGCTTATAGTGAAGTATAAGGCTTATAAAAAAGTCTAAGTTTTATAATGAAGTCGCCGGCTTATAGGGAAGTCTAAAGCTTATAGTGAAGTCTATGGCTTATAGTGAAGTCTAAGGAAATGTAAAAAAAAATTATTGGGAAGTCTAAGGCTTATAGGGAAGTCTAAGGCTTATAGGGAAGTCTAAGGCATACATGGACGTCAAAGGCTAGTAGGGAAGTCTAAGGCTTATAGGGAAGTCTAAGGCATACATGGACGTCAAAGGCTAGTAGGGAAGTCTAAGAAAATAAAAAAAATTCAAAAGTTTTGGTTTTATCATAAAATAAAATATAATAAATAATAAAACAATAAAAAATAAATAAAATGTTGTATAAATCATATTTAGTCTAACATCTTCACCACCCAAAATTATTGTACTGATTATTGTTATTATTATTATTATTATTAAATGCATTTTTGCATGGCAGACGTGATATTACTCATGACCTTGTGTGTTTCGCTTATGCCATTCCACAAAATGTACCATGACAGTTTTTTAAAGTTTACTA
This sequence comes from Lamellibrachia satsuma, assembly GCA_033239005.1. Lineage (NCBI taxonomy): Eukaryota > Metazoa > Annelida > Polychaeta > Sabellida > Siboglinidae > Lamellibrachia > Lamellibrachia satsuma. The sequence goes on along the minus strand of BSQZ01000003.1, from coordinate 10,150,792 downwards.
ATAAATGTAAATAAATAAATAATTAATTAAAATGTCCATGTCATAAAAGAGTTTTTAAAACAATTACTAAAAAGTCAATTAAAGTGTTGATAAAAATAACAAATGAGTTAATGAATAATTAAAAAGTAATTTTGTCCGATGTTTCACTGAACCACATTAAAAAACGCCTTGACCATTATCTGTTTAATTTGAATGTTTTGCTCTGAATATCATGTTTACATTGCATGCAGAATGGCAAGGTTGATATTCATAAACAGATAATGGTCAAATTATATTTAAAAATTGTGGTTCATTAAAACATATTTGGGTGGTCCAGATGTTGAAATAGAAAGACTTTATACAATATAACATGATTTTGTGATAAAAATGGGGCATTTCTTCATTTTACTCTGGTGAAATTTCCATTTCCGTTAGGGGGCTGTATGGGGTATAGTAAATGGAGGCATATCTTGACTAAAAGTGTAGCAAATTAAGTCAAGTCAACTATCATTAAAAAAATTCAGTACCTTTTTTTGAAATTTTTGTTTTGTTTAAATATCTAGAAATAAATAACATGATTGAGTTTTGTTATGTTAAATGGGTCTGACCAATTTGTTATATTTGTATTGACCACAGTCTATGGATCTCTTTGAACTGACCGCTGGATGGAGTGGGGGTCAAGAGAAGGTCCAACAGAAGGTTTTGTTTTCAGTAGTCGATCTTGGATTAATTATGTTACATTTTAAAAGCTAACATGTATTTTGAAAGTAAACTAGTTACACTAATTTGTAAAGTTTACTATTTAAATTAACAATTAACTTTTGCTGACTTATGAGTGACCATGTGGGCAGCAACATATCTTTTTGATATATTGTCTCATTCTTCTGAACTCATTTTATCTTAGTTGTGATGTCTTTACTTGTTCCTGGTTAGTCTATCGGTGTCTCTAGACACACCTGGTAGGTACACCACTTATATGTTATCTACTGTATTTGGCCTATTAAGTATACATGCCCTAATTAGCATACACCCCTTTTTAATCAACAGGATCCATAATGATTGTAATTTGACTAGTGTCAACTGAAGTGGTGCCATCTGGTGTTAAACGGTTGGCACCACTTTACAGTTGTTCTATACCAGTCACCAAACGACACCGTTAATGTTAAGCAGTTACCTTATTGTCTAGAGAAACACATTTTGGTGTACACTTATCAGAACAGATTCCTGAACATTTTCCACAGCCCTATTTTTTTCAAGCGTATTGTCACTTGTTAGGTCAAATACGGTATGTGTTTCTTTGTAGAATACATCAGGCTTGTAGTGAACTTGGGCCATAAATGATTAACTAGGCCCATATTTTCAAAAGAGTTAAAAAAAATTAACTTATGTTTTCTGCAGCAAAGCTCTCCAGGAGTTTCACTCATGCAATAGGTGGGTAAATAGAATAGACCTGGTGAAGTAAATCTCGGCTAAGACTTGCAAGTTTGTGTTTTAATCTTAAATTCATCATGTTATTTTGGTATTAGATATTCCTAGAGTCGCCCATCAGGAGCAAATTTGCAGCCATATTTACGGAGATGTTGAGAATCAGATACAAATTTGTATGTCTTCTGAAAATTTAGTCCCTGATGCTTTTGCGGTCATGTTTATCATAATTCCTTGTTCTCAGAGTTGAAACAAATATTAGCATTAGGGTTTTCTCGGTTGTTGCACAACCTCTGTACAACTTTCTCCCTTTTAGTGTTAGGTCACCTCCTGTTTAGTGTTAGGTCACCTCCCTCTTAGTGTTAGGTCACCTCCTGTTTAGTGTTAGGTCACCTCCCTCTTAGTGTTAGCTCTCCGCGTATTCTGTTGACAACTAGAAAACGGTATACTAATTTGAGACTGTCATATTGGTTTGGACATTGGATTTTGGCACAGTAGAATGTTTTATTGTATTATATGTCTCCATGTTTAATTGTATTGTATGTCTCCATGTTTAATTGTATTGTATGTCTCCATGTTTTATTGTATTGTATGTCTCCATGTTTTATTGTATTGTATGTCTCCATGTTTTATTGTATTGAATGTCTCCATGTTTTATTGTATTGTATGTCTCCATGTTTTATTGTATTGTATGTCTCCATGTTTTATTGTATTGTATGTCTCCATGTTTTATTGTATTGTATGTCTCCATGTTTTATTGTATTGTATGTATCCATGTTTTATTGTATTGTATGTCTCCATGTTTTATTGTATTGTATGTATCCATGTTTTATTGTATTGTATGTCTCCATGTTTTATTGTATTGTATGTCTCCATGTTTTATTGTATTGTATGTATCCATGTTTTATTGTATTGTATGTCTCCATGTTTTGTTGTATTGTATGTCTCCATGTTTTATTGTATTGTATGTCTGCCTTTGTTGCATCCATGTTCTCTTTCTTGTACAACTTGTATTTTGAAAGTTAACTAGTTAAGGTAAATTAATATTAACTTTTGTAAGTTAGTGGTTAAGCACTTTTCATATGACAATTTGGCACTAACATTTTGTCAACTTTGCATGTTTTATTTCCAAATATTGTTGGTTTTCCATTTAATAAAAGGTGTTTATGTGTAATAGACATGCTAGGAGAAGTTTAACTGCAAAAGATGATTGTGTTCATAGTAAGTCAGCAAGTGTAGCATCAACATGAATTTTTACCAATGAATGGCAGAGATTAATGTCTGTAAACATATTCTGATAGTTAGTATTGTTCTACACGTGCAGTGTGGCATAACATGCTTACATCAATATATTTTCTATGTGGATAATTATTTTAACCATTTTCAAGTACTAAATCAGGGAGGGTGTGGGGTATGAGAATTAGTATGCTTTGTGTGATTAGGTAAATGTCGTCAACTGCCCCTGACGGAACAACAGATTTGGCAGCTGGTAGAAACTGGAGGTTCCGTCAGGGAGCTTGGGAAGACTTGCCATTTTCTGGAAGTCTCCCAATAAATACAGGAGACTTTACACATAATGAGATCAACTTTAGTCTTGTCTCTCTGTTGTATTTGAACTTTTGTGTTACCCCCTACAGATGTTCTACAAGATGGCCGTCACCGTGTCCAACAGCCAGGCCATGAACCCCCCTCAGACAAGTCTTCCGAAAGAGGGGGTTGTACCCACTTCCCTCACAGGTAGGCATGTGACAATGCATGTTTGGCTGACCCTGTTCAGACCAAGATATTCGTTGAAGCAGTCGTGGATCCAGCTTAAATTTTTAACAGTGAAACAACTAATTCCAACTTTGTCTAAACTTCCTAAATTTCCTATATGTTTACTTCATTCGCTATTTTGAAGTGCAAATATGAGCCGCAATGTTTTGATTCAAGATCAATTTAAATCATGTTCAGTAACTGTTCATTTACACAAATTTGTTCGTCATCTATGATTTACCCTAGCTTTTATTTATTTATTTATTATTTACGCTATCCTGACATAGTAAAGTACTTAATAATTTACTTAATTCAGCACAGGTACTGGTTTTCTACACATTATTATACATCTACATTTATATAAAGTCATATTTTCTCATATTCATTTAGGCCAGTGTAGGTCCGGCCTAGCTTATGATATTTCACACAGTTTGAAATAATTGGTTCACACAACTGTCAGTAATTATTTTTAATATGTAATTAGAATACGTACATGGTTAATAATGTTAAAGCAAAACAAAACTAATGATTTTGGGGCTATGCGCCTAAAAGAGAGATAATAAAAACTAACCATGTGCAACTAAAATCAAGAATATCATGCCACTGGTTTACTCAGAACGTGTTCTAAAAGTTGAGGGATTCTAGTCATTTCTCAGAATGACCGAGGGCAGACATTTTAACCAGCACAACTGATAAGGGCATGCACAGTTTAATGAAATCAGGGTAACCGAGACTGCAGGTGGCATATTAAGGGAGGCTGGCATACACAGAACCAATGCAAAGTTTCAAACAAATGTGTTATTTTGCTAGAAAGAGGACTAGTTTAGTATACAAAGGCCAAAATATGTTACAAAAGTTTGGTTTGAACTCAAATAGCGTGGCCATATCCTATTGGCAAGAATAGGAATAGGTGTATACAAATATATTTTCGTTTGGCAGGCGAATATTGCCAGAATACCACACTCGTGACATAGGGGTACCTAACAGTACGGCGCGGCCCATGAAATTAAGATGTGTGTTCAACAAGGTTTTCCTAGTAAACCACTGGCGTGATGTTCTTAATTATAGTTGCAAACGGTTATGTTTTAGTAACTAATATATGTGCATAGGCCGAAAACCATGACTTGGATAACTTTAATAATAGACAATGTGGACATGTGGTGCTATACATGAAGGAGGGACTACACAGGTAAATTGGGTTGTTTCACAGGTAAATTGGGTTGTTTTGACATAGTATTTGCCATATTGTAAGATACATCTGATGCTTGCAGTGTTCCGGATCACAATGCCATGTTCTGGATTACTCCCAATGGAAGTGACGATGCACATCCAGATGAACATCAGCATCTTCTCTGCATCGAATCTCACTGTACTGAACATCCGACGACGGAAAACTTGCCTCCGCGGTAATCACAACTTGGAGACCTACACACATCATCTGTGGCACATACTAACATATCTCTGTGTTTGTGTGCGTGCGTGTGTGCGTGCGTGCGTGCGTGCGTGCGTGCTTGCTTGCGTGCGTGCGTGCAAGCGTGCGTGCTTGTGTGCATGCATACTTATGTGTTCATGTGTTTCCCCTTCTGTCAAAATAACACAAAAGTAAAATGTGCTGTTCTGTTTACTTTTGTTTATCAGCATTGAAAGAGCTTCAAAATTACGTAACATTAATTATCTTGTGGTAATTACGTTGATCACAATCGAGGCTGTATGTGATAATCTGATCATGTTTTTACTGAGATGGTGGTGATTTAAACTTTTCCATTAAAGATCTTAGCAAGTTCTTTTGTGTTGAGGCCTTAGCAACCAGATGTAACGTCAATTGAAAACTCGATTCATCCGTTGCCCTGCAACTTTCACCCTCACTACTCTTTCTACAGTCAATGTTCAAATACTACTTTAAGTCGCTGCCGAATTCACTTTCTAAATCACAATTGACAAATGTGAAATGTCTGCTATTTTGAATTCCAAATTCTCCTTAGCTGCAAATTATTTTGTGGAAATACAGATGAAAGGAACGTCCTGATTGGCTTAAAACATAACCATCAAAAACAGCTGCTCCAGTTTGACAAAACAGTGCAATAATGTGAAAAATAGAAATGTTCGGCTAGTCGGCAATTACAACTATTACATCTATAAATACGCCCCAGCTGCCTTCCCATATAAATATCTCAACAAAGTCAGCTTGTAGACATCCAGTGCCTTTAGATAAACCAACAAATGTCTTGGATAATGCTTACTGTCAACTGTGTTTATTATGGCAGTCTGTTTACATGTTTATTCTGGCCATCTGTGTATGTGGTTATTCTAGCCATCTGTTTATGCAGTACATGCTTATGGTGTTTCTCTGAATCAAAGTTATCTGTCAAAGATAATAAGTCATTACTGCGGCTTTATACTGGGTGTTTGTGAAACTCAAAAACACATGCGCCATGTTCAATTAATAGATCTGCTCTGCCAAAGGGGTCAGACCATTATTTAACTTTTGCATTTAAAGGTACCATGTCTGATAAATTGTATGTTCACTTATATTACCTCATTAGCCTCACAACGGCCGTCGGCCACTCTGTGCGGTCCTGGAACGGCCGCCGCTGGCCACATACAGGACCCTCTATTAAAAAAAATCCTGGTGAATAACTACTGAACTAAACGCTACCAAATTTTGCCACACCCTAGTGGATACATTTTGTAACAACAACAGCTCGTTACGTGCCTGAGTTGCCCTTTCAGAAATCTTAATTTTCATCAGTTTTGTTCACGCTATCTCAAAAATTTTTATTTCTATATTTGTCATGATAAACTATGGTGTAACATGAAAACTAACCATCAGAATTTGATAATGTATTCATTGGTGCAAAGCTAACACATATAGCTACATTTTCTTCGCTGCGTTGCATAGGGTTATAGCATGGGATCATTGTCAAATGTCAGTCGCAACTTTCAAAGTTTTAACAAATGTACTATTTTGTCTTTGCAAATTGTGATCAAATGTCAACATTTTATTAATATATCCTATTTCTATGTATACATGCATGTGGAGAAATTACTACTCTTCAAAATAAACACAACTTGTAATTGTCAATATTTAATAGTTTTTTTCTACAGATTTTTTAACACAAGGAGGTAAAATCGCTCGAAATTTGCCAGAAATCCTGGGAACATGGTGGCATGTTTTAATAAAATCCTGGGGCCTAATGGGTTAAATAATGTAAACAAACTGACATCCCAAATGTGTATTAATGAATCAGATAATTTTTAATATAATGTTTTGGTGGGCAAATATATCATGTTTGCAAGGAATGGAATTAAATTTTACAGGTATTAATGATATACCCATCACTGATCCCACAAATGCCTGATACTTTGTGCCCAGGTATTGGATATTTTCACAAATGTTAAAATTTTCAAAATTCTGGTTAATTAAGAAATAGTCAAGATATTGGAATTGATATACACAGGCTGTATGCTAAAAATGTTACTCAACATTATCAGACATCGTACCTTTAAAGTGCCCAAATGAAGTCAAATAAAGTGAAATAAAGTTCCCATAATTTTTAGAAATCCCACCTGTAATTTTGCCCTCATTGCAGAGTAATATCAGAATATTGACACCAAAAATAATCTTTATAGGAATGCTGTAAGAATTAAACTAAATATTAAGTTAAGTCCTCATTTCATCCAAACATATATTTATTTATACATTGCTATTCCCACTGATCTTTAAAACTATATTTAAAAACTTCTTTTTAAGTGATATTTTAATTAATGCTTTATTATTTTTTTTTTTTTTTAAATAAATTTTTTCCATTGTCTTTTGCAATTATATATTTTTTATAAAATGTTCCCACCCATTTCAAATATTTGTTAATATATAAACGACCACCGTGGGCCATCGGACACACCTATAAAATATCAGCCCCATGTATGAGAAACTGCCAGGAGGTTTGAAAGAACATACAGGCAGACAGACAGAATCACAAACTACTTTATGTTAAAGATATCCCAGTAGGTTGTGGGGATGTTTCCCTGGTAGAGCAAAATTTAGGCAGCTGCTTAATGGGCTGTGCTGTGGTGTTTATGGAGTGTGGGTGACGTAACCCCAGTTAGTCCCAGGGAATGAGTGTAGGTGGCAGGCTGGGAATTTGGGGAAATATGCTGGGGCAATACACCACTATTATAATTCTCAGCTGTTTCTGTGTCTGTGTGTCTGGAGTAGACACCAGGTAGAAGGGAACTCTGGTGTAGACACCAGGTAGAAGGGAACTCTGGTGTAGACACCAGGTAGAAGGGATCTTTGGCATAGACACCAGGTTGAAGAGAACTCTGGCATAGACACTAGGTAGAAGGGATCTCTGGCATAGACACCAAGTAGAAGGGAACTCTGTCATAGACACCAGGTAGAAGGGAACTCTGGTGTAGACACCAGGTAGAAGGGATATCTGGCATAGACACCAAGTAGAAGGGATCTCTGGCATAGACACTAGGTAGAAGGGATCTCTGGCATAGACACCAGGTAGAAGGGATCTCTGGCATAGACACTAGGTAGAAGAGATCTCTGGCATAGACACCAGGTAGAAGGGGTCTCTGACATAGACACCAGGTAGAAGGGAACGCTGACATAGACGCCAGGTAGCAGGGATCTCTGCCATAGACACCAAGTAGAAGGGAACTCTGGTGTAGACACTAGGTAGAAGGGATCTCTGACATAGACACCAGGTAGAAGGGAACGCTGACATAGACACCAGGTAGAAGGGATCTCTGCCATAGACACCAAGTAGAAGGGAACTCTGGTGTAGACACTAGGTAGAAGGGGTCTCTGACATAGACACCAGGTAGAAGGGAACGCTGACATAGACACCAGGTAGAAGGGATCTCTGCCATAGACACCAAGTAGAAGGGAACTCTGGTGTAGACACTAGGTAGAAGGGGTCTCTGACATAGACACCAGGTAGAAGGGAACGCTGACATAGACGCCAGGTAGAAGGGATCTCTGCCATAGACACCAAGTAGAAGGGAACTCTGGTGTAGACACTAGGTAGAAGGGATCTCTGGCATAGACACCAGGTAGAAGGGATCTCTGGCATAGACACCAGGTAGAAGGGATCTCTGCCATAGACACCAGGTAGAAGGGAACTCTGGTGTAGATACTAGGTAGAAGGGATCTCTGGCAGAGACAGTATAGATAGACGGCAACTACTGCTGAAGTTTTATGGGCTTGGGAAGGTGTATGGGTTTTTCTCTCCCAACCTCCTTTCATTCTGTTTGTCTATCCATTCCCTTCCCTCCCCTCCCTCTACCCCGTCTCTCTCCCTCTTGACATTATCTCCCTGCCTCTTCATACCCCCTCCATTCACCCCCTTCCCTCTTCATTTCCTTCACAATCTCTCCACCCCTCTCCCACTTTGTAAAGACTCAACCTAATGTTCTAGTATTGTATCTGATATTAATATATTTAGTGTATCTCCCCTCCTTCTCCTTCCCCCTCCCTGTCCCCCTCTTCATCCCACCCTCTCTCTCCTCCATCTCCACCCATGCCTATCTGCATCCTCTCCCCTCTGTCCATCTCTCTACTCTCCCTCCCTCCAATCCACCTCCTTACATCCCCCCTTCTCCATCTCCCCTCCCCCAACCTCTCCTTCCCATAAGAGACATGGTAATGTAGTGGTTAGCATATCCGCGTTACGTGTCAGAGTTCTTGGTTCCAAGACCTGGCAGGGTGTAAACACCTGGCTATCTACTTTGGAAACAGTGTGTCCCTCATGAGTCAGATGGCCACATTAATGTCAGTCCTGCTCCTTAATTGGGGGACCTAAAAGAACCAACGAGGACGACGACGTGCACCCTGGCAGTGACCACCCTCAGTGCAGCATAGAAATGTCAGCTTGGCAGTGATGTTCTGAAAAGGGCTGGCTAGTTGAATGAGACCTCGTGACATCATGAAATGGTAGTGACCACAACATACAGACTAGTTAGTTAATAGAATGTTGCCAAGTGTTGGAAACAACTAGAAATAGAAACATCCTCCATCCAACGCCCTTACCCCAATGTACACACCCCACTTAGTGTTCTAGTATAGTGTCTCACTTTAATATCTTTACACACTTGAAGGTTCTTGATAACAGCCCAAGATCCCCAGTTTTTAGGGTCATACATCTGTTCTGGGTCAACTTTCCATTCCCCACTGTGATAACAGGGTTATCTGCGGATGTATAACTGATCCCCTTCCACGTGTGTGGCCTGGCACACCGGTCGGCTGTGTTGAAGTAAAAGAAGAACTTGTTTATATCACTGCCATGCCGACTGACTTTGGCAATGCTTTCATTCTAGATAAAGTGCTCATTAGTAGTGCTATGTTTGTGGAGATTGAAGAATGTTGTTGTTATACAATAATAATAAAAGTATTTATATAGCACCTGATATGTTTGTGGAGATTGAAGAATGCTGTTGTTATACAATAATAATAAAAGTATTTATATAGCACCAGATCAATCAAGATTGCTCTCAGGTGCTTTACATACATGCAGTCATAACTTATTAAAATATGTTTAATTATATTAAACATAAATATATTACTTATATAAAATAAATGTATTAAAATTTGTATTACTTATATTACAAACAATACCAATTATAAATATTCTAAAATATAGTTCAAATAGTCCTACTATAAATAATATATAATAAAAAGTTAAATGTATATTTGTAATAATAAAATAATAATAAATGCATATAACAATATATACTTGTGCTTAATGCAATATGTGGACGTACAGAGAGTGAAAGTGTGTTTGAAAAAATATATCAGGAACATTATACTATTCGATTTTTTGTCAGATTATTTACCAATATTAATCTGCATATTTAAAGTATTTAAGTGCGTTCACTTATGCTAATAAATAGATTGCTGAACATTGAAGTGTCAGAACAATGGAAGTTCATTTTGATCTGCACCAGGTGGTTGGTTGGATATGAGTCTGTTAAGTTTAAGGTACACTAACTTCAAGCACACAAAAATGGACTTTCGTTTTGATTCTTTAACAGCGAAGCGAGACTTACATTTCTCATTTAATGAGCGACATTATGTATGAAAGTCACAGTATGAAATTAACAATGTGATCTACACAGTCATGTTGCATTGTGGTCTGAACCCTTGTGTGTGTTATGTTGTGGTCTTTACCCTTATGTCTTGCATTGTGGTCTACAACATTTGTGTTCTGCATTGATGTAAATTACACAGTGGTCTGCACCCTTGTGTTATGTTGTGGCCTTCACCCTCATGTCTTGCATTGTGGTCTACAACATTTGTGTTCTGCAACGATGTAAATTATATTGCGGTTTGTACCCTTGTGTGTTACATTCTGATTTTCACCATTATGTCTTATAGTGTGATCTACGACATTTGTGTTCTGCAACGATGTAAATTATATTGCGGTCTTCGCCCATGTGTTTTCCAGATGGCTTCCAGCTGACAGACAGCAAGCATAGGATCATTCCCGTGAGGCAGCAGAACGTATCCTATGTTTTCCCTTCAAGTGAGTCGATGCATGTATGCATGCACGCACGGCGCACGCACACAAATACACACATCAGTAGTGCAGAATTGCTGCAATTCATTCTGTTTATCCTCATATCACTGTCTATTGTCTACCATGGTGGATACATACAGTTGTATTTCAAAGATTAGCATCTACAGTGAACATGGGGCACAGCAGTACAATGGTTAGAACATGACTTTATCAATCAAGAGGACCAGCTTCTGCGTCCTCCTGCTGCCATTTCAAAGTTTGAGCAGTTTTGTACACTCCACGTTGCCTATGTTCACTCACCTGTATAAATTAGTACCTGGCTATTGGCATATGTGAATAAATAGATATATGTTAACAAAGCAATTTGAACGCTAGAAGCAAACAAGCAAGTAATTGCGTTCTGGCTGAATCTTGAGATAGAAGTCGAGTTGATGTTGAAATGAATTGGTTCTGCCAAGGGCTGAAATGTGAAGCAATTTGAATGGTTGAAGCTTTAGAAACTAGAATTTTCATGTATTAGTATATTTCAGGTATTAATTTTTATTTCACCAAAATAGTCCTTGTGTTATAATCCAATCAACATGGAATGGACTGCATAGTTTTGATAAATATACTTCTTTAAATCAAATAATACAGTTAAATCATCAAATAAATAAATGACTCCTAGCTACTCGTGGATGGTTTGAATTAAATTTCATTGTTAATTTGTATTGAATTCGTCACGGAAAGGATAAGAAATTTTTGAAGCATTGCAATTAAAAAGGCCTTAACATTCCTACCTCGATTCGTTTTTTTTACATCTAATTTTCATTAAAAAAAATTTCAAACTACAAATTGACGGGATCTCTTCAAAATGTTATGAAAAAAAGGCAAAGTATGTACTGTAAGATGCAGCTGTTCACACTTTCACAAGTTACCTGGTCTAACTATCAAAGTCAATTCTTTCCATGATTTTAACGAAAGTATGCATTTTATTGAACCAACTTTGCATATCACTTAAACTGTTCACGCCCTACAGTCAGCGAACCTGATTTGCGATGGGCTAGTTTTAAATTTAAAGTTGACTTTTAAATTTGATTTGATTAGCCCAGTGTCACACACCCTGGTGTACCTGTATTCATTAACCTTTATTAACTGTCACGTTGTATTTGACAGGAACAAGGACCAGCACGGCAGCGTCTACCAGTGTCTTCTATATCTCAGTTGGCTGTGCCTGTGGGGGCATTCTCCTGGTCGCCATTGCTATAGCTATCTACTACGTCCGTCTACAAAAGAGCTCTGGAGAACACCTCAGGTAGGCTAACGACAGTCATGGTTCAGCTCAATCAGGGATAGAGTCTTGAGTATTGAGTGAGTTTACTCCAAACTAGGAATGGCTGTTGGGGATAGTTTTGCTATAGCGATTGTGCTTCAATAGCTCTATAACTATTACAGTACTATAATTGATGGGTGGTGCCATCGTGTGGCCTTGGTACTAGTTGATTAAAAATACTGAATCCGTGAATGACACTGCTCTAATCGACGATTGTTGACGTTGTCAAGTGCCAGGTCACCAGGGTTCACCAATCACCATGTTGTGGTTTTTTCTGCAGTAATTTTTAGCGGGAATTAAGGCAGATGCTGCCCCACCACAACATAAGCCAGTCAGCCCCTATGGCTTGAGTCAACAAGTCTGGTATTGAATGAGGTCTTATTATTTCTGGTTGGAATAGATTCTGAGCTCTGATGACTTCTGGGATAAAATGACTATGCATGCTGTATTTTACCTATTAAGTGTACACGCCCTAATTAGCATAAACCCCCTTTTTAAACAGCAGGATCCATAATAATTGTAATTTGACTAGTGTGAAACAACTGTGATAGTGTCACCATCTGGTGTTAAACAGTTGGCACCACTTTTCAGTTATTCTTCAACTAGTCACCAGATGACACCACTTGTGTTAAACAGTTACCTTATTGTCTAGAAAATTTTGGTTTAATAAGAACAGATTTCTATTTTATCAAGTGTACTATATGCTTATTATGTCGAATATGGTATGTATTTATGCACGCTTGTATTTTGTTTATAAATCCTCAACTGATTTAGACTATCATGAATCCTGTTCACTGGTGTCCAAATATGTAGTGTGTGAATAATTTATGTCACATCCACAGTCGATTTAAGAAAAAATGCGTTTTTTGTTCAAATCATCAAAAGAATTGGCTTTAGCCGTTAAATTTGGTAAGGCTCAAAATAGTGGAAACCCAAAATGATAAACATTAGCGGATCAATGCCAGTCATGGGCGTGACTTCCATCCTCTCGCTGATCACGGATCAATGCCAGTCATGGGCGTGACTTCCATCCTCTCGCTGATCACGGGTCAATGCCAGTCATGGGCGTGACTTCCATCCTCTCACTGATCACGGATCAGTGCCAGTCATGGGCGTGACTTCCATCCTCTCGCTGATCACGGGTCAATGCCAGTCATGGGCGTGACTTCCATCCTCTCGCTGATTACGGGTCAATGCCAGTCATGGGCGTGACTTCCATCCTCTCGCTGATCACGGGTCAATGCCAGTCATGGGCGTGACTTCCATCCTCTCGCTGATCACGGATCAATGCCAGTCATGGGCGTGACTTCCATCCTCTCGCTGATCACGGTCAATGCCAGTCATGGGCGTGACTTCATCCTCTCGCTGATTACGGGTCAATGCCAGTCATGGGCGTGACTTCCATCCTCTCGCTGATCACGGGTCAATGCCAGTCATGGGCGTGACTTCCATCCTCTCGCTGATCACGGATCAATGCCAGTCATGGGCGTGACTTCCATCCTCTCGCTGATCACGGGTCAATGCCAGTCATGGGCGTGACTTCCATCCTCTCGCTGATCACGGATCAATGCCAGTCATGGGCGTGACTTCCATCCTCTCGCTGATCACGGATCAATGCCAGTCATGGGCGTGACTTCCATCCTCTCGCTGATCACGGATCAATGCCAGTCATGGGCGTGACTTCCATTCTCTCGCTGATCACGGATCAATGCCAGTCATGGGCGTGACTTCCATCTTCTCGCTGATCACGGATCAATGCCAGTCATGGGCGTGACTTCCATCCTCTCGCTGATCACGGATCAATGCCAGTCATGGGCGTGACTTCCATCCTCTCGCTGATCACGGATCAATGCCAGTCATGGGCGTGACTTCCATCCTCTCGCTGATCATATAACAAAGTTACAAAATTCCACCAAGGTTGAAATTTGTGAGTTTCCAGCATTTCCATTTTCACATCAATTAATGATTGACCAAACATTAAATATTTTAATAGTTTGTCTGATTATTTCACAAAAACTACATACAAAAGTTGCACAATCGAGCTAGCATTGGTAGATTTGGTTGTTCGCAAAATTAATTTGATATGAGACTAGTGAAAAATCGAATTGAGGAGGCACCATTGATGTCACTCACTCATCATTTATCTAAGTTCATATTTCAAATTATGACTGTGTACTCACAACATCGAGCCTTGAGTAGTAGTCTTCATCATCATTGACATCATTGTTGTTGTTGTAGACTATTTATAGTAGTCTTCGTCATAAACAACATCATTGTTGTTGTTGTAGACTATTAGTAGTATTCATCATCAATAACGTTGTTGTAGATTATTATTAGTAGTATTCATCATCAATAACGTTGTTGTAGATTATTATTAGTAGTCTTCATCATCAGTAACACTGTTGTAGACTACTAGTAGTAGCTTTCATCACCAATAACATCATTGTTGTTGTTGTAGACTATTACTAGTAGTCTTCATCATCAATAACGTTGTAGACTATTAGTGGTAGTCTTCATTATCAATGACATCATTGTTGTTGTTGTAAGCTATTAGTAGCAGTCTTCATCATCAGTAACATCATTGTTGATGTTGTAGAATATTAGTAGTATTCTTCATCATCAATAGCATCATTGTTGTTGTAATAGTAGTATACTAGTTATAGTAGTAGTTGTTGTAGTTGTAGTATTCATTGTTGTAATCATAGTAGTAGTAGTAGACAAGCAGTAGTAGTTGTACTCGTAGTAGTAGTAGCAGTCATAGTAGTAGTGGTGGTAGTAGTAGTAGTCAAGGTCATAGTAATGGTCATAATTGTAATTTTCATCATCAGTGACATCATTGTTGTTGTAGTGAAGCAAACAGTGCCCAAGGCCTCACTCACGCCCAGACATACTTGCGAGCCGACACCCCGAACAACAGCGTCTCTGGTAGGGGGCAGCACCATGCTTCCCATTTATCACTGTATAGTTCTATATCTATGTGTCGAGAACAGAGTTCTTGGAGAGTGTAAAATTTACATTTAATGAGAACAATTTCAAACCGATATTACAACCAAGATGGAGCTTTGTGATATCATTGTGAGACAAAAGATTTGTTGTTAACAATTTAAAAGGAAGGGACCGTCGAGGATATATGCTGACATTATTCTTGTTGTACAGTTAACTGTCATTTAAATTAGTTAACAAATGAATCGTGGTGTGAATTATGTTAATAATTTGAATAATTTAATAACAGTAACAATAAATGTGAACATATTTGTGGCAGCATCGACTCAGGAAAGATTGTACATAGGCACATACAATAAAAGTTACAATTTGCAAATGACGTGCGGATTTATTAAAACTTTATTGCTATTGATGGTTTTGCCCATTAGGTCTGTCAGGCGTGCGAAAGGCGTTTTCAACCCCCGTTCCTATGGCAACTGAAATCACGCCCTCAACAATTCATGCCCTTCTCACCCAAATCAGCATCGAGAGAAGCCGAGTGTCACTGGGAGAAATCATCATGGAAGGTCAGTGTGATGACCTTGTCACTTGTCATATATCTGGGAAGGTCAGTGGGATGACCTTGTGATGACCTTATCAGATATTTCAGTTTTGTTTTAAAGGTTCAAAATCTGGTCCTTTTTTATCATAAATCAATATTCAAAATGTAAATTTGCGAGTAACATTAAAAACATTAACATTGTTGCCAGTGGGAAAATAAATAGCGACCTAACCCCACTTTGAGTGGTCATAAGGACTGGATACCATGCTACAGTATGTAGCAACTTACCTTTACTTTCTTGTTTACAGGTGCATTTGGGAAGATCTACCGCGGCGTACTGGTTGGTGAGAACGAGAATGAGCTGCAATCGGAACAGATGGTCTATGTGAAGACTGTCTCAGGTTAGCTGCTACACCTATAAACTGCATTGGCTGGCTTGCTTAATTTATGTGACATATCTGTTCACTCCCCATAGCAGAGGCCATCTACGACTTGTTTCCACCAGAAATGATTTTGGACTTGGGTTCCCAGTTCTTTCTATTGTTATCCTGGTTTTGACATATCTGCTTCTTCTTCTCTGAGCCAGGTGCTTCTTTGCCTTTTCCTGAGGGTTCCACGTGAGAGTCTGTCTTGTGGTGTGTTGGCTTCCTGAAAGTAACCCCTCCACTTCCTCCATGTAATTTGATATTCACTTGGTTCTTGGTGTTGGCTTCCTGAAAGTAACCCCTCCACTTCCTCCATGTAATTTGATATTCACTTGTTTCTTGGTGTTGGCTTCCTGAAAGTAACCCCTCCACTTCCTCCATCTAATTTGATATTCACTTGTTTCTTGGTGTTGGCTTCCTGAAAGTAACCCCTCCACTTCCTCCATGTAATTTGATATTCACTTGTTTCTTGGTGTTGGCTTCCTGAAAGTAACCCCTCCACTTCCTCCATGTAATTTGATATTCACTTGTTTCTTGGTGTTGGCTTCCTGAAAGTAACCCCTCCACTTCCTCCATCTAATTTGATATTCACTTGTTTCTTGGTGTTGGCTTCCTGAAAGTAACCCCTCCACTTCCTCCATCTAATTTGATATTCACTTGTTTCTTGGTGTTGGCTTCCTGAAAGTAACCCCTCCACTTCCTCCATGTAATTTGATATTCACTTGTTTCTTGGTGTTGGCTTCCTGAAAGTAACCCCTCCACTTCCTCCATCTAATTTGATATTCACTTGTTTCTTGGTGTTGGCTTCCTGAAAGTAACCCTTCCACTTCCTCCATGTAATTTGATATTCACTTGTTTCTTGGTGTTGGCTTCCTGAAAGTAACCCCTCCACTTCCTCCATCTAATTTGATATTCACTTGTTTCTTGGTGTTGGCTTCCTGAAAGTAACCCCTCCACTTCCTCCATGTAATTTGATATTCACTTGTTTCTTGGTGTTGGCTTCCTGAAAGTAACCCCTCCACTTCCTCCATCTAATTTGATATTCACTTGTTTCTTGGTGTTGGCTTCCTGAAAGTAACCCTCCACTTCCTCCATCTAATTTGATATTCACTTGTTTCTTGGTGTTGGCTTCCTGAAAGTAACCCCTCCACTTCCTCCATGTAATTTGATATTCACTTGTTTCTTGGTGTTGGCTTCCTGAAAGTAACCCCTCCACTTCCTCCATCTAATTTGATATTCACTTGTTTCTTGGTGTTGGCTTCCTGAAAGTAACCCCTCCACTTCCTCCATGTAATTTGATATTCACTTGTTTCTTGGTGTTGGCTTCCTGAAAGTAACCCCTCCACTTCCTCCATCTAATTTGATATTCACTTGTTTCTTGGTGTTGGCTTCCTGAAAGTAACCCCTCTACTTCCTCCATGTAATTTGAGATTCACTTGTTTCTTGGTGTTGGCTTCCTGAAAGTAACCCCTCCACTTCCTCCATCTAATTTGATATTCACTTGTTTCTTGGTGTTGGCTTCCTGAAAGTAACCCCTCCACTTCCTCCATGTAATTTGATATTCACTTGTTTCTTGGTGTTGGCTTCCTGAAAGTAACCCCTCCATTTCCTCCATGTAATTTGATATTCACTTGTTTCTTGGTGTTGGCTTCCTGAAAGTAACCCCTCCACTTCCTCCATGTAATTTGATATTCACTTGTTTCTTGGTGTTGGCTTCCTGAAAGTAACCCCTCCACTTCCTCCATGTAATTTGATATTCACTTGTTTCTTGGTGTTGGCTTCCTGAAAGTAACCCCTCCACTTCCTCCATCTAATTTGATATTCACTTGTTTCTTGGTGTTGGCTTCCTGAAAGTAACCCCTCCACTTCCTCCATGTAATTTGATATTCACTTGTTTCTTGGTGTTGGCTTCCTGAAAGTAACCCCTCCACTTCCTCCATCTAATTTGATATTCACTTGTTTCTTGGTGTTGGCTTCCTGAAAGTAACCCCTCCACTTCCTCCATCTAATTTGACGTTCACTTGGTTCTTGGCTTGTTCTTTACTATAGTGCTTCATTGGCTACCTTTCCTATATCATATTATTTTTTAAATGCTATAGCCTATCAGGCACTTTCAACTAAGCATCTAACATGTTTACATTGCTCACTCCTGCAAGAAAGCCTAGACAGCTTCGATCGTCTAGTTCTGACCTACTTTTATTCCTGGAGATGAAACAGACATTGGAACTAGATCTTTATCGGTTGCTGCATGAACTCTTTCGAAATCACTCCCTTCGTGTTAGGTCAGTAGGAAACATTAATATTTTTCATTATCTCTGGACTGTCAATCATTTCAAACGCTGGCCTGTCAGTAATCTAAAGCACTGGATTGTCAATCATCTCAAGCGCTGGACTGTCAACCGAGAGGACCAGAGTTCAAGTCCACCTGCTGATGTTTTGATAGTTGAGCAATTTTGTTTATCCCACTTTGCCTCAGTTCATTCAGCTGTATAAATGAGTACCTGAAATGTGTTTCAGAGGAAGCGAGGCGTGACCAGAGAGAGTTAGTCATGCGTGAAGCCTGCCTCCTCAAGGGGTTGTCTCACCCCAATGTCAACCCCATCCTGGCGGCCTGCATAGATGATGAACGACACCCCCTTCTCATATTCTCCTTTGCAAACCAGGGAAATCTCAAAAAGTTCCTTCAGCGCTGTAAACTCTCTGAGATCGGGGCACATCAGGTAAGGAATCATGTCAATAGTGAAATTAATAGTAAATGGTAATTTTGTGATAGTTTTTTGCATTTTGCCATATTGTGTTGATGGTGAATGTTACTTAAGTGTTATTCATAAGATATGGGTGAGTTAACTACCACTAGATGGCGGTGTGGTAGTAATTGTGTGCTGCCATCTGGTGAAGGCAGCTGAAAGTTGACAAAATGTCGCAACAAACAAAGGTACAGTGACAGTTGAAAACGATCAAAGTTCATTGCATAATAAAGCCACCACCACCACTGTGATATTGACTTTAAATTGAAATTGCTCTCGTTATATGTCAAAAAAATTTCACTGACTTTACACAAGAATAAAATATAAAACTGTAAAGCAGGAAACCACTGCTGCCAATACCGGAACCAGAATACTACAGGCTGATTAACCAATAAAGGATCTTACATGGAAATTTTTTTAAATGCAGATTTCAACCAAAACAAAATGGCATGCATGCTTCCAATATGTCAGGAGTGTGAGACTCCTTGTTTCATACTCCAGAATTCCTATACAGCTCTTGGTAGTTTTTGTGACTCTAGAAGACAATAAATGCAGTGTTAAACTGGCCAATTTCAACGTCAACAACGGTCCGTCAACATGCACGTATGCTGCGATCTTGAACATGCTCCGGGCTGTACTGAACTGTTACACTTGCTTACATTTGTTCGAAAATACTCTTGAGCACGTCGTATGCGATCCAACATAAGCACTATCTTAGATTACGCACCACATGGTGGATTGTTTCTTGTTCAAAAAGCACTGAGTGACAAATGTTAGTTGACTGGACACTCCCATTGGCTTCCCATACAAATCTATCCTGGCATGTCTGCAGAGACCCTGTTTGGAGTGTCTGCAGAGACCCTGTTTGGAGTGTCTGCAGAGACCCTGTTTGGAGTGTCTGCAGAGACCCTGTTTGGAGTGTCTGCAGGTATGTGTGGGCATGAATGCATTGCTGGACACTGCTGCTGTTAGAGTCTTACTTGATGACTCTATCTCCAACTTCCAGGCTCTGACTACCCAGCAGTTGGTATACATCGCGATACAGATCACCCGTGGTCTACAGTATCTCCACCGCAGACGCATCATACACGGCGACGTAGCTACAAGGAACTGCATGTAAGGACAAAAACTCTATTCAGTTTTTGCCACCATAACTAATAGATGTGCAACTTCTTTAATTTTACATTGAGTAAAAGAACTCTTCTCATTGTTGATGCCACTTCTGCTATCAAAACTAATGAATACAAAACTTCTTTAATTTACAATAATATTAGTAAATGAACTGTGTGTATGAACCAAACTTTTCTCACGCTCAATGCAATTTCTGCTATCAAAAATAACGAATATTTAACAAGATTTGCCATCCAAGCCAAAGGCCCAGATGGCAAGTGGACAAAGAAGCCATTGGCTCATCGAGAGTCCGACAATTTTCATCTACATGTAACCTGGCCTTCGAAGATGTGTGTCAACCTTGTTTGTAAACATATTCACGCTGCTAGCAGTTACACAATCCATAGACAATTTGTTCCATTCATTTATTGTATTGTACAACTTTTTCACTATTGATACAATTTCTGCCATCAAAACTAATAAATATACTTCTTTATTTTTACAATTATTAGTAAAGAAACGAATTTCTGCTACCAAAACTAACGAATATACAACTTCTTTAATTTTACAATCAGTAATAAAGGAACTATACATAAGAACTAAAACGCTTCTTATTGTCGATACAAATTCTACACTTTTTACAATCAATACTAATGAATATACAACCAGTTTAATTTTTTTTCATTTAGTAAAGAAAGTGTTTATAAGGACCAAACTCCGACGACGCAATTTACAATTAATTTTACAATTATTAGTAATGGAATTGTGTGCAAGACTTTGCACAGTAATTGGAACGTGGCTGAATGCATCTCAGAGAAGTAAAGTTGGTGTTGGAATGAACAGATCTGCCACCAGGGGGTGAAGTGTAAATCACTTTGAACAGTCCCAAGGACTGGATACCGCGCTATATAAGAACGTACCTTTACCTATTACCCTGTTTCTGGTAGCAACTTGGAGGGGTTCAACTGTGCAACTTACGTTTACAAATAATACTTCGTAATATGCCTACTAGAAAGTCTTTAGTTACATCTGAAATCTTGATTGGATAAAATAACAATAACATAACGTTTTGACCAATACAAATGGAGACATACTTGTGTGTTATAGAGTGGACACCAACCTAAGCGTGAAGGTCACCGATAATGCCCTGGCCCGTGACCTCTTCCCCAGTGACTACCACTGTCTGGGCGATAATGAGAATCGACCAATCAAATGGCTCGCCCTCGAATCGCTTACAGAACGCCGATTTTCGCCTGCCAGCGATGTGGTAAGTGTGCTTGTGTTCACTGGAGTCCTTCTATTACCTGTGATTTTTTTTTACATCAACACCTGACCAGTGGATACACCAAAATAACTACTGCTTTGTACTACTTATATCAAGTGAGTTCCTCAAATCTCAGTGGCCCTGTATTTTTATATCTTGCATGGCAGTCTTATAGTCCAGGAACATTAAAAAATGGACCCAACATAAAAAACAGTACAAAGCAAATTTTTTTCAGGATAGTTACAAAATATCATATTGAATAACATAAAAAGTCCCCAGGTGCCTCTTTTTTCACCTAAAAATATAACTCATTAAAGAGAAAGGTGACATTTTTGGATCAAAAGATAATTATTAAATTTTTTACACCATCATTGTGGTTGCTATCAATTTAAAGCTTATGATCGACAACCGGTATCAGTGCCAGCCTCACCCAAAATTTCAGGAATAAAGAGATCAACATCTACTGAACAGAGGTGGCTGTAAAAATATCCAGTATGTGAAACACACACACATACCCCAGTAGGTCAAATTTAATGTCAAAAGGTCAAAATTTGCCATGTTGGTTGACTGACTGTGGAACTGCCCTGTAATGGCTTGAATCTGTTGTTTCAGTGGGCGTTTGGAATAGTCTTGTGGGAACTAATGACCTTGGGTCAACAACCCTATGCAGAGATTGACCCCTTCGAGATGACCGCCTACTTGAAGGAAGGTTTCCGGATAGCACAACCCATCAACTGCCCAGACGAACTGTGAGTACTTGTGCCTAGGGAAACACTGCGTATAAGTATATAACAAGTACCTTTGCTGGGAGATCTTGAAGGATTTTAAGGACTTTGAATGTGATCAAGACAGCTTAAGACTCTTTTTTTTAAATATGCATTTCTCTTTAAATCACATTCAATTGCATGCCCAGGGGCCCTCGGGGATGGTTCATGCATACAAAAATATAAAAATTCCCCTGGGGTGATGGATACAAATTCATGTCCCAAAAACCAAATACCACCGTTGGTTTCACAAACGGTTTGTACTGTACAAAGGAACTTATGTGGATGTTTGACGTAGACTACGTAACTCAAAAGAATGGTAGGTTGTACTCGTACAATTGTTCACAACGTTATGTGTGTTTTCTATGATTGTTCCAAGTTACGTGATCCACATCAAACATCCATTCCTTTGTACGGTACAAACACTTCATGAAACCGGCTGTGGTACGTGGGTTTTTGGGCTTGAAGTTGTATCCATCATTACCATTGCTCTACCAAAACTTGACTGGCTAATTCATAAACCCTTGCAGTTGCTGCATTTTCTCCCGTGCAATGCCAGGGAACTCGGCTATAATATATATATATATATATATATATATATATATATATAATATATATATATATATATATAATATAAAATTATATATATATAATTCACATCTGAATGGTCACAGCATCCAGATTTATGTCACAGACAAATGCTGCTGTTTTATTAGTATAATAAATACATAATTATTTACTAGCTAGCCAATCAAAAGGTCTAACCAAAGGTATATATAATATGTATCATGAAGATAGAGTTAATGAAGAGTTAATGAAGTTGTGTGGTATATATACACATGCACACACGCACCTGCACGTTCACTCACAAAACATGTATAAAGCAGCACACATCCGTACATATGTTTACAATGATAATAACCTATAGCACCTATATCCTCAGAAATCTCTATCCATGTATTACATAAAAAACATTAATATTGTGGTACTAGTCGGGTTACAAAATACCAGTGATTAAAACCTAACATGAAGAGAGGTGACCTAGTTGTCCAATGTTGTAGGTTTGCGGTGATGGCTTGCTGTTGGGCTTTGTCTCTGGATGAACGGCCAAAACTCTCGCAACTCCAGATCTGTCTCCAGGAGTTCTACACGGCACTTGGACGATTCATTTGAAACAATCACAAATACCATGCTTGAAAGCATTCATCTAAAGTTACCTCTTGTATGTGTGTTAGTGCCCTGCGCGGGCCTAGAATTTGATCCCAAGCCCGGCCCGCAATTAGCAGTTAGAGTCCAGGCCCCGCCCAGGCCCACAATAATTTTTCAAGCCCGGCCCGGCCCAGGTCCGCAAACTAGAATTTAGGTCCAGGCCCAGCCCAGGCCCGACCCAGACCGTGAATGTTTGACCCCAGCCCGGCCTGCATGTTTCAGGCCCGGCCCATACCCGCGGGCCAAAGATGCGTAAGCCCGGAAGCCCGCGGCCCGCTAAGTTTAGAGAAGATAAACCTATAATCTTATAACAAAGACGAAAAACAAATAAACTGTAAAACAGACTTATTGTTTTATTAAATAAAAAAGGTCCATAGTGTGCTGGATGAGTTCAACAAATTCAGCACCACCAACTTCTTCAAACTTACGAATATCCTGAAGAAAAATAAAGAAAAACTTCTTAGTGTCATTACTATTAAATATGGTAACATTTGTTATATTTGGCTTTAATGTATTGGTTTATTGTTAGGGTAGGATATTTGTTTATCTAACCCTGACTTAACCCATTTGCAAGCCACAATCCCAATTTATATTGTTAATTGAATTAGCTCAACTAAGTTAACATAATTTAATATGATCTTTCAATTAAATGTCACCCACTAGCACTGACACCCAGTGGCATTTCCAGCAGGCATGCATGTCACTAGCCTGAGACAGACATGTGTGAATTAGTACAAGTGTGAATGAATTAGGACTGGGGAGAAATACCAATTACCAACTGGGTAATTGGTATTTCTGGGCTAGTGCCCTAGTGTGCACTTGGCAGTGGGCAGGTCTTTCAGGTGGGCAATGTTTGGAGAGAAGACCTAGACAATAGAATGTCCACTGGTAGGGTCAAAGGGTGATAAGTTGATGGTTAATCATGGCTTGATTGCCTCTGCAAATATTTCTAAAGTAAACATTTGGGGCTGGCTACTTCCAGCCAAGTGAACTTATGGGGTCATTAGATTCCATGCAAGATCTCAATTTGCAACTATATAATACTAAAGAAATAATTTAAGCATTCATTAAACAGAATTACAATTTATAATCAGTTTTTATTTTAAAAAATAAAGTAATAATCAGTGTTTTGTATGAATATTTTTATTATGTCCAGGCCCGGCCCGGCCCGCTCACACCAGGCCCGGCCCAAGCCCGATGTGTTTAAATTGTTTCCAGGCCCGGCCCGGGCCCGCAGTATGTAGGCCCAGGCCCTGTCCGGCCCACAAAATTATGTAGAGGCCTGGCCCAGCCCGCGCAGGGCGCTAATGTGTGTATGTGTGCATGCGTGCGTACATGTGTGTGTGATTGTGGGTGTTGCAGTGTCACTGCCAGTGAGACTAGTTTGATCCAGGCTAACACAAAAGCGAGGTTTTCTTTAAATGAAATATGGTCACCATAACATGACAACGTATGTACTCTCACGCTTAAATTGATTTCTGTTACAAACAAGAAGAAAACAAACATTTGAAATATTTTTTTTTTCGTATCGTACTAATGCATTTCACTGTGAAATGCATGTGGAAACTTTCTCCCAAGTTTATGCGCAATCTGGCATGACAGTCATTCACTCTGTCATTCACTCACACACAGTCATTCACTCACACAGTCATTCACTCTGTCATTCACTCACACACAGTCATTCACTCACACAGTCATTCACTCTGTCATTCACTCACACACACAGTCATTCACTCTGTCATTCACTCACACAGTCATTCACTCTGCCGTTCACTCACACACACAGTCATTCACTCTGTCATTCACTCACACAGTCATTCACTCTGCCGTTCACTCATACACAGTCATTTACTCAGTCATTCACTTTGTCATTTACTCACACACAGTCATTCACGCACACACTCACTCGTTCGCTCACTCTCACCCATTCACTCAAATAGTCATCCACAGTCATTCACTCACATTCATTCACACACTCGCTCATACAAACAAACATGCACGCACGTACGCACACACACACAGCCTCTTGGCACGTAGGGCAGCACAAAAGGTCTTCCAGTGTTGGTGTCTTGTGCTAACCGCTCTACAGTTCCCAGCGACTCATCCAGTTCTAGCGGTTTTGCTTCTGCTGTTCTTAGACAATTCTTCCTTGGGCTGTTATCTGCACACTACTTGCACAGCAATTGTGATACTCATCATATATAATTATGTAGTACTTTTGAGGAATAATCTTATATCCAACAGTTTAATTTTCAGTTGTTCTGCCTCAGATTCGTTTCGTGTAGATTCACAGATTGTTATGAAGATAATAATTCCCTTGTAATATGTGCTGGGAAGTAGCTATGTTTATAATAGCAGTATTAATTATTTTAGTTTTTGTTTGTTAGAATAATTTGGTTTATTTTGCTAAGGTGCAACTGTTCTTACGATGCAAGCTTCTTACATGCATTTTTGGCTGAATTAATCTGCCAAGGATTTGTTTTCCAAATATTCCCATACCAGAAATTTGCAAGATATTTCCCCATAATGTTGTCGACATCACCAGACAGTCATTTTCTATCAGGTGATGCTACAACGTTGTAACAATCATTGTCTAATGAACTGATGCAGAGCTGCCAAGTCTCCTGGGAAGGAGATCTACTTCTCTGTGCCGTTTGTTTTTCATATCACTTGCTTTTCCTTCTTTTTCAAGTAATCTTTTTGAAGCAATTCCACATTTTCTATTAAAAGTGGCTACAGAATGCGTAAACAGTACCTTTGAGATCTTATTTTTTATTATTCCATATTTGGGAGGAAGTTACCTCGCTCACACAGCCTTGTTCCTTTATTTCACCGCCATCAAGATCTACTTGCTCCTAATTCTTTCACTTGGCACCTCTGCTGATGTCTTGACTAACTAGATATAACATTGTAGTTGTGAAATATTTTGTTTCATCATAAACATTGTAGTTTTGAAGGCACATAATGTATATAATTGTATATAAAAACAGGGTAATTTGCGATGTTATGTTTGCTGTGCATTCTGCCCTTGTGGCGACGTCTAGTGGTAAGGTAGATGTGCCCGAATTATGTCCTAGGACCGTTGCCAAGAGAGACGAGGTTTTACTCGTTTCCTGCGTCACTGGCATTTGGCCTTGTTTTGTTTATGTTATTTATACGAAGTATAAATACGGCGAACGTCTTTTGTGACGAAATGTAAAATAATGACGTAATAGTTGATCTCGGAAGGGATAAATGCCATTAGTTAAGTATTTAAGAGTTTCTCAAAATGTATGCATGCTATGTGATGGTTTTGTGCGAATTACTGTCTGTTGGTAAATGTTTTATGAAAGAACGACGAGTTGCGTGCGCACACGTTTGGACAGGATATGCAAAATATACACCCGTGTTCGCTTTTCTTCTGTGTTATGAATGAAGTCACGTAGATGTTCGTTACCAGACCTGCTATATTTGTTTGGTTGAAATCTGTATTTTTGACATGAAATTCGGTATAAAACCATACAAATTCTTATCACATTTTTCATTGGTTAACCGGCCATGGCATTCATATTCCGACCGAATTTCGCCATCTTTCAGAGTATGAAATATTCCTACATCAGACAAACTGTGTTAGTTTTTGTTGGAAAATCTGCCTAGTATCAAAAATATTTTAGGATAAACATAACATGATATAACATAGTTGCTCTTCGATCGCTATAAGTTTGTCATTCGGTTTTAGACTTATCTAATGAACACAAGCCAATATGCACTTTATCGCGATTTTTCCATTTGAAGCAAATCTGTATTCCTCTCAAAATCCATATGAAATATGGGACATTCGTACGCTGTGACAGGTCTGAAGTTCTACACGTCTGCTTTTAGCAAGATTTAACAAGATTGCCATCCAAGGCAAAGGTCCAGATGATAAGTGGGTAAGGAAGTCACTGGCTTATCGAGAGTCCAAACATGTTTCATGTATGTGAAACCCGCCCGTCCCAGGTGTTAGAAATTGTCCGTACAAGCCCAGTTTTTGTCTGTTTTTTGTTTGATTAATTGCGGTTCGGTTCAAATCATCATGGTTGTAAAAACATATCTTTGCTCTTTCCAGCGAATTTCGATATCACCTTTCTTGCAAGTAGATGTGACAAATAGTGTATGTGTAAACGATTTTAATTATCGAGGTATCAAAATAAATAAACATTTAAATTGGGACGACCAAACAGTGCCCTTATTTGTGCCCAGATTCTGGGCAGACATCCCGAGTTTTCGGTAACAGTAGGAAGTGCAGTATGACTTCAGGCTGTCGTGAGAGCGACAAACCCTTGGCACCGTACAAAATGTTCTAGAAAACAGGTATTAAGGAGTATTAATATGTGTTTTAAAAACAACGTGCTGTTAGTGTCGATGTCAGCTGTCGTGGCAGTGGATGCCATAGTATCGGGCCTGCCATACTGAACGACCGGTCACCCAAACTTCGCCTAGCTCGTGGGATGCGAAGCAGATTGGGTTCGTAGATAGTGAAGGGCTTCTTGAGATCGTGCTCTGACATGTGAGCGGGCAGCCTCACGGGCAACAACACGTAGGACATTGTATTGGACATGTAGGGCAGCTTAGACACGGTTTTGTAATTGGTAGGGACAGCTTTATGGAGGCTCGGTTTATTGAGTTCTGGTCTTATATGCGCTTCCTTTAGAGGAGTATACACTACCCAAGTTTTCAGAGAAAGATTAATGATTGCCGTGAATAAAGGTACAATGTAACGCGCATAGTCTCTTAGAAGCCTGGTTGTAGAGTGCGTGACGAATTTTATTAAGCCCAGGGTGATAAAGTGTTCGCCGTGGCTATTTAACCGGATACGGTCGAATAGCACGAGGCACCATTTGTCCGGACATGGACAAAGAGCCCACAGCGACACACTGGCTAGTTGACCGGACACATGCTCAGGAAGAAGAAGTCAAGGCCAATCTGCCGGACATTTACCGTACGTATGAAATGGCATTGATACATTTGCGAGTATCTGAGCTTATGTTCTGACGTAGTTGCGGGCGTTCGTCCGTAATTTCCTTGGATTCCGTTCATAGTTACCAAGAAAGTAATGCTTTATGCAACTATCGAGAAGTCATGTGAGCAGCGAGTGTGAACTTAGTATGTAATATTAATTGTGACAGGTGAGGTGTATCTAATACATTTGTTTGGTTATAGTGTTTGTGTGTCACACAATTTCAATATATTTATTGTATTATATTATTATAGGTTATTATATTAATTTAATTAATCATCAAGTATACTGCATGTATATAAATTTATTTACTTGCATATTAGAATTATTTTGCCAAAATCAATCCCATCTAGTATACACTACAACATGCTAGATCGTCCGTGCTAATGTCTTATTTAGCTTAGCTTCACCTCTGTGTACTATAGCATAAATCTTTTCACTCTTATGTAGGCCTACTCGATGGAACGACCAGAGTAATTTCTTTAAATGTTTTAAAGAACAGTACGCACTCTTGTTAAACAAAAGTACGCGCTCTTTCGTTAAACAAAAGTACGCACTGTTTTGCTAAACAAAAGAACGCACTCTTTCGTTTAACAAGAGTACGCATTCTTTCCATAAACAAAAGTACGTACTCTTTCGTTAAACAAAAGTGCGCACTCTTTCACTAAACAGAAGTACGCACTATTTCGTTAAACAAAAGCATGAACTCTTGCTAAACAGAAGTATGCACTCTTTCGTTAAACAAAAGTGCGCATTCTTTCGCTAAACAAAAGTACGCACTCTGTCGTTAAACAGAAAGAAGTTCGCACTCTTTCGTTAAACAAAAGTACGCACTCTTGTTAAACCGAATGTACGTGCTAAATTGTGATATAGCACGTACCCAGTCCTTAGGATCATTCGAAGCACGTTGAGAGGCGCCGAGCAGGCGGTGTAGACGACATGTAGACGACAAACGACACGTAGAAACACGCTGCAGGACGTAAACGCTCTTA
The DNA here is from genome assembly GCA_033239005.1 of Lamellibrachia satsuma. NCBI lineage: Eukaryota > Metazoa > Annelida > Polychaeta > Sabellida > Siboglinidae > Lamellibrachia > Lamellibrachia satsuma. The sequence goes on along the minus strand of BSQZ01000003.1, from coordinate 10,121,822 downwards.
ATGAGCCCAGTCCTTGACAGGAAGAAGAAGAAAACACTTTACCCCCTGGTGGCAGACCTGTACATTTCAACATCAACTCGACTTTTCTGGTAAGCATTCAGCCATGCTACAATTACTGCGCAAATAGAGACGATGTGAAGTGAACGAACACGACTAAGCTTTGAAATGGCGAAAACTCGATTCGAACTTCGGTCATCTCCATTGACATTAAGATGTTGGAACCACTATGCCACCGTGCCACCGTGCCACCGTGCCACTATGTTACTGTGCCCCACGTGACAAGTGTTCACTTGACAAAGGAAGATATATCTAATGGGACTGCAATGACCACTTGCAGCTTCAGATGTGTGAGACTGACCTTGGCGAGCCAGACTTCCCATCTCTAGTGACCGTAGTTACGCAGTTAGTTACACGCGTCCAGTCCCTTGTCTGTCTATGAAACACAGCAGCTGGAAGCCTTCTGTCAGCGCAAACAGACATGATTACCTTGAAACAGCAATGGAACATAAACTAATGGTTTTTTTACAAAGTAACGTAATTCAAGGGACATTTTAAAGACTGTTATCGATTGTAGAGTAAATGTGTTTAATATAATGTTGTGTCAAAAGCAGGTCGAATGTGACTACTCGATACCATTATATCAATTCCAATTCCATTTACACACCATTTACACATATCAATTCCAATTACATTTCAAAAATACAAATTCAAATTATAATTCCAAAGACAAATCCCAATTCCAGTTATCAATCCTTTTCGAAATAAACGTATATGAACAGAGCAACCGAACAACCGTAGATATAATCAATTAAAAAAGTAACATCACTTAGCTTTATTTAATTTCATCATTATTATGGCACAAATTGGCAACCATATATGATATTCCAAAAATATTATATTTATTAATTATGTATATCGAGTAATCTGAGTTAAACAGTGGCACGATGTAATTGAAAACAGTAACTAAAACGTAATTGGAAATACCAATTACATTTTCACCAATCCCAATTACTTTTAGAAGTGGCATTTTTTTCATTTCCAATAGTTAAACAGTAGTTGAAGTACTATTAATTTCAACTGGTCAGTATCGAAAACGTCGTCCGTGGATTTGCTACGAATATGTCAGTGATGGCACTCTTTTAAGCCCAATTGTCGCGAGGATTGTTTTGGAGTGAAATGGCTCGTGGAAGCAGGAATATTTGGCACAGTGTAAAAAGACAATCACCGTTGGCCGGCGGCGTCCGGTGTTACACAATATCATTACACATGCTGTGTCCACCTCGAAGTTGGCAATGATGCGGAAACAACAACATAGTTTCAGGGTTTTTGACTTACCGAAATAGATTAGCAACATTCACAACAATCATTTGAACAAACGTACGCACACTGACCATCACCGAGCAGCTGTCTGCAATTGTAGAGCCTCTTCCAAAACAAGTTCACCTTTCATTCTTTCAAACGATGCCAAAGCCTGGGACACTCTGGCTGTCACTGACGGCCATCGCTAGTTGCTGCTAGTTGTAGTAAATTAGTAATAAAGACATAAGGGGCCTTCCACAAAAGTACATCACGCTCTGAATAAACGAACACGGGGGTGGGGTGAAGGGCGATCGTTATTAAAAGTTCTAGAAAATGGTATTGGGGTGAAGGGGCGGCCGCCCTCCCCAATGGAGGGAGCTTTTTTTTACAAAGGTGATACCGATAATAATTGTAATCCATCCCAAAAAAAACATCGCAGTTAATATAACCACCTAGTGGCGAAGTGTAGTACTTGATAAATGTTTGTTTCGGAAACACCATTTCCATCATCGCTGGCGTAAAACATTTTGATTGACTCCCCCCGGCAAAAGGTCGTATTAGTTCATGGCTGATTTATGATTGAAAGATTGTAAGCGTGCGTTCCAGATAATGGCATCATGGGTCGGTCTGCAAATCGTCGGAATTTGTTTTAAACGGCGACGGAATAACCAATGGCATTGGTGGTCTTGCCTTTCGTTTGCCTCACGCGTACTTCCGGTTTGATCGATCGCTGCTACAGCTGCAGACGACACGTCCGAATCCTACGTCGATGTTCGACACGTTAGTTGTAAAGTTCGTTATTTCTTTAAACAAGTTTTGCGACGATCAGTTGCCTCCCAGGAGTGTCCGGGGATATAAACTATACGGCATACGGTACATTCATAACACGTCCAAACTGTGGTGATTGTACTGAACGGTTGTTGTCTTTGTTATGTTGTTTTTATGATTTTTTATGTTTATAACATATCCAGACTATGTTGATTGTGGTTTGCGCAATGACGAGCTGTTAATTAAAAAAATATTTATATTATGCTTTTAAATATTTGTTAGTTTATGTTACAGAGGAATGCGGACGTGAGAGAAACGATCGACTCCTGCCGATCGAGAAATGTCACCAGACACGTGACGTTGACGCAAACACACACACAGGCGAATGTCGCGAAACGCGAGTCGTTGACGCCGATTGAGGTCGGACGTTCTTCAACTGACGGTGTCATCGGAAAGACGGGTGCCGATGAGGGTCATGTGATACATGACAGAGAAATACGAACCTGTCGAGAGACTATTGAATACAACGATGAACATTGGCGTATACGTCTTCAAAACATTCTCATCGATAAGTAACGTTTTTCTTCAAAACACAACTATTGAAATTACTTACTTTCACTCAACGTTTCGATTGCCATAATCAGGAATTGAGGGAAGGAGGGAGGGAGGGAGGAAGGGGGAGAAGGAGAGGGAGAGGGAGAGGGAGAGGGAGAGGGAGGGGGAGGGAGAGGGAGAGAGAGAGAGAGAGAGAGAGAGATAGAGAGGAGAGAGAGAGTCAACGACGGTAGAGCATAAGTCTACGAAAACAGACCATGCAGACAGAAACAATTGCATCATAGACTGGGAGGTGATAGACAGAGAGGGGGGAGGCAGTGTGAGAGGGAGGGAGAGAGAGGGAGTGTGAGAGGGAGAGAGAGCAACATAAACGCAAGATGGAGCAATGAGGCCACATGGATCAGAAAGATGACTCCAATCATGAATCGAGACAAGGGGAACCGAATTCACCACGTGTGGGACGGCCTGCTTGCCACGCCAACTGGCGAGCAGAAGAAGAACTAGTTGTCCAATAAATTCCTGATGATTCCCGCCGAAGACAGCCGAAACGTTGAGATTAAATAATCTCAATAGTTGTGTTTTGAAGAAAATCGTTGCTCACATATATCTACCAACTTGACGAACATCTTCACGAATTCTCAGCGATGTTTTAGTGAGTAACGTTCGATTGCGAAACAAATCGATGGACAATGCGTTGCCATTGTGACTGCTACGTTAGCATTGCCATTGCACAATGGTTATGCAAGATACACCGTGGACTTTATATGTGACTTCGCTCACGTCATCTACTTGATCTTCCATTAATAAAGTTGTTGTGTCTCTTTTACAGTCTCTGTCTAACCTTCATCTTATCGCTTAATCCATCTGTTTCCATGCGAAAACGGACACATTCAGGAAATGAATACAGGCAATCTAGTTATATTTTCAAAGGCCATTAATTTCCAACATTCGTCTGTGTCACACTACAAACCCTGCAAAATATTGTTGTTGCTTTGTAGGATACGTTGATTAACGATGTTAACGACGAGATTATATTTTCGCCGATGTTTCCCGAAATGTTAATACCCAATAATAATACCTTGTGGTGTCAAAAAGTGATGCCACCTAGCGGAAAACCATTGCTTCTAGTTTAGATGGTGGCGACTCCGTTTAGATTACACCCAGCAATACAGTTGTACCGCTGTATTACACCGAGACGATTCTGTAGTTTGGGTATAGGGAAAAATACTGTCCATAACTGCCCAACTTCCAACAAAAAACCAGAGTTTACAAAGAGAATTGTCCATCCTTATATGTAAACTTATAATTATTACATTTTCAGTTATAATTATTGAATAGTGACTTCGATTACTGATGTACAAGGAGAAAATGAACTGGAGGAATGTCCGACCAGCAGTTAACAGGGATCAATGAAACTGTGAAAGCTTGCAGCCTGTGCCACATTAGAACGTTCAGTTTAATCACGTCCAATGCTGTTATATAATTGTAATCCAGCAAGAGTATGTATGTCACGCTACGCCTCCTTGACGCTTTGCATGTCGGGCGCCAAACTTTCAGGGGTTCGTCTACTACCCCACGATCGGGTCGGAACACTTTTATTTTTTTTTAATTTCACCCCGCCATTGACCTTTCTACGAACAGTCGAATTACCCTTTGTAAGGCGAACAATTATCGTTCACAACGTTATGTGTCTTCTACGATTGTCCCAAGATCCGTAATACAAGGGTAAGGCGTCACTATAATTTACTGTTTTCCGGTGCAATTTCGAGAACCACCAAAGTATTGACTGGCAGCACCAAGTACAAAGGCACAGATGGATATTTCTGTGATAATGTTGTATATCCTGAAGGTTTTTGAATATTGTTATCATGACAGTCACTTATGAACTACCAAGTTATTTCCTCCGGAGGATGGGCATTTTTGCAGGCATAACGAATGTATTATTATATTTAATATACATTATGCATTGACTGTACATGTAAAGGTATTGGGTAACATTCCGTACAGTTAAGCAAGAAAAACAGACTGGAGCACTCTCCCTCTCTTTGAGGTTGTCTTGATTAATCACCCTGTGGCACTGGCTGGGTAGGGGTGTGAAATATTCTCCAGTGACAAGTGCTTGAGAGCAAGCTGGAGGGCACCCTGGATAGTAGCTAAATTACATGTTGCATCATGTTATTGCGGGGGAGTCATGCGTAAACATGGTTGAGAGTTGATACGACAGTTAACGAGTCTCACGCAGTGAAATAGCATGATGATGGGTTGAGAATAGTTATGGTGGATAGTGTATAATTATTGCACCCATTGTATGAATAGACATGTTGTGTTTGTTAAATTCCGTACAACATTGATAGTGTATCTTGCATGACCGTTATATATTTCTTTAAATGCTTTACATTACGTTATGCATGTTGTAGATCGTGTCTTCACGCCATTTTGTTTTTACGTTTGTGCTGCTGAGTGGTACTATAATTTATTACTGACACACTTTGCATGTTGCAAGTTTTTCTGTGGGCTTAAAAAATAAAACCAAAATAAAGGAAAACAGACGTCTGGCGACAATCTGTTGTTTGTGTGATTTGGTTACGTCACTTGTGCATAGGAACACTCCTTACGGCTTTATGCGTTTTGAATATGGTTTGTGTTGTGCTGTATTACGGGGTACGTTTTGAACATGGTTTGTGTTGTGTTGTATTACGGGGTACGTTTTCGAACATGGTTTGTGTTGTGTTGTATTACGGGGTACGTTTTCGAACATGGTTTGTGTTGTGTTGTATTACGGGGTACGTTTTGAACATGGCTTGTGTTGTATTACGGGGTACGTTTTGAACATGGTTTGTGTTGTATTACGGGATACGTTTTTGAAGATGGTTTGTGTTGTATCACGGGATACGGTTTGAACATGATTTGTGTTGTATTACGGGATACGGTTTGAACATGGTTTGTGTTGTATTACGGGATACGGTTTGAACATGGTTTGTGTTGTGTTACGGGATACGGTTTGAACATGGTTTGTGTTGTTTTACTTGACACGTTTTGAACATGGTTTGTGTTGTATCACGGGGTACGATTTGAACACTGTTTGTGTTGTATTACGGGATACGTTTTGAACATTGTTTGTGTTGTGTCACGGGATACGTTTTGAACATGGTTTGTGTTGTATCACGGGATACGTTTTGAACATGGTTTGTGTTGTATCACGGGATACGGTTTGAACATGGTTTGTGTTGTATCACGGGATACGTTTTGAACATGGTTTGTGTTGTATTACGCGACACGTTTTGAAGATGGTTTGTGTTGTATCACGGGATGCGTTTTGAACATGGTTTGTGTTGTATCACGGAATACGTTTTGAACATGGTTTGTGTTGTATTACGCGATACGTTTTGAAGATGGTTTGTGTTGTACCACGGGATGCGTTTTGAACATGGTTTGTGTTGTATTACGCGATACGTTTTGAATATGGTTTGTGTTGTATTACGCGATACGTTTTGAAGATGGTTTGTGTTGTACCACGGGATACGGTTTGAACATGGTTTGTGTTGTATTACGCGATACGTTTTGAATATGGTTTGTGTTGTATCATGGGATGCGTTTTGAACATGGTTTGTGTTGTATTACGGGATACGTTTTGAACATGGTTTGTGTTGTATTACGGGATACGGTTTGAACATGGTTTGTGTTGTATTACGGGATACGGTTTGAACATGGTTTGTGTTGTATTACGGGATACGTTTTGAACATGGTTTGTGTTGTGTCACGGGATACGTTTTGAACATTGTTTGTGTTGTATTACGGGATACGTTTTGAACATTGTTTGTGTTGTATTACGGGATACGGTTTGAACATGGTTTGTGTTGTATTACGGGATACGGTTTGAACATGGTTTGTGTTGTATTACGGGATACGTTTTGAACATGGTTTGTGTTGTGTCACGGGATACGTTTTGAACATTGTTTGTGTTGTATCACGGGATACGTTTTGAACATGGTTTGTGTTGTATCACGGGATACGTTTTGAACATGGTTTGTGTTGTATCACGGGATACGGTTTGAACATGGTTTGTGTTGTATCACGGGATACGTTTTGAACATGGTTTGTGTTGTATCACGGGATACGTTTTGAACATGGTTTTGTTGTATTACGGGATACGTTTTGAACATGGTTTGTGTTGTATTACAGGATACGTTTTGAACATTGTTTGTGTTGTATCACGGGATACGGTTTGAACATGGTTTGTGTTGTATCACGGGATACGTTTTGAACATGGTTTGTGTTGTATCAAGGGATACGCTTCGTGTTTGTCAAATGACGCGAACAATCGAACATCGAATTTTGCGAATAATGTTCTGAAGAATATTCCTGTTGATACTATCATCAAGGTCGTCCTGCAGCATCCCGTTCTTCCACGGGATAGTATGTAGTCTCCCTACATACATATGTGAATATCAAACTGTGAGGTCTTTTATATGCCGAAGAAAGTCGTTTATAAATAGAATCGTGTCGATGTATGGAATATGTTTGACGTACCTAAGCTAAAAGCCACTCACTGTGGCATGTTTCTGGTGAAGCTCTTTACCCAACACTATCGTTTTATCTATGACCGCAGGTAGCTGACTTAAACAAACATAGTCTGTGTGTTATAAAACACCTATTTTCCATATAGATGAAAGCGAAACTACGGGCTCGTAACTGCTACAATACTAGTGTTAGTAAATATGCATTAATAAAGCACTTTAATAAGATATTGCATTACGTTTTTTTAATGATTTACAAAAGTTCTAGAAAAGGTGAAGGTGACTGAAGATTTGTTTTAAAAACAACATAATACTATGTTGTTATTGTCGATGTCAGCTGTCGTTGCAGTGAGTTGCACAGTGTCTGGGCTGCCATACGGATCGACCGATCACCCCAATTTCGCTTGCACAGTAACTTCAAGAGGGCTGCACGGTTGCTGGAGTAGAAAGCCTTGGCTAAGTCAAAAAAGGTCACACATGTGTGTTATAATAATGTAATCCTGAAAGAAACATGCACTTCTACAAATAAACAAGCACTTATATACATATTTTGTGTACACATTTTGTAGACACACGATAGTCTAACAATACTATCTGTATGAAGTAAAGATTGCGTAGAATGGCTAAAAAAAACCTTGCATATGATGCGTTTCCAGTCTAGTAGTCTGCTCTATCAACTTAATATTGGCCTGGATGGCTATACAAAGCTATGTAATCGAAAACATATCCGAATCCTCCTCTTCTAAACCCCGGGAACGGGCCTGAAATGTAGCTGCAACCAAAACGGGTTATAAAAGCTAATTTTTAATTGTTAGTGGTTAGGCATATATAACAACTGGGGATATAACTTTGAACATCGTAATATGAGGTAACAATGTGTCGTTTGGTGAAGTTCTCGTCCTACGACGTCCTCGTCCCACGGCGTCTCCGTCCTACGAAGTCCTCGTCCTACAACATCCTCGTCCTATGAAGTTCTCGTCCTACGACGTCCGTCTCCTACGAAGTCCCCTTCCTACGAAGTCCTCCTCCTACGACGTCCTCGTCCCACGACGTCCCCGTCCTACGAAGTCCTCGTCCTACGACATCCTCGTCCTATGAAGTTATCGTCCTACGATGTCCGCCTCCTACGAAGTCCCTTCCTACGAAGTCCTCCTCCTACGACGTCCTTGTCTCACGACGTTCTCGTCCTACGAAGTCTTCGTCCCACGACGTCCCCGTCCTACGAAGTCCTCGTCCTACGACGTCCTCGTCCTTGCCGGATTAACAATGTGGGCGCTTGGTCCAAATGTTTTGTGGGGCTCTGACTGAGTGCGTGAACGATGAACTTCGAGACACGGAGACTATGGAGGTACCCAATACTTTAACATTTATTCAACTATGATTGAGCATAAGTATTCACATGTTGTTGTCGACGACAAAAAGAAAATACAGCGTATGGTGACAAACAAGAAATACAGCGTATTGTGACAAACAAGGAAATACAGTGTGTGATGACAAGCAAGAAAATACAGCGTATGGTGACAAACAAGAAAATACAGCGTATGGTGACAAACAAGAAAATACAGCGTATGATGACAAACACGAAAATACAGCGTATGATGACAAGCAAGAAAATACAGCGTATGATTACAAGCAAGAATATACAGCGTATGATGACAAGCAAGACAATACAGCGTATGATGACAAGCAAGAAAATACACGTATGATGACAAGCAAGAAAATACAGCGTATGATGACAAACAAGAAAATACAGCGTATGATGACAAACAAGAAAACACAGCGTATGATGACAAACAAGAAAATACAGCGTATGATGACAAACAAGAAAATAACACGAACATACAGCGCAAAGTAGAGACCGTACAAGATCTCATGAGCAAGCAAAGAGTGACGTCTAAGCTGTTAATCAGATTTATTACGCATGATTTTGTGGGGGGGGGGGGGCTGGTACAAGTGTGCTACTTGTATCATGGTTAATCCGGCACTTTTCGTACGCTAATGACAGTCAAATGTGAACCGCGAGTGAACCTATAATGACATGCGTATCACACACGTTAACGTGACGATTGTTTATGAGTCCACGCACCGGACGTCTGATACCGACCTGACGACAAGCCGCGGTGTTATACGATTATTACAAATGACAAAATAATAGGGCGTAACTGATGTTTAGACAATACCAGTGTCAACGCAACGATGACATTTCAGCACGTTCTGCCCGCAAATCGATAGAATATGTTAACGGGTCATCGAAAGAACGTTTGATGTCCTTTTTCTCATGCAGCATTGGCCTGGATTCGTAGCCACGTTAACGACAGGCGGACTGTTGACGTCACTGAAATTTGGACGGTCGCAAGGAATGTCAGGCGACACTTCCGGAAAGGCCTACATGAAATATGCCTAGTGCACTTTATAAAATAACATTCGTGTCAGCTGGTAAATTTACGAATTGCAACCTAATCGCCGGAAGCGGTGGCGAGAAGTGGTACAATTAATCGGACGGGGCCGTAAGCCGTGTCCCATTCTTTCGCTGCGGTCTTGTGCAGCAAGTATTTGTGTTACTCCGCCACCGTCTTTGACGCCTACACGGGGATACAGACCGCAAATATGCAATGTTATGTTTATTTCACATGTCTAATGATTTTCGCAAATTCAAAGTTGGGAATTATATTAGCTATCGAAGCAGTCGGTTGTCATACAGTTTTTAAACAATTCAAATGTTCGTCTGCTACTTTGTACACGATGATGTAAACAATAGTTCCATCGTCATCACACGCGTTATTTTGTAAGCGATGATGACGTAGACAAGCCTCATGACGTAAATAATAGCTTCATCGTCATCGCACGCGTCATTTTGTAAGTGATGATGACGTAGATAAGCGTCATGACGTAAACAAATAGTTCCGTCGTAATCGCACACATCTGATTATGATATTCTAACTGCACCCCGTATTGGATTGAGTATATTGAATGTGTGTGAAATAAGTACGTTAATTGATACATTTTACACCAATCAAGCAAAATAATGATATTAGCCTCGCCTGTTCTTTAATTGACGGTTGCACTCAAGACACGTATTTGAACACTGTATATTCGGTTTACTTGACACATTATGTATAAATGGTTGACTTTTCGGTTAGTCAATCAACAAACTGGAATAATTTGGAGATAGGCAATACAGTAGCTAGAAAGTGAAAAACAGCGGCCCTAAGACGATCAGCGGCCCGACAGGGGTTGGATGCTGGGTGGCCCGAAGGCTGACCAGTGTGGTTACGATGTCTATGGTTGAATGTGTGATGGGATGAACAGTTTTGCCAGGAATGAAGTGTATTGCGCTTTCAATTAGATAGACTAGATACAACGTTATATAACAACATATATTTCTGTAACATTTTATTTGCGTTTACCTTGCTATAACTGCAGAACAGAGCGCATGCTAGCTCTAATTGGTACGGCTAGTCAGAATCTACTCTTTCTTCAACTCCAGAGCCGCAAGTTACAGGTTCCCTTCCTCTAGCTTGACGTGTGATCATCTATAATACTATACAATTCCAGACAAATAGAAATCTTGCTCTCAATAACTAAAAACCAATTAAGCTAAAAAAACTAGCAATCTATAAAATATATTAGTCACATTTCAAGTGGTTGATGTTATTTTTGCTTAGGGTGAAATGTATTAATTCATATATAACATTTGCATAGATTGTGTGCATGCACGCTATATATAACCTAGCCCACGCAAACACCTGTGAATTAAAAAAAAATTCTGCACTATTCCGCGCAACCTATCATTACTCATAATAATTTTTCGTTCTACATATGTTTTTGCTTTCTGAGTGTTTATTTGCATATTTGTGTTTGCTTTTGTTCCGGCTCCACCATTTGTATTTCAGCCATGTACTGAAGATCATGTGTTTGCTTTTGTTCCGGCTCCGCCATTTGTATTTCAGCCATGTACTGAAGATCATGAGATTACGCGTCTCGCGCGAACACCGGAAGTCAGAGTTCGTGTTTCACTTTGTGTATTGATACCGACTCAACATGGTTCGTTGTGAAGCGGTTCGAACATGCGTAAACACTGCCTTATCAGCATTTCCACGTCAAACCCGTTAAAACTATTCCTATAGCAGAGTTTACCTAAAACCTATATACCGTTCATCCATCATGACTGTTGATTTGCTATAATTACTGCGGTCGCACCATTCGCAAAAAAATACATATAATTTTATAGAATATTCTATACGATGTTTGCATATACAACTGTTTAGAATCCAGAAAATATTGTATAGAATTTGTAATGTATATATTCTGTATAACTTTTTATAGAATATCCTATAGAATTTTTATTGAATTTTTTTTTTATTTTTTTTATAGAATATCCTATAGGATTTTTGCGGACATAACTATAGAATTTGTATTTTGTATAGTTTTCTGTACAATATTCTTCTATGCGCTGTAGAATTTTATAAAATTATATACAATTATATACACATGTATAGAAAATGTAAGTACACGTAAACTATTTCTAGAGATTCTGTACTTTTCTTCTTCTACTATACTCTGTAGATTTCTGTAGATGTTTTGATGCTTGATGATATACTCCCTTTACAACTGATCATAGTTAAGCTGGGAGGTAGTGTAGTGAGTTTGGAGATCAAGACCACCAACTTTAGAGTTTACTCTTTGAGGCGCACTGAGTCCACAACAGATTTGATATTTTACTTCCCCTGGCATCGACACCAGAAAGAAGGGAACAACGCCTTTTAGTGTCTCTTCCAAAAGAAATTTGTCCAAGTCTCGAAACGGCAACAGGTGGTTTCGAACCCCGGTCCCTCGACCGAAAGCCCGACGCTCCACCACACGATCACCGTCTCCCATATCACTTGCCTAACGAGCGAGACCTGCCCCGTACCATAATCCCACATTGGACGTGCACACTGCACCTCCGAAGCTCCAACCTTCTCCGAGATCCCTAGCGCGTTCGCAAGGGACCGGAACGTGTCCACCATCCATTATCATTTTCTCCCGCGACTGCAAAACACAGGCTCTGGCACTGGAGTTGAAAACTGCCAAATCTGCAACGCTCCGGTAGGATAGAGGGCAAGTGGCTGCTGCAGCTGGAAGCGAGAGTACGAAGACAGCACTCTAAATTAAACACTACACCACAGCACCAGTCGCATCACACAGACATGTATTGACACACCACACCACAATACAAGATAGAAACACATGGAGGGTCATTGTGGTTTAATGACTCGACACAAGCAAAGCAAATAAGCAAGTTATATCATTGCATGCCTTTTCAGAAATCACTGTCTAACATCCGATTGAGTCTCGGGCGAATTATTGCGATACAGTAATACAATTACCAATATAATTTGTGTCAGGCATCAAAGCTTGTTGGCAGGTACGTTGGCAAGACTTGAAACCGTTGTCTATGCGTCAGTAGAAGGGAAAGCTATGAGTTAATAATGATAATAATGATGATGTCTTATAGCGTCGGTATCCACAAAGACATGGCGCTCATGGCGCTCATGGCGCTCATGGCGCTCATGGCGCCTACTCATTTATCTTAGTTATTTTTGGCAGCAGATAGTGCAGCTAGCATCCCACACACAATTGATGCGGCGTGTGCGTGTGTGCGTGTGTGCGTGTGTGTGTGTGTGTGTGTGTGTGTGTGTGTGTGTGTGCGCGCGCGCGTGTGTGTGCGTGTGTGTGTATGTGTGTGCGTGTGTGTGTCTGTGTGCGTGCGTGCGTGCGTGCGTGCGTGAGTGTGTGTTAGAGTGTGGGAGTTTATGACAAGTTACACATTTGCTGACTTGTTGACTCGAATGGCAGAAGTTGTTTCGAGTAGGACTCCAGTTATGCACATTTTGACTTGACTTGACATTCAGATAGGTGAATCGAGACTTGACTTGGACTTGGAGGTCACTGACTTGAGACTTGGCTTGACTTGCAGGTCATTAACTTAGAAGTAATCACAGCGGTCTGCTGTCTGATAGTGATTATGGAGTGAGTGTTGCCTATCAGAAACGTAATTGCACAAGCCAGTTATTAGCTGTATGAACTTTGATATTTCCTAAGTCATGTTTAATGGCAAGAGACAAAGTTAAATTTTAGGTGTCATAATATGATCATAATGATCATTTGAACTTTGCTTTAATTTAAACAAGGTTTACTGTCATTGCCGGTTTGCAACTAACGCCATTTCATCACCATGGTAACGTCACCATGGTAACGACTGTATCCTAGATTGTGGATATTACGTGTATGCACTTTATATGTATCGTATTAATCATAGTGGTAATAGATAATATTGGTACTAAATTAACCTGTTTATAATTGATATTTCACTATATGAAATGCAATCATCAAATGTTTGAGTGCGACTTGACTTGTGACTCGAACGGTGAACGCTAGTGACTTGACTTGACTTGGCTTGACTTGTGATTTGAAATGGGAACGCTAGTGGTTTGACATGACTTGACTTGGAATTCAAAGAAATGACTCGAGACTTTACTTGGACTTGGAGGTCATTGACTTGAGAATTGACTTCCGGGTCATTGACTTGTGACTTGACTTGCCAGTTTGTGACTTGCCAACAAGTTTGCAAACTTCTACCCTGTGTAAAATATTTTACTTCCCTGGCATAGACACCAGGTATGTCGAATGTCGGTAAGACGGGAATTAAGTTTAGACGACATCTTCACCTGCCCCCCCCCCCCCATCTCACTGTCCATCAACATAAATGTCATTTCTGACCAGTCAGTTTTAATTTGGTGATTAATTTGAAACTAATGCACTTCGTCAGCTCATGTTCATGTAACCTGATCCAAGAAACATGGTTCGCTATTATTATCGGCACATACACGGACCTATTAATCACTGCATAAATACAATCCCTGCACTTGATGTTAACCCACGTCACTGACTTCGTCACCGGAAGTTGCGTGGCATCCATGTTAGATTATAATGACATCAGGTTGAACTTTCTTCTATTAGTTGACACGGAATTATTGCCCGCAGTCAGTTAACACATATGTTTATATTTAAGAACTGCTTTCTGTCGGAATAATTTTTATTACGCCTTCAACTGTCGTTAGCACTGATGCTGGCTCTCTGCTCTCTGGTCTGCATACCTGTTACTGTAGTTCATCTTTCGCGACTCAACACAATCGGCAAAAAATTAATGATGTAACATAGTGTAGTAGATAGGTAGTCCATCAAATTGCCAGTCGATATTATCAGTAGGTAGTCCATCAAATTATTCAAAGTAATGTAGCATGCATGTGGTCGATCAAATTGCTCATTATCTTTCAGCAACGTTGTTGCTCTCCTCTTTATCCCCGGAGCCGGTTTCATGACTCGGCGTAAGTTTACGTTCAACTAGGATTGATAATGGGCGTAACGAAGATCTGTTTACTGGCGTAGTTTCCGACTGGTGTCATGTGACCACTTACGCTCCCTCGTAACTACGTCAGCTCAGAATTGACCCAGTGAGTCGTGATAGGAATTCCCTGTTTATAAATAAAAATTATACTGTGGCATAAAAGTGCGAGTTATATTTGCTCAATGTACCATTTCTTTTTAAGTATGCCTGTGCATATTAAATGTATACAATCACACCGTGTTATTTTAGCAGAAACATTGCGGTATTTTAATACACTTTGAAACTCAACATACCGGCGGCCCCGTTGCCTATCATTTATCAACATGGCCGCTTCTCCTGAAAACACTGTCAACAGTGAAAAGGAGCGCAAAGCGAATTTCACGGACGCTGAAGTAACCAAGCTATTTGATTTGTATCGGCTACACTCCTATGTATTAATTACATTTGTTATATAATCTTAACAAATACATATTTTGTACTGTCATTTAATTAATATCGGTATTATTATTACGTGTTTGTTCAACCTTAAAGCACGACCTGAGCATGCATAACGACATATTTAAATAATAAATATGTGGTCAGCTTATATATTTGTTGGGTGACTGAAAACACCTTATACATTTTTATGTAATAGTGGTTGATGCAAAATGTATCCTATTTGAAATCTCTATACTTATATATTTTCTGGTACCTTGCATGAACTGTGCACATGTTTGCAGTGTTGTGCGTAAACGTTAATATTATTGACCCTGATATTTCTAGTTTGGGTAGTGACATGTACACGGATAGGACGTGTCACTTATGGCAGTTGCGGGCCCGACAGAAGGTTTATGGTCCCCAGGTCCGCGGGACCGCAATTATGTCGAATGCTGCTTGCAATGCGTGTCAATTCGAATTACAACACGACTCTTGTTAGATTGGCGATTCCGAAATCGCATCTCTATGTGCAGATCACCAGCTCATGAGTAACATTTTACTGCGGCAGCTGCTGAGTTTCAGTATGTGTGTGTGTGTGTGTGTGTGTGTGTGTGTGTGTGTGTGTGTGTGTGTGTGTGTGTGTGTGTGTGTGTGTGTGTGTGTGTGTGTGTGTGTGTGTGTGTGTGTGTGTGTGTGTGTGTGTGTGTGTGTGTGTGTGTGAGTGAATGTGTGTGTGTGTGAGTGTGTGTGTGTGTGTGTGTGTGTGTGTGTGTGTGTGTGTGTGTGTGTGTGTGTGTGTGTGTGTGTGTATGTGTGTGTGGTGCGTGAGTTGGGATGTGTGGGTGTGTGTGTGTATGTTTATATTTATAAAATACAAATCAATGGTGTATGTTTGAGTTGTATATTAACTATTAAATACAATTACATTAAAACACGACGTTATGCTGCGTTTTTACATGGTCATGCTTCCTTAATTATGTGAACTGAAACTTTAGAATCATTTATTTTGATGACTTATTGATAGTATGATGCACTATAACTGTAAAAATAGAGGACACAAATAAAAAAATTATACATACATCAATATGAAGTCACGCTCATCAACCCGTGACGTAATCGTCCGGCGCATTCAATGAGCGCGACACGGCCGCCACCTACCGCCGACACTGCCAAGGACCGTCTCGCTGCTTGTTCATTGGTCGAACCGCACTACTGTTTATTACCCACAAATCATTCGGAATGACTGGTTGAGTGACCCAAGGCATGATGACCGGCGTCACCCTTCGTCATTCTGCATTCGTCACCCGCCCAAGCAGAGGTCTGCCAGTCGCAGTGGAAGGAAGGATGGGTTTTGGATATCTTCTTTCGTTGACAGTTCTAGCGCTGGCTACAGTCCAACTAGGTGAGTTTATGTTCGCCTCCTGCGTTCATCTGCCCTAAGGTGGAGTGGCGCAGCGGTTAAAACGCCGGCCTCTCAATCGAGAGAACCCGGTTTCGAATCCTCTTGTTTCGAAGCTTTTCCAATTTCGTTCGCCCCACGTTGCCACAGTTCACATAGCTGTATGGACGAGTACCTGGCTACAGACAGAGGTGGATATCTGAACGAATAGTCTTCGCGCAGTAATTGCAACGTGGCTGAATGCTTCACCGAGAAGTCGTGATGACGTTGGAATGAACAGGGAGTGAAGTGTATAGCGCGTTGAGCAGTCCCAAGGACTGGGTATAGCGCTATATAAGAACGTATATTTACCTTTACTTCTACGCCCGTTCCTGGTTTTGTATAACGCGGGGCAACCACAAATGTGGACCCAGAAAATGACAGACACAGAAAAAGTCAGATGGAATTGGATAGTCATGTTGTTCTCGTTGTTGTAATTTAATACTTCCAAATATGATTACGGTATGAAAATACACTGGGTTGTTCATTTGTGATTGTCGTTAATTGTGGTCATCGTGTAATCTTTATACTGATATATCTACATGTCAACGAGGAGCACTATCACTCGCAAAGTACGGTCCAGAGCCTCACGTGTTTATAACTGGTTAGTTAATTGAGTAGAGAGAACTACTACTTTTAGTACCCTGCTTTTTCTCCTGGTTTCGCATTTGATATCGACCTGTATAATATATGATTGTCTTTGACAAAGATGCCTGAGATAAAGTAGCAAAGGATCAAAAGTCGTAAAATCAAGTTGTTGAGTTGTTGACGACAGACAACAACATGTCTTGGGTCGATCAGCTGTTTGTACCAAAACAACATCAACCATTTAATTAATTTTTTAAACGATCATATTTTCGTTGCTCAGACGTGTGACTAGGACGTGACCCATTGCATAAGGTGAAACGACATTAAATGTGACGACGTAATAACAAGCTCTATTATGTTACATCGGTAGAGACCCACACAGTTGGACATTTCAAATTACAAATAAGAGCTATGCCCCTGAATAGTTTGCTTTTTACTCTGGACGACTACAAGGTCGGTAAAGAAATCTCGATGATGTACCATCTAAGATGTAACGGTGTACGTTCGTTAAAGTCGATAGACTCCACTTGATTTTCTTCGGGGATTATATAACTATAAGGGATTGTATAACTATAAGGGATTGTATAACTATAAGGGATTGTATAACTATAAGGGATTGTATAACTATAAGGGATTGCAACAAACTGTGCAGCGTCACGTCTAAGAAATAATAGTCAGATAGCCGTAAGGAGAGGTATTTAATTCGTGCATCACGCCAGCCTACCTTTACGGCATAGAGACCATGTTGCGCTCAAATCTATCCGCCGTCAAATATTATCCGCTTGGTGTATCTGCGGAAGAGAGTTTCAGGAGGAAACTGGTGAGGAGTCGGTTAAAGTGGAACGGATAAAAGGCGAACGGTTAACGAAAATAGCGGATGCGCCCAGTGTGGAGATAACAATACTGTGACAGAGATAACAACACTGTGACAGAGATAACAACACTGTGACAGAGATAACAACAATGTGACAGAGATAACAACAATGTGACAGAGATAACAACACTGTGACAGAGATAACAACACTGTGATAAACAATATGACCAGACATTGTCATCACTTTTGGTATTAAACACGAACACACAAATCAAGACGAGTAAAAAATTATAAACAATGCCCCAGAAAAAAGGTCTTATGATTTATGATATATAATTCAAGCAAACCTTTTCTAGAGCTAACTCAGGAGGTTTTTATGGGATTTCAGATCGCGCCAACCAGCTCTGGGTGTCCTATTCAGGGTACACCGATGCTGCGTGATATTTTATGCCGCCTGGCATAGACACCAGTTAAGAGGAACCTGCGTCTGTTATTTTCTCATCTCAGAAACGCATATTTCAAACGTACTACGTATGCAGTATGCCTGTCTAGTTTTACCCAATTTATACGACGCCACTGGTACAAAAGATACGTTCTTAATTAGCGCGGTATCCAGTCTTTGGAACTGCTCAAAGCGCTTTACATGTCACCCCCTGGCAGACCTGTTCGTTCCAACGCCATTCCGACTTCTCTGGGAAGCATTCAGCCACGCTGCAATCACAGCGCGAAGACTATTCATTCACATATCCACCTCTGTCCGCAGTCAAGTACTCATTTATACAGCTGAGTGAACTGTGACAACGTGGAGCGAACGAAGTTGCCAAAGCTTCGAGACGGCAACAACGGGATTCGAACCCGGGTTCTCTCGATGGAGAGTCCGACGTTCGAACCGCAACGCCACCGCGCCACGTGGTGTAGCCGACAGCTAGGGTTCGGATCCAATACCTCCCGGCCACCAAATCATAGAGCCACAATGTCAAACTGACATAATTTAAGAAGACGGACCGTTTGTCACCAGAGGGTCCCCCATTGTTAATGACCGCCCCCGATAGAATGACCCGTATAAATCACCAAAACTGCAAGACGTCCACCGGGACAGCCAAGACGTCCACCGGGACAGCCAAGACGTCCACCGGGACAGCCAAGACGTCCACCGGGACAGCCAAGACGTCCACCGGGACCGCCAAGATGCCCAACCGTACCGACATTCACACCGACGACACAGTGGAGCGGATGTTGTCCAATTTCGCAACCAACTATTTCGGCATCTGACGTGTACAAACAGACGTTCCGGGCAGTCACCGGGGTCGATAGTAGCAAACGGAAACCCACTGCGACATTCGTGGGTCGCAGTAACATGGCGGTTAGAAAATCGGGCCCTTAATCGGACCCTTAACCGGGTTCGATTCGTATTGCTGGCGTTTTGAATTTTAGGCAATCAATTTATTTCATGATACTCATTTAAACAGCTGAGTGAACTGAGGTAACTGAGTGAACTGAGGTAACTGAGTGAACTGAGGTAACTGAGGTAACTGAGTGAACTGAAGTAACTGAGTGAACTGAGGTAACTGAGTTAACTGAGGTAACTGAGTGAACTGAGGTAACGCGGCATACGCGGATATATATATATATATATATATATATATATATATATATATACCGTGGCTGAATACTTCCCAGTTCGTGTTGGAATGTACAGTTCTACCAGGTTGAGACATGTAAAAGGCTTCGCCCCGTCCTAAGCCCTAAGGACTGGATACAGCGATACATAAGAACTTAGCTTAGCACCTTTACAATCTCTGTACATAACGGACGGAACGGAGCATTGTACTGTTCACATCTAGCATGTTAACGGTAGGCATGGCATATCATTCACACGTGAATTTAGAACGATAGTGGAAATATTTACTTTATGTGTGTGTGTGTGTGTGTGTGTGTGTGTGTGTGTGTGTGTATGTGTGTATATATATATATATATATATATGTGTATATATATATATATATATATATATATATATATATATGTATATATATATATATATATATATATATATATATATATATATATATATATATATATATATATATATATATATATATATATATATATATATATATATATATATATATATATATATATATATATATATATATATATATATATATATTAATATTTAATACAATTAACTATCAATCTATGAATCGAAGCAATGCCAAACAAACATTGGCAACCTGGGTATGTAAAAATGTGCATTAATGATTAAAATGCATTAGACACGCCATGGCCAGTTTAACTGACGTACGTTGAAACTACTGCCTGCAATGAGTAGTGTTGGCACCAACCAATGAGGATATAATAATGACGTCCAGTCTACATCTTACGATAGGATGTATATCATTTATTATATTCACTAGTGTTGGTTTCTGTCGAAATGATACTCCGCTTACGTCGAGGGGAAATTTTTTCTTTTTTTTCATGAGTATTTGATATCAAAATTGTGGTCCGTGTATCACATCGCCATTCATTATCCTTTTGTAAGTCTTAGCTGGTGTTACAATATGCATTAACAGCTAAACTATCCTTTTCCTTTTAAATTGTATAAATCCAAATAAAAAATTATTTTATAAATCCAAATTCAAATTTTTTATTTGATAAATCAATATTTTTTTTTAAAGTTGAATTTCATAACTTTATGAACAAAATATTTTAAAAATTAATTAAAAAATATTCTTTTTATAAAATTAATGGCAGCTAAGTACACAGACCTTAAGCAAGATGTATTTGCTTTCAGTGCGTGGCGGCTGCACGAACACCGGACCACGCTGTCTCAGTTCGTGCCAGAGCCAGCCAAACGGCGACTACCAGTCCTGTCTCGGCTGTCACGAGTTCGTCACGTGCAGTAACGCTATACGCTATCGAATGCCCTGTCCAGCCGGTCTAGTCTGGGACGACAACACGAAGCGATGCAACTGGAGGTCGCGCACGTGCTTCTGTGACAACAGTAGGTGTCGCTGTCATCGCACTACCCATAATCCTCTCAGGCGGAAGTAATATGGCGGGCGCACTAGGGGCGTACTATTAAATGATGGGTTATTTATACACAAATGAAAATAGTAACATACAATAACCACACCTTTCAATAATTTAATAATTTTATGTGGAAAGGGAGAACGATAAAGTGTATAAGGCATACTTATTAACTATTTGCCCCAATATCAACGTAACATGTCCCAGTATTTATAAGGCCTATTAATAACAAACATAAACTTATTATAATATCTTGTTAGTGAATAACGGATATATAATTGCTAACCAAACCTGAATCCTATTAGCGTACTTCGACAGTATTATATGTTTCATTGCAATTTAATTGTGGGATTGATGCATTTCAAGGAAAAAAACAAATTAAATCGTTTTTGGGACTTTATACATAATTGCATAGGGATTTCCACAGCTTAATCTCATACACAGATACACACGCGTGGGCTTTGAAGTTGATCGCGCATATACTGTAGACGGCATAAATTCTGAAAGACGTTTAAGTTTGAATCTTAAAGATATGTCCAACTTTTGTGAGCTTTGTTATTAACAGACACAGTTAATCACACTTGATTCGTTTTAGCATATCTAGATAACTTTTACGTTTACAAATATAATTTAAATGAGGAGTTTTTAATTACTTATGCATATTCGGTATTTCTTTATTGTTCTTGCCTTACGTGGTCAGTGTGTGTCTGTGTTTAAATGTAGTATCGTCACCCACAGAGGGGAACTACTTTGTATTGTGTTTAAAATTCGGTTACGCGCTTTAATGACCGCTACTTTAGTTCCCAAAATTCACGCCAAATGAGAATGTTTGTTAGGAAGACATTGGCGTGCGACATAATTATAATGCACTGCGCGGCGGAAAATACCAGTAATTCCGGGGTTATTTTCAGTAAAACGCTTAATTATCGAAGTAGACTATATGTTGTGTATCATGACGTTGCCTGCGTAAAATTTTAAATTTTATCCGTCTTAGCCGCGTCTCAAGAACACCTACAGTGACATAAATCAGCTTGGTGAAACTGTTTTCTAGCAGCAGTCGCGGGAGTGCAGTTTGTTGTCGAACCTACCTTCACAGCCTCTTGCAGTGAAATATAGGCCTATATAGACGTGGTTTTCAATGATTCAACCACATTTCACACGGTGAATTGTCTCAACAGCACCTTATATTCATTCAAAGTAGCTTTCTGCGTGAAACCTGTCAATTCATATTATTAAGAACGCTCCAGCGAGTGTTCCTTCATCAACGCCCCATCGACGGCGATTGTCTATGTACAGCACACGAAAGAGAAGAGGTGCTTAGTGTCGAGTTTAGCTCTTAGGGTCAGACTGACCACTTACTGCCGACATGTATCGTACGTTATTCCGTCATCACCCAACACCAGCCCGTGTCGAATGTTGTTCCGTCATTCAAAGACTACACCCAACACCAGCTGGTGTCGAATGTTGTTCCGTCATTCAAAGATTACACCCAACACCAGCCCGCGTCGAATGTTGTTCAGTCATTCAAAGATTACACCCAACACCAGCCCGTGTCGAATGTTGTTCCGTCATTCAAAGACTACACCCAACATCAGCCCATGTCGAATGTTGTTTAGTCATTCAAAAATTACACTCAACACCAGCCCGTGTCGAATGTTATTCAGTCATTCAAAGATTACACCCAACACCAGCCCGTGTCGAATGTTGTTCCGTCATTCAAAGACTACACCCAACATCAGCCCATGTCAAATGTTGTTCTGTCATTCAAAGACTACACCCAACACCAGCCCGTGTCGAATGTTGTTCTGTCATTAACACGCTAGGGTCAACACCCAATTGTTATTATTATTATTATTCACGCTTATTAGGGAGCTTGATAATGTAATAGACATATTCAACAAACAACCACGATAAGTCAAAAATTAAATGAACTGTCTGCGTCACGCGAAATAAATCCCCAAAAAATTTATATCCGTTTATTTGTGCATCAAAGAAAAACAGCCCCGCGACGTGTAAATGTCATAGGTGGATTTGCAGAACTGATACTTAAAATTGCTTATATTTACATAGCAAGCGTAATTAATCGACTAACAATGACATCATTTTTCTAGTGATATCACGACCGTGCATAAAACACATAAATTGCAGCGGATATAATTAACCTGATGTCAGCGTCACATGAAATGTTCTCCATGTTATAATTATTATCATTTCCCCCGGATAAACTACAGCATGGCTGAACCTTAATAAGAATTTAACAGGGATCTAAGAAGAATTTAACAAGGCTGTCACCACAAGCCACGGGCTCCGGATGACGACTGGACAAGGAAGACTTTGGCTTATAATAATTATTATTATCTCTCCGGATAAACTACAACATGGCTGAACTTTTACAAGGATTTGACCAGGCTGCCACCCAGAGCCACTGGGTGCAGGTGGCAAGTGGACAAGAAGGCCATTGGCTTATCGGAGTCTAACCATTTCATAGCAGCGGTGGATCCACGGGGATCCAAGGGGATCCAATGGGATCCAATGAGAGTAGGGGCCACGCTCTATGACCGCATTCCGCTTTGATGGCATTTACATAGTAGAATATGCTAACAAAATTGTGTGCAGAATTTTGAACGATAATTAAATGTTGTAACGTGTTTCTTGAAGTGCTTTTGTTTGATCATTTAATATGACAATAAAACCATCCACAGTGGTTCACAAATATCCACCGGAGCAAGCTTTCTAAGGCTTTTCTCTCAATCAAGAATTTTCCAAAATGTACCATTTGAAGCACTGTAAAAACGGCCCCTTTGATCTCATCCTAGGTCTGCCCCTGAAAAGGCAATACACCGTCAGTAATTCATTCAAACATGCACTTATATTTTATCACCACATTACGGCTTAACAATGAAAATGAAGTATTGCCCTTAGAAAGTACATGAACCCAAATAACTAACAAACGAAAATCGATATACCCATTGAATTGTATTGGTAATTATAACTGCGTTGTTATCTGCGCCCATAACATCCTGCGTGTATTTGGCTGCAACACAGATTATTAACAACATAAACTTCTATCACCACGATAATAGAAATACGATTTCATATCGACAAACACCTTGACCTATTTTCTCAGTCACCGCGGTCACGTCACGTATGCTAATTACCGTAGTCTATGAAGTCCACCATCAGCGTCTCACGACGCCGAAACCGGCGACATCGCGTCGTGACAAATTCGTTTGTCAATAACAAATGAACGATTCGCCATTTTCGTAACGGGGTGTTTGACGAGCACATTGCAACACGGTCCCTTGAAAGTTGTCGCGGTTCGCGTCACAGACAATTCGACCCGTCGTAGGACACTCCCGCGATGTCACCCCAGTTAACGCCAGCGATAGCGCGTGGGAAACAACATATTCGGCTTATCGCGGTCGTTCATCTAGATTCGTCGCCGTTTCGCCACCTGCGCGACGAAAATGACACAGACAGTGGGCGGAATCGTCGTCAGCGTGACGCCGTGGTGCACGAGACGCGAGCTGACAGTAAAGGCGATACAATGGTCCTCGTCGTAAACACTGCATCAAGGTGTTGTCACATTGACCGAAGCAATAAAGATAGTTCGGAAATCGCGTCTCTATGCAGATCATCTGCTCAAGGGTAAAAATTAACTGCGGCAGCTGCTGAGCTTCAATAGAAAGCAGCGGAATAATTAGAGTAATGCTAATCCTTCAGATGGCACGATAACCGTTGATGCGTGCCCGATTGTGTGTGCTACTCCGCCCAACTGTCGATGACGATTACGGAAGGAAGCAGATTGCAAAAATGCCATTTTATGCTTATTTCACACGCCTACTGATTTTGGCAAATTCATAGTTGGGGGACTATGTTAGAGTTATCGTCGCAGTCTGTTGTCATTCAATTTAAAACAATTCATATGTTCGTCTGCTAACTATGTCAAACTCCCCACCAGAGGCGCCACTAACCACTAGATGCGCTACTTACATTCGATGTGCAGATTCTGCACATCTTTATTTCATTTGCTGCACTCATAATTTTTGTCAAGAAATATTTTTAAAACAAGCTTTAACTGCACACAATTGTGGATAGTGCACTGAAAATGTGTGTAGAAACACAACGTTCGTTTTTATTCGAAACCATGTTACGAAGTCAACTGCACAGTTGCAATGACGTAACTAGTCGTTTTTGCCGCTTGTTCATATCACTCCGTGATTGTCCTTTTTAAATAATTATGAAGTTATGGCAGTGGTGATATGCTAGATGGCGCCACTGCTGTTGGGAGTGTGATAACAATCAATAGTTCCGCCGTCATCGCACGAGCCATTTTTAAGCGATGACAACCGCATAATGTCGAAAACAAATAGTCCCGGCGTAATCTCACACGTCCGATTATGAAATCATAACAGCATCCTTATATTGGATTGGGCATATCGAATGTGCGTGCGTGCGTGCGTGCGTGAGTGCGTGCGACGTGTGTGCGTATGCAGTCCACTTATATTTGTGAATACCTCATTGCTATATAAAGAAAACGAAAATGTGTTTTACCAGCACACAACATTAATACAATTATTATAATTATTATTACCATTATTGTTATTATTAGTATTGTTGTTATTGTTTTGTTATTATTATTATTATTATTATTATCATCAATATCATTATTTCCAGAGCCGATTGACGGTCAGTGGTCTGACTTTGGACCCTGGTCGAAGTGCCTTACTTCGTGCGGCGGAGGGATACGATTTCGGGGTAGAACATGCACCAACCCGACCCCCCAGAACGGGGGCGCCCCGTGTGCGGACCAGTCATTTGAATTCGCCAAGTGCAGCGACTGGGCATGTCCAGGTAAGGACGATTAGGTTATTTCGTTAAATGCCTTTACATTTTAAAGTTTTTGCAGACATTTTACCCTGTGTAATACTTATAGTGTACGAAGTTATATCAAATGCATTAAAATAATATTACATGTATCACAATTGTTAACATTTGACGATATTCGGGATATTTGTCGTATTTGCGACAGATGCGGTGGATTGTAATGTTTGGGGTCAGTCCACGATTATTTTGTCATTGTCGTCATCGTCGTCAACGTCACCATCGTCATCACGACCACCGCCGCCGCCGCCGCCGATGCCGCCGCCGCCCGCCACCACCACTACCACCACAATCACCATCACTATTAGCGTCATCACAATCACGGTTGTCAATGTCATCATTCCAACATCGTAGATGTGCATCCATTGACACCTTTCACGACCCAAGGCTTAGCATCAGAGTTGTCAAACAATCACCATCACTATTAACGTCATCACAATCACGGTTGTCAATGTCATCACTCCAACATCATAGACGTGCATCCATTGACACCTTTCACGACCCAAGGCTTAGCATCAGAGTTGTCAAACAATCACCATCACTATTAACGTCATCACAATCACGGTTGTCAATGTCATCACTCCAACATCATAGACGTGCATCCATTGACACCTTTCACGACCCAAGGCTTAGCATCAGAGTTGTCAAACAATCACCATCACTATTAACGTCATCACAATCACGGTTGTCAATGTCATCATTCCAACATCGTAGACGTGCAACCATTGACACCTTTCACGACCCAAGGCTTAGCATCAGAGTTGTCAAACAATCACCGTTACACGGAAAAATCATTCCGCCATTTCCATGTTGTCCTTCTGTCCTACGGCTGTGCTCAATGATTTTTGAAGGAGTGATCTTTAAACTCAGCATGTAGATTAGCATAATATATTTGCAACATTTCTTCTATAGCCATCAACCACAAACACACGGGCCAGTTAGAATTGGCAAGGACAAATATCGTGATTGACGACAGATATGGGCCTATAAATTTGTAAATATAATGTAAAATTATGTAAATGAAATAAATGATTAATTACAATAAAATAATATCAAATAATATCATCGCTTAACACCTGCTGACCGAGTTACATTACACGAAAGTACAGCAATATATATATATATATATATATATATATATATATATATATATATATATATATATATATATATATATAGGATAGTGATAAATAGAAAGCCACATTTTCTTACGTATCAAAGGCCACAAATTAAAACATTACATTTCACCGCTGTTATTTTATTCTCCTGTCCTTGTGTGATAATAGATGTGATAATAGATGTTCAGATTACTATAGTTGCACTCAAGGGCGTGTAATATTACACATTACAGGTCAATGATAAGGTCATAACAATTAAGTATATATTGTCAGCAGCAATGTATGTTCGCCATCGTTGCAACCCAAGCCGACACCTTCCGCAGCCGTAACGTCTCGGGCAACCCACGAACCTACGCTGCGATCTAATCTACGCCTCGTAACAGTAATACACTTCACCGCGACATGTAGGCGTCGAAACCTGTTGAATACGTGTGTGTGTGTGTGTGTGTGTGTGTGTGCGTGCGTGCGTGCGTGCGTGCGTGAGTGTGTGCGTGTGCGATCAGAAACACACATGTTGGTATTTTATTCAAGGCTACATAATTATAAGACAAGCAAAGTTTTTCAAGAAATATCTGACTAATATAAAGCAGGCTTGTTAACAAACGCATGTCAACGCATTATAATGCAAATGCAGATGTTTCACTTGTTTCAGATGCAAATGCGAATGCAAATGCCATTTTCCAGGAACGCATTCAAATGCAAATGCAAATGTTTTGGGGTCGCATTAGAATGCAAATGTTTTGGTTACACATTTGCAAATGCATCTGAATTAATTTCAAATGTGTTGGTTTTATATTAACGATTTGTTTTATTTGGAGAAAAAAAACAACGTAATATATACAAATACATTATTAATTTATTTAATAAATACAGTAGTACATTATTGTAACCACTAAGTACCACTACATACCAGTCCCACTACATGAACATGTCTGTAGAGTCATACACTGAGTCACACAGTTCCAGGCCTGCAGAGGTGGTGGAAATGGGAGGGAGGAATAGACAATTGACAGTTTACTGGGAACTATGGCAGGGAATGAAAGGCTAGTCATTTAGGTAAGCAAGAATGGAAGGGGAACCCAAGACAACAGACTGTCCACTGGTGGGGGAAGATAACCTGGTGGATAATTACAGCTACCACTAATCACTCTCTTTGAAAAGGTAATCTCTGAAGCCATCAACCTATAGACCAGTTGGTCTTTTCATGTTGTATGAATAACAGCTCAGGCATTGACCAGTTGACCTACAGTGCACTTTTTCAAAGAGCACGTTGTGAAAGTGGATTCACAGGTCAGATAATGATTTCATAATCTGCTGAGGGCATTGTTCACTACACAGCACTTTTTCCAATGAGATTTTGTGAACTTGTGAAAATCTAAAATTAAAGCCGGTAAACGAAATGTTCTATCACGTCATTAAATAGTACTTGTTAAAACGTATACAACACGGTCTTTACTGGGAACGTTGCTGGAATCTCTTCAAGAGCTATGCATGAACATTTAACGGGGTAGCAAGCTAAATTGAGACGTGATTGACGTCACTGACGGTCGCAGCTTTATATTTAGACCCTTGTTGTACAAGTTGGCAATGTCTGTGAATTCTGTTCCCACGGGTTGAGTTTTTATGTCGAAGAAACTATCTCTATTTGACTTTCAATTCTTCTTCTGTAGGTCTCTGGGATTCATAATCACGTTTTTGATATCATATTGCATTGTATTGTGTTACGTTACATTACATCACATTACATTACTTGATATTATTATTAAATGCACGATGTATGATCGTTTTTATCATAACTCAGGCTTTGTTATGTACGCTACAAAATTATACTTTAACATCGTGACCGCCCAAATAGTTTAATGGTATAAAAGATGTATGGTATAAAAGGTAGGCGAGGGAAAGCCATTGTTGCTTAAGACTAGGTCCATAGAAAAGCGAATGTTAACGTGCTTGGGTGTTTACCAAATGAAGCAAAATATGTGTAAAGTCTGCACATCATCGTAGGGTGCAACAGGGGTGATAAGTTCAACTTTAACGCATGCTCGGCGTTTATGAATACCTCTGACGCAACACAAAGTAGTTCCATTCTGCAGGGTAACAACGAACCTTTGAGCATTGACACAGATTCACCAAGTAAAATGTTAATAAAATTTAAATACGTAATGCGCATAATTTATTAAAAGAATAAAAACTCGGCTACTTAATATTTTGCAAACACAAACAAACCACTGGCGGTCAGGCGTTTCCGTCATATTAAAATAGATTTATAATGATTATATAATTTTAATCAGTGCAATTGCACGGGTTAGTATAGCTACGGTTGAGCACGTCGCTTAGGAATCACAAAATAATACTCATCCTAGCACAATATACGCGCCAAACTAGCGCGCCGCCTAGTGGATAAAATGCATGATTAGATTATTTTACGTCACGATATGACGTCACAACAGACTGTGTCCAAAAGGCGTGGAACCGTAATTCGTACGCAACAACGTGTAACTAATACCAGGTTCGTACGTGTTATTCTTTTACTGGACATCTCTTAATGCAATTACCTCGGGTCAGAGATTATATTAAGTTTGTGATTTTCTTAGGAGCAGCGCATATTAATAAAGCGCGGACAGGGAATGATTCCGTCCGAGCCAATATATATGATTTTAATAAATGACTGATTCGGTTATTCGTGATTTCGTCAAGCGAAGTCGACTGTAATATGACCGTTACAGGATTCCTAACACCGGGCTAGCGTTACGATGATAAGGTTAAGGACAGGGTAGGATTATAAACAATAACAACAACAACAATAATAATAATAAAAACAACAATAATAATAACAATAAAAATAATAATAATAACAATAACAACAATAATAAATAATAATAATAACAATAACAATAATAATAATAACAACAATAATAAAAATAATAGTAATAATAATAGCAACAATAATAATAATAATACAAATAATAACAATGGCAACATATTTATTTACATATAGCACAGCTTCCTTTACAAAAAAATACACAAAAAGGCATGAATATAAACATTATTCGTTGTTTATTAGTTCGAAGCAAGCGTCCAGAACCACGCCACTTGAACTGGTGTTGTTCCTGTCACCGCCTACACCGAGACGCGGCGGTGTGTGACGACTTGTAGCTCTGCCGTCACGGTTGACAGACAGAGTAAACAGCAATTAGCGCTCGCCGACCGCAAGCACCAAACGCTTCAGTATCTTGAGATGGGTGACACACCACAGACTGCGCGATAAAGTACCCACAATAGGACTGTGTGGAATCACTCGTTTAACCCCAATTATGAAGATGAAGTGGGTAAACGTCACCTGATGACGAATGGTAAACGAGGAGGAGGAATGCCACAAAGAAGATGGAGTGGAAGCTCGGGAAGATTTACTTGTATAGTGAATGACGTTATCTGCAAAAGCGAAGAACACGTTTAGCGATAAAGACAAAGAGAAAGAGAGAAGCAGAGACATACAGGCAGACAGACATACAGACATCTAGACAGCGATAAAAGAAGACATAGAGACAGGCAGAGAGACAGGTAGACAGATAGACAGCAATACAAGAAGACACATAGACAGACAGACAGACAGAGAGACAGATAGACAGCGATACAAAAAGACATAGAGACAGACAGACAGAGAGACAGATAGACAGCGATACAAAAAGACAAAGAGACAGACAGACAGATAGACAGCGATACAAAAAGACAAAGAGACAGACAGACAGATAGACAGCGATACAAAAAGACAAAGAGACAGACAGACAGACAGCGATACAAAAAGACAAAGAGACAGACAGACAGATAGACAGCGATGCAAAAAGACATACAGACAGAGAGCCAATACCAGTATCAATCAAATATGTGCAGTTGTCCCTAAGAAAGTATGGATTGTGCATTAAAAATAATATCTTAGGAAGCAAACCGTAAATATTGTTAAGTAAGGTTATTTACCAGTCGTTGACTGATTACAAAATGCCTTGCTTACAATAACGTATGCCTTACAGTGTAGAGGAACCTTGATGTTTGGAACGTTGAGGTGGAAATTAAAGTACGTTTAAGGAGCACGTTTTCATATTGCAAATGCATGATTTTCTTACAAGAATGGCGTGGAATGTGGAAACAGCCCACCGAATTTATTTGCCGAATATCAACTGAAATGGCACCAACGGGACAATTAGAGGTCCCTCCTCAATTCAATGTTTCACCAGTCTAATTTCAAATTCAGTTTGCGAAATATCAAACCTACTTAGTATCCACTGCAACATGCTAGCTCGTTTATGCAACTTAAGTAATTAAGATCATCAGGCAAACTATTAAATTACTTAATGTTTGGTCAAACATTAATTGGAGTGGAAATGGAAACGCTGAACACTCTCGAATTTCACCATTGGTGAAATTTTGTAACTTATTTATGACATCAAGGGTCCTCATCAATTAGATTTCACTAGTCTCATTTCAAATTAATTTTGCGAAAAATCAAACCGACCTGCAACATGCTGTAGTTTTTTTAAATCATCAGACAAACTATTAAAATAGTTTGTTTGGTCAAACATTAACTGAAGTGAAAATGGAAACGCTGAAAACTCACGAATTGGTGAAATGTTGTAACTTCGTCATGTGATCGGCGAAAGGATGGAACTCACGTCCATGATCGGCAATGACCCACAATATTTCCCATTTTTTGTGGGGGCAGCCGTGGCCTAGTGGTTAAGGTGTTGGACTCTAAATTCAGGGGTTGTGAGTTCAAGACCCACACTGGTCACGGTTCGTTTTCGAAGCTTAGGCAATTTCGTTTACCCTACTTTGCCTCAGTCTACTCAGCTGCAAATGAGTACAAACACTGTTTGGAAGGTACCTGCGATGGACTAGTGCCCCGTCCAGGAGAGTCAGTATAACTGCACTCTAAGTTGCTTCGCACTACATAAACCAGGTTTAAGCACTGGCCATATAAGCCTTCATGGCTTCCTAAGGCGTAATGCCTGGGGGATGACTTTACCTAGCTTTACCATTTCCCATTTTGGATATCCAGTATTTTGAGCCTCACTAGATCCAACGACTAAAGTAAATTCTTTCGATGGTTTAAACAAAAATATGCATTTTTATTAAATCGACTGCGGATGTTACTTAAACTATTCACACACTACATATTTGGACATCAACGAACCGGGTTCGCGATAGGCCAAATTGATACGTATTGAGTCTGTCAGCGTAGTGAATGCCGTGGACTCGGCGCCGGGAAATAGCATTTGACTAGCACAAAGCTGACACACAGCTAACGGAACACAGAGCGATTGATGAATCATTTGTCACAATCGTTTTACCGTTACTGCACGTTTTATTTAGGAAAATACTGAACATAATTACTTTACCTGTGAAATTTGCCCACCGTTATCTCCCATGTGACATTTGCCAACCAATTTAATAAATAGACGGGTTTATATCGCGCGTGTATTAAAAGTGACGACCTTTTGTTTGTCGATATGTTATGTTCTAATGTACGTTATCAATGAAATTATTAAAACCTCGTCAATGCAGTGTGTATGGCTGCAGACGTTATTAAACACAATCCTGCCGTCCAATGGAATAACGTAGCAAGTCGCATTTTTTGACGTTCTGAGAAAACCGCGAAAAATCCTCCACAAACAACACATCTCTCGGGTTAGTTACATCAAGTCCAATTTTGCTAATGCAGAGCAATTTTTCATTATTCTACCGTGACGCTAATTGAAAACAACATATTTAATTAATAAAGGTATGGGGTTTAACTGTTTTATTTGGTTTACGGGTATTTCCAATCCAAGCTTGCTATATGTTCTGACATTGCCGTAGGGACACATCTGCAGCTGTCTTACAAAGAATTTACAATTCGGCAGAGACCAAAACCGTCAGTCCAAAACAAAATATTTGTTTTAATGTGACTTGCTGTGTTCTTCTGCCGGACGGGAGAGATGCGGTCAGTTGGTGATCACGGCATATTTAATACTCAACCGTAACGTTGGCTTAGCCAGCCCAAACACCTACCTTGTAAAATGAACATGATATTCTAGTATATTCTGAGACAACCATATCATGGAGCGCTTTCTGGTAATCTGTAGTTTATTGGTTCATATCTTAATGCGTAGTTATTTGTATTCAATAACGCGTGAATACATGTTGTAAATTTAGCTTAAGCAACTTCAAGGTGCTTAATCAATTCGATTTTTTCTGCTAGCCTCATTTCAAGTTAATTTTGTAAAAAACCAAACCTACCTAATATCCACTGTAACATGCTAGCTCGTATGTGCAACTTTTGTATGTAGTCTTTGTGAAATCATCATACAAACTATCCAATTAGTTAATGTTTGTTCAAGCATTAGAAGTGAAAATCGAAATTCTGAAAAGCTATGATTTTTACCCTTGGTGAAATTTCGTCACTTTGTCATGTGATCGGCGAGAGGATGGAAGTCACGCCCATGACCAGCATTGACCCACACGTTGCCTACCATTCTGGATATCCACTATTTTGAAAATACCCGATAAATACCCGAGCTGAGAGGCACACCAGAAACAAAAGGGTTTGGCCATCTCAAAATCGGTATACAAAGTTAAAGGTGTCAACAGATAGATGGATATACCAAAGAGCTAAGGACGGTAGGCGCGGTTAAACAGATATGTCCTCAGATGACGGCAGCATTTCAATATTTCCTACTGACTTAACACTACCAAAGAGTGAATTCCAAAGAGTTTGGACAGCAACCGAGAAAGCTTTTGTTCCAACGTTTGCTTCAAATATACTTTTGCTTAATTTACTTAAGATGATTACATTATCTCGGAGATATTATTTGATCTTAAGGACATGCGTTTAGTTTAAGACAATACCGGCATATCGGTAGCCTTCATGTTTTAATGTGAAGGGGCCTGTTTAAGTTGCATTATAAGGCGATCATTTGTCAAGACGATCGCATTATCGATATTAAAGTCATATGTTTAATTTATGTAAAACCATACCACGAACTATGTAGGCTTTATATATTATTCTAAAGGCAGGTTTAACTTCCACAGACGATCACATTATCTCAGTAACCTTTATATTTTTGTAATGGCATGCGTTTAATTTACGTAAAACGATACCATAATCTCAGTAAATTTCATATTTTATTTTGAACGCGTATGCTTTGTTTTACTTCGATAACCTTTATGTTTTATTTCACAGGCATATGTGAATTTTTATAAGACGATTGCATTATCTTGGCAACCTTTATGTTTTAGGCATACGTCATCGCTCGTTGTAATTCATTCTGTTCAGTGTCGTAATTTATCGTCAGCATAAAAACAACAGTTAAGTAGGCTGCAACGCAGCTGTTGCCCAAGACAAACATGCAATCAAATACCACAAGTCGGTTAACACGCAAACCGTTGACTATTTCTAATTTTGACGAGCGAATTTGTTATGTCCGGTTTTTCTTAGCATCTTTTCAAGTTGGCCCATCCGTAATAATGTTTATATACATTTGAGCAAGTCATTTGGTGTTATCGTTTAACTTAGCATATGTGCAAATATGTTTTAGTTATGGCATTTCCTTTTTGCTTGTTCTGTCCCGTGCTTAAGACGATATTAATACAGATTGCTTTTGTGCACATTATTAGTCCGTTTCAGACACGATACGTGGCTTGAATGTTTTCATAATTTTTATTTGTAATTAATGTCCTTGTGCTGTTGAAAATTATCAATACATCAAAATAAGGTCTAATCGTCAAATACATGTTATTATCCTCGGCAACGGCTGTAGGCCTAATCGTTTGGCTGCACAGAGTTCGTCCGTACACATGCTTAGTTTTGTTATAATTGGTTATGAAACAATGAAAGGTCCCTCTTCAATTTGTTTTTTTGCTCGTTTCGTTCAAGACTCATTTCGCGAATAGTATCGACTACGACATGTTAGCTCGTTAATGCAAATGTGTTATTTAGGTTTGATGAAATCTAACAAATTATTTTGACAAAAACAACAAATTTGCGAACTCATCTTGTCCCATCGGATATGCCATGGAGATAACTACCTCCTCCTTCAGTAGTTGGAAGAGCCACCAGGGCGTCAATATGTCACGGCACAGCTGCTGTCGCAGTTCCATCATCGACCACTGCTGACCATAACACGTCATTCCTCTGGCATAAACTCCCAGAGCCAATGGTCACAACCAGGGAGTGAGAGATCAAGTAATCGCCTTCCTTTGTGTCCTGCATCAGCGTCAGCCCCCAGAGTGGAGAAGGACTGCTCCTCAGCCAAGGGAGAAGCCCACTTACCAAACAAATCTTATGACGCTTTGTCAGTCAAGTTTTGGTAGGACAATACCAACGACAATACCAATGACAATACCAATGGTAATGGCAGTGGCAATGGCAATGGCAACGCTAATTTCATGCCCCAAAAATCATGTACAACTGCCGGTTTCACGAAGCGTTCGTACCGTACGAAGGACCTTATGTGGACGTTTGACGTAGATCACGTAATTCGGAACATTCGTAGAATACACGCATAGCGTTGCTAACAGTTGTACTTAACCACGAACTCATATATTGTTCTGGATTGTGTAATTTACTTGAAAGGTTCCTTCGTAAGATCTCCACCGGTGGGAATTTTGATTTTTTTTAATGTACGGACCATCCCCGTGGACCCCCGGGCACACCTATAAAATGTCAGCCCAATACATGCGAAACTAACGGAGATATGAGGGAACAGATGGACAGACATACAGAGTCACAAACTACTTTATAGTGCTTATGTCATTTGTTACGATTATTGTTGCAATGCGCACATATGTATTAGCCAATCATGATAAGTAATTTTATTTAGTGCGAGCTGTCACATCATGGTCTCGTTTTATGTACATTACGAGCCACCGTGCAGTAGAATACGACCCACTGGCGCCAGCGCAGATAAATGTATCAGATAAAGCTGCACACAGCACGAAACGTTTAACATGTCTTCTTCAACTGATTGAGCCCATCGCAAATCAGGGCCAGTATTTTCGAAAGACTTACGAATTCATAACTCGAGTTTTCCGTAAAAATGGCGGCAAGGCAGACTCAGGGACGGTCACTCGACATGGCGAATTTAAGATTATAATGCAAGCCTGAGAGTGTTGACTGACATACAACTTGTACTATGTAATACTTCAGTAGGCAAATTCAGCATTTAGCACGCGGATAATATTTATCCAGATTTTCCAAGAGTGAACTCCGTGTGATACTTTTGCCGCGATATTTGTGAAAAACTTGAGTTACGAATTCGTAAGTCTTTCTAGAATAGGGGCCCAGGTTCGTTGATGTTAAGCATAATTTTAGTGTGTGAAAAATGTATATGACGTCATCAAGCGTCATAGGTACTGATGAAATCAACGTGACACGTTGATGAAAGCCTTTACCAGGTAAACTAAACACACCTTGAATATGTAAAATGAAAGTTATCTGATTTAATAACCTACTTAATTTCAACAGGACAATTTAAAGGCCTAATTATGTTTTAGACATCCCTATAATCTTCAACTATGTATTTATGGTAAAGAACAGTGTTTCTTGCACCACCGTGAAACATGCATGAGGCTTCCACGCACATTTAACCGTAAAATATGTCACACTGAGATATCCATTACAATTATGCTGATATTTTGATCACTGATAGTACACTTGTGAGGGTTTTCCTCCAGCGAATAATCGGAAAAAAAACACCGCACTGGACAACATTTTTCAAAGCGAAACGAACACGCATCAACCATATACTCTGCATAGGAATGTCGTCATTAGGAAAACCGAAATAGCTTGTTCCTGTGATAACTATTTATTACATTTGCATGGCTTTGAAGAGCACATATTGCGTGACACATTAAACTCTGGTGAATGACTCTGGAGAGTAAGATAAGAACACCCGACGGGAATAACAACAGTCTCATAAACATTGATCTCAGTAAGTCCATTAAGAAGGCGTCTCGGATGCCAGGGCTTTGATGGCATTAAACGGTTCCGGAGAACGAGTCGGCAGGTTCCGATTAATCCACCAGAATGAACGGAACGTGCGCGTGCAGTGCGCGTGAGTTTTTTTGAAAGTGCGTAAACGACCCGACACAACTCGACGCAACCCGAATCGCTACAGCAGAAGTCTAGTTGCGTGGCGTTGGGTCTTGGCGAGCATGTCCGGCTTAAGTCTACACGGTCATATTCCTTCTCATAGTGCCCTCGATCTTAGATGAATTGGTTTTAGACTTTCCGAATTAAAGTGAGCAACAGCCAGTCTGAATGGCCGGTTGTCGCCGGCACTGGAAAAATTAGTTGTGCTGTACAAAAAAGTTAGTATCTTTATCATGTTCATAATCTTCTTCTTCTTTTTTCGGTCTTCT
Organism: Lamellibrachia satsuma; assembly: GCA_033239005.1. Lineage (NCBI taxonomy): Eukaryota > Metazoa > Annelida > Polychaeta > Sabellida > Siboglinidae > Lamellibrachia > Lamellibrachia satsuma. Next base: position 10,084,611 of record BSQZ01000003.1, on the reverse strand, counting down.
TCTTCTTCTTCCTTCCCCTTTGTCCCTATCGGGGCAGGGGCCATATCTCTTAATTTGTTTCGCACTTTCGATTAGTCGTCTCCATCTGTCGCGATATTCTGCCATTCTCTCCAACTTTCGGGTGTCATCCCTGTCCTTTCAAGATCTATCTTAACACTATCCTTCCACTTTCGTTTTTGAACTATGCCTCCACCTTAATTTCGGTGTTCCTCTTCTCCACCTACCACCCTCTTCTGTTTTCCATGCTCTCTTTTGGCTTATCTACCCTAACGTGCCTATCCACTATCTGTGAGAATCCTTCAGTTCTTCATATTGCATTCGGGATAAGTGTCCTGTGTCCTGTGTCCTGTGTCCTGTGTCCTGCCCCTCGCAGTCTGTTCACCACTGCCTTCATTTTCAGGTGTGTGTTTTATACCGATCTCTTCTCTTAATTCCCCCATCTTCATGCCAATAATAGTGTCCGTTAGTATCAACAGGTGTATCACGCAAAACTGCTTGTTATATTGGCCATCATACGTCATACTTAAAATAATGTCAAATAAATTAAATATATAAAAAAATTATACGCAAATTTATTCGATGTTTTAACCTCGATTTGGAGCATGTCTAAGCTCGGAATGGGGGGCTTGATGGGGAGGCCAAAGAGGGCAAAGGGAGGCCAGAGGGGAAGGCCAAAGGGGAGACAAGGGGGCCTAGAGGGAGAGAATAAAAGGGGAGGCCAAGGGGGAGATCAAGCTTAGTCACCCGTTAGTTTACCATGCTACCGAAAAAAACCAAGCCAAGGGGGCGTGGCCAGATATCCCCAAATAGGCCACAGCTGTCGTGGCTCAATGTTGGCTGGGTTATTTTTTGAAATTGACGGCTAAAGACATGCGGGGCTGCTGCGTCATCGAGTGGGTATCTTACCGCGCCAATGAGAGGTTAACGATTTCTTTGCACCTAAACACCTTTGAAACGCCATAAACGGCTGGTTACCTGCAAATTTTGTGGTCGTAAAAGCCCATCACGCAGCGCGCTCGTTAGAATGAGCTAGTTGCACCAATGAACGGACGGCCGGAATCGACATCGAATACGTCACACCGAGTGATGGGCCATACGTTACGGACCCTGATTCCCCAAACCCCGCAATTAAACCCATATACTGGACAGGGACAGTCGATAAATTGACCAAGCCATCGGACAGACTCGATTACAAAAGCGTTTCTTTAAAGTCATAAATAAATGTGATATATAATTAAAACTGTAGTCATCTGGTGAATCGGCTTCCAGATACAATACGCGATTCCTATATTTAGTCGAAGGAACAGCTTAGGCACGTCAAACATCGGTAACAGCTCGCGGGAGGTAGTGCATATAACCATCGAAATGACGGCTTCTGTTGAACACATCTAAAATTAACGTCTTTTCCCTCTGCCTTTGTCGACTTTGACGTCATTGCTGTTCGAAAGTTGTGCTTCCACGATGTTGGTGACGTGAGCTGTAACATATATTGCTTTTCTATTACCATTTATTAGTTACACGAACGTAAGAAAGTTTACACTTAATAGTTTGTTCACCCGCTCTTTATTCTCACTGATGACGGTGAAACTCTGTGTTGTATCGAGATGGATTGAATTGATGATATAACTGAAATGTAAATGCTATAAAAAAAACATACATATGCACATCCATATGTACATACATACACCATGTGGTTCGATTTCACCTACAGCTGTGTAAACACTTGGGCAGTTTCGTTCACCGCAGTTTACCTGTGACTTTCGGAAGACAACAAAAGCCGTTGGCCCCGTCTACCTGGGGTAAATAGTTTGCATATCAATCGTTTTATACCTGGATTGACCCGCAAGTCGGACATGAATGGCGACTGTGCTAGTGAATTCAATAGAGCGAATCCCTTCCAATAGTTGTAAAGATTGGTGAGTAGGGTAATAAACCATGCAGGTGTGTTTCTATATAACACAGCCATACGAACCCGTTTTGAAAGGTACATATTAACTTTACTGCGTACTAAAAATAATGTTCTACATTAAAGATTAAATACACACTGAACGACAAACGAAACGCGACACAAAGAGCTCGTCGAACTTTTGTCAACGCAGCACGACTCAGCTACGCGTGGTGTCTCGAGTAAAGTCTCGTGCAGGGCGCGTGTGCTACAACCGGCTAGTTCAGTGGCGCACATGCATGTGATGTACGTGCAAACGCAACATAAATGTTACCAGTGCCACCCTTGTCACAGCAGCCACAGTTATAGATGCAAAATTTCAGGAGGCTAAATTAGGGCAGTTAATTGTAACTCCAGAAATGGAAGCTAAGAAAATAAAGGCAATGAAGGACAATAAATCTCCCGGAGTGGATGGAATTCCGCCAAGGCTACTAATGGAAACAGTAGTGCAAATTAGCATACCACTTGCAAGTGTGTTCAACTTGTCATTAAAAGAGGGAGTGGTTCCTTTTGAATGGGAAGAAGCAAACATCATACCATTATTTTAAAAGGGCTCGACAACTAAGTCAGAGAATTACAGACCAGTGAGTTTAACATTAGTGATTTGTAAATTAATAGAAAGGATAATTAAAGACCATATGGTGGTCTTCCTTGTTAGGCATATAATATTATTAAATCTATCTCAATATGGATTCCTAAAAGAGAGGACATGCTTAACAAATATGTGATGTTTTTATTTTGAAGAAATCACTAAGTGGATAGACGAGGGATCAGTAGATAAAAAAGCTTTTGACAAAGTCCCACATCAAAGGTTACTACTTAAATTAAAAGTCCATGTTATCGGAGATAGCATAATCGACTGGATAGAACAATAGCTGACTGACAGAAGACAGCGTGTTGTTGTACATTTCAAAGCTTTGAGTGGGGTACCACAAATATCAATAATAGGACCTTTGTTATCCTTAATATATATATATATATATATATATATATATATATATATATATATATATATATATATATATATATATATATATATATATATATATATATATATATATATATATATATATATATATATATATATATATATATATATATATATATATATATATATATATCAATGACTCGGACGATGATATAACAAACAACGTATTGAAATTTGTGGATGACAGAAACGTGTTTAGAAAGGTTAACACTGATGGTGATAAACAACATTTACAAAATGATCTAGACAAATGAGTCAAATGGTCTGAGAAATGGCTGATGTTATTCAATTTTGGGAATTGTCACAGGACACAGGAACTTGAATGTAAGCTATACAATACTGTTCTAGATATTACTGTAAAAGACAAGTACTTACGATAAGTGCTGATATGAAAGTTTCAGAGCAGTGTGGTATTGCAGCTTCAAATGGTAATCAAATTCTTGGGTTGATTAGAAGAAATGTAACGTGAATATGTTTAAAGACAAGGTTGACGCATATTTCAAGAGGGCGGATTACACATATATTAAAAATGTTGGACTCTCGATAAGCCAATGGCAATCTGGGCCTTTGTCTTGGATGGCAGTTTTGTTCAATCTTGTGTTGTTAAATCTTGTTAAACTAACCTGGTTTGACAGCGAATAACATGGGCAGGGCGCACGATTTTTATTTGAATTAATGAACACAACGTCTAGCTACGTAATGCTGCGTTGACAAACATCCGCGAGTTTATTGAGTCGAAACAAAAACTTATGCTAAAACATTCGCGTTTCTTTTGTTATTCGGTATACTTCACAAATGCCGTGTAGTAAGCCACATGCCTGGCTTTATAAAGTTGAATGTTTCGGTCCGAATATCATAGTTTCATTGCACGCGTGAGTGAACGTGATTTTATAGATATTATCACAATATCCCGTGGACGCATGTCACACTAAATTTTGTCAATGTGTATTGGAAATAATTTCTAATACATATTGACAATTATTTTCGACAGTTCTTTGTTGCGCTGAACGACAAGCCCAACGTTAATCTGCAAATAACGGTAAAATTTTATGTAATTATAATGTAATTATTTTCTTCGTGAAACTAAGCAATTGATATCGTTGGCGATCGGGAATTTAGTATTGTCTTTCATCGAGGAAAAGTACACGTTAGTTGTTGATGTGTCCTATACATTTTAATTTAGTTCACTTTTGTTTGTATACAGCCAATACAATTACATGGCGTTGTCGAAGATACTGGGATAACATTATGTGAACTATCAACTGTTTTACACATTAATATCTATGCCGACAAACAAAATGTTGAAAATAATTTAAGACAAAATACACGGAAAATAATACTTAATGAGACTATTACCCAAAACAGCAAGCTTCGGGTGTTGGGTGGACTTATACCGTCGACACACCAAACACTCCTATCGGTTGCAATTTATAGCAAATACTACCCGCTCGCGAGCAGGTCGTAAAATTGCTACCAGTTAAATTGCAACCGATAGCGATGCGGTGTATCTATTGCGTTAGCTCCCTGTCGATAGGGCCTCGTTTTGATGCAAGTCACATGGTCACACAACTATAATCACATGATTAGAATGTCACATGTTTTGCAAAATGGACACGAATAGTGCACTAGGCGGCAGATTGAAATCTTCAAAAGCTAAACATTTTGCGCCTTTCGGCACTGTTTGAAGTCCCTCTCAAAGCTGCGCTGTTTAATTTTTTTGGCAGTTTTTACGTACACCTGTTTATTTCGTCTGGTGCCTTTTAACTGCCTTGGACTGATGCATCGAGCCAAACATCAATACTCGCTGAACATTCGGCGTTTGTCCAGCTGGTGTTTTTGCTTTGGTCCGTTTTATTTTTGGATTCTTCCTTCGCTAATTCGGTCCTGGTCAAGATTATTCCTTCTAAAACTTCCGGTGACGACAACGATTATTTATAGATCAGTGATTTCGTTTGTTAACATTGTTTCGTGTAGTTTAATACATGTGTCCATTTTGAAGAAAATATGATGTCGTCTTAATTATTTGTTGATTCTTCCTTCGCGGGAGGCGTGGGAACGATGGAACGGCATTTCAGAGCCACGCTGCTTGTAACCGCAGTGCCTGTCTGTTTCCAGCATCTGTGTTTCAACTTTATTTCTAGTGGGCCCGTTTAATATTGACCTACATAGTTTACGACTGCATTTACGTGACAACGTATCCACGCGATACATATATTTAATTAAGATGTTAAGCAAGTGTATCAGTACACAGGTCATGCACGCGAGAACAGGGACACGATGGGTTGGGAATAACAGCTGTATTGGGAAGAAGAGGGATGTGTGTAAGGTTAAGGTGAAGAATGAGGAAGAGAGGGATAATGGAGGAAAACGGGGAAGGAAACACGATGGGTGAAGGGGATGGGGGACCGAGAAAGAGAATGATAAAAGGGATAATCAGGCTGAGTGAAGGGTACAGATAGAAGGGGAGGGGGAGAGGAATAATTTTACCCAGGGGTGGAACAACATAAACTGAACGACAATAACCTGACCAGGCACCGAACACTAATTACTGTGTTTAACTCAAGCATAACGACCAAATGCTTTCTATTGTATAAGTTCAATTAACCCGAGTAATGATTAGATATGTACCTATCTACGTTTGGTCTTAATGCATTACCACATCAAAGTAGTTCCGGAGGCAACATTTCCTTGGCCGAATATATTGTCGACGGCAAAATGTCGAACGCATGTGTGAAATATATTGTTAGCAAAGGAGAGTAAACCGGAAGATTTATGTGCAGCAACTCGGTCAAGTATTGAGCCGAAGTTTACGGCAAATGTCCCGTGTACGAGAACTGGTACTTGACCTAAAACTGGTCCGATTAAGCAACCCCCCCACGATGAACAGATAATACATAATTTTAACACCAAGACATAACGCAGATAACATCGCCACCTGGCGGTCACGTATTATAACATTATTTTGATGAAAGAATCCAGATTTAAGCAGATGAATTAGATATGAATTAGATATGCTGGTTCTACAATGAAAATGTGTACGTGCCATGGAATGTAATGATCCGAGATCTCGCACTATCACATCATCGTTTCGTGACGAATCTAGCCTTGTTTGGTAGTCACGCATTGGAATATGCCCATTATGTAGACTACAGTAAATGCAGCACATTAATACGCCCCCATGCACGCGCGTGCTCACACGCGCACGCACGCACACGCACGCACGCGCACACACACACACACACAGACACGCACACACACTTCGATAGATCAGCGAAAATAATAAAAATGTTTCGTCACCATCTGAACTTAGCGTCTGTTTCGTCTGGTCAACATACGCCGTTATTCAAAGTCTGTACACCTATCGTACACAATTCTTTGATGTACCATATCACACACATTATAAATTATATTGCCAGCAATTTGACCAACGTGACATCAACTGCTTTACATATTAATACATATGCCGCGAAACAAAATGTTGAAAATAATGTAAGACAAAATACACGGAAAATAACATTTAATGAGACTGTTACCCAAATCAGTAAGCTTGAGGTGTTGGGTGGACTTAATAATATACAAAAATATGTTTATCTACAAATTGTCCAAGCCGGTCCGATAAATAACAGTACTGTTTTTACACATTTTCATGCTGGAAATGTGTAGAACATTTCATTTACACGATCAGTAGATCATTTGTTGCGATCAATTATCGGTCGCTGGGTGAACATTGTTTCGTGTCGTTTAATACGTGTATCCATTTTGAAGAAAGTATTTAGTCGTCTTATACTAATTTGTTGAGTCGGCCTTCTTCGCGGGATCGATGGGACGGCGTCTCAAGGCCACGCTGCTTGCATCCGTAGTGTATGACTGTTTCCAGCGTATGTGGCTTCACATTTATTTCTAGTGGGCCCGTTTCATATTGGCCCAAATATCACGCTCCCACCCGTTTACGACTGCAGTTACGTAATAACGTACGCACGCGTTACATATATTTATTACACTAAAATCTGAGACTCGGAACAGTGACGCACAAATATTTCTAATATATGTAGACAAACCGTGTGACGTCATAAAAGTGTTCAACGAATATTGCTGCTGCTGCTGCTGCTGCTGCTGCTGCTGCTGCTGCTGCTGCTGCTGCTGCTGCTGCTGCTGCTGCTGCTGCTGCTGCTGCTGCTGCTGCTGCTGCTGCTGCTGCTGCTGCTGCTGCTGCTGCTGCTGCTGCTGCTGCTGCTGCTGCTGCTGCTGCTGCTGCTGCTGCTGCTGCTGCTGCTGCTGCTGCTGCTGCTGCTGCTGCTGCTGCTGTCATCACACAACTACAGTGTTCATAGTCATTGCTTTTACTTTTCCTCTTTCCATACGCGTCTTTGTTGCTGTTAAATGCAGCATCACAGTTATTGCTGGTGATTTTTGTAATTATTACCATCTAATTTCCCGCTTGTATGATTACAGATTGTTCTCGCCGCTGTCAGCCAGGGGGTACTCTGGACAAAGAGTGCTCGCTGTGTCTGTGCGCAGGTGACGTAGTCAAAGGCAAAGTGATCGACTCGTCGACTTCCGTTGCGTTATCTGACGTCACCATTTACGTCATCGGGCGCGAGTGGGCGTATATTGCTATCACCGATGACACGGGGAAGTTTGAGCTGAACGGAATCTGCAGAGAGGGGCTGCGACTGAAGGCCATTAGGGAAGGATACCAAGCAGTCACACAAGACGTCCCCGCGTCCGGAGTGGTCGCCATTACGATCACTTCGGAGTGATTCGACGGCCGTGTCACGTGGGACGTCACGTGGAACGTTGAATCCGTGAATCTGAAATTATATTTATTGCGTGTGTTTTCCTCTTTGCAACATACGGTCCGTGTCTAGGGCTACCTGGGTACCTCGGGAAGTGTTTTGTTATGTTGATTTGAAGGTAGATTCTGTTACCGATGAAGTAATCCAATGACAGTATAAACGCTCGGTAATAACCATGCCAAGTGGTGATCAACGCACGGCACTGATATAATATAGCTCTCACTCCATAGTGTTATGCGTATAGCAAGCGTGTAGCACTTCCATCATAAAGTTTCCATGTCGATCAGATCTTGATCTTAAGTGGTTTATGAAGACACAAAGTACGCACATGTAAGACGTGTCCTATTATAATTGTCCACCGATTGGTTTGGAACAGTCAGCGATCTGTCATAAAATTTAAATATATTGCAACCTTAGTTGTCTTCTTATAAGGCTTCGTTCACCAGAGGGCACCCTCAATTAGAACTTCCCCTCACCAGAGACCACCACTTCACCAGAAATCACCCCCTAACCAGATACCTCCCATAACCAGAGACCACTCCTCAACAAAGAACTGCCCCTCACCAGAGACTACCCCCTAAACAGAGACCACCCATCTCACCAGAGACCACCCCTCATCAGAAATCACCCCTTCACCACAGACCACCCCTCATCAGAAACCACCCCATCACCAGAGACCATCCCTCATATGAAGCCACCCCCTAACCAGAGACAACTTCCTAACCAGAGACCACCCCATCATCAGAGACCACCCCCTCACAAAAGACCCCCTCTAACGAGAGGCCACCCCGCACAAGAGACCACCCTCTCACCACATACCAACCTCTCACCAGAGGCCACCCCCTCACAAGAGGCCACCCCCTCTCCAGAGACCACCCCTCACCAGAGACCACCCCTCACCAGAGGCCACGACTCACCAGAGACCACCCCTCACCAGAGGCCACACCCTCACCAGAGACTACCCCCTCTCTAGAGACCACACCTAACCATAGACCACCCCTCACCAGAGACCACCCCTAACCAGAGGCCATCCCTAACCAAAGGCCACTCCTCACGGGAGACCACCCCTCATCAGAGACCACCCTCTCACCACATACCAACCTCTCACCAGAGGCCATCCCCTCACAAGAGGCCACCCCCTCTCCAGAGACCACCCCTCACCAGAGACTACCCCTCACCAGAGACCAACTTCACCAGACACTACCCCTAACCAGAGACCACCCCTAACCATAGGCCACCCCTCACCAGAGAACACTCCTAACCAGACGCCACACCTAACCAGAGACCACTCCTCACGAGAGACCACCCCTCACCAGAGACCACCCTCTCACTAGAGACCACCCCTAACCATAGGCCACCCCTCACAAGAGACCACCCCTTACCAGAGACCACCCCTAACCAAAGACCACCCTTTACCAGAGACCACCCCTAACCAGAGGCCACCTTGCCTTGCAACAACTCATGGTTAACAGTGATAATTTCCCTCACGACCGGACACCCGTCATATAGACCATTGCATGTTTGCAGAAGTGACGGCCTTATAAGAGGAGGCTACTGCATTGTTATTTGCAGCATCTGTAAAAAATTGTGTAAGTCTGTAATGACTATCAATTGGACATCATGCTCATGGTGCGCCTATATTTGCATTCATTGTTACTGTATTACAAAATGTAACGTGTTGATAGAGAAAACGCATAACTAGCGTCTAACTCGGGAAGTAGTTGTAAGCGGAAGAAGGTTGTAACATATGACGTCATAGCATTATTAAAATTAACATATGAACAAACACATATTGTCATTGTGTTATTTGTGCAGTTACAATTCACGCATGCTCTTTTGATGTTTACAATTGTATGTTGCATTTCTTTATGACAAACAACGT